>BPLQ01011244.1:0-22687 GCA_021605075.1 Caerostris darwini | reverse complement strand
CCTGAAGATCTGTTTCTCCTCATATACACTATTTAAGCTGCAAAGAAACATTTACAGGCATGTTTCAGAGAAAACAGTTTATTCTTTTTAATACGCTTTTATATTAGTTTCACCTGTATGTTTGTAACTGACTCTTTGGGTTCGATTTTGCCCTACTTTAAGAGATCAGATTTAATTTAAACGTTGTAGACTTATCAAGGACCGATGACACTAAAATAGTTTGATAAGTTTATTATCTCATCATGATTAGGATCGCCAGGATTAGAGATTTTATTTTAACATATGAAGAGCAATTTAACCCATGTAGAATGAAAGTATTCAGTAAAGACATTCAAATCTACGTGGGACAACGGATGACGCTCCTGACTATGGATCAGGAGATTTCCTGTTCGAATCCTGGCTGGCTCGACATATTCGCATTTAGCCTTTGTTTTACTCACAATTACATTATTGTAAGTACTTTGGTTCCACTCCTCCGTACCGGGACCTCATTTAAATATTGTAGTTTAAAAAACTTAAAAAAAACTCGCTGTTAGAGTTAATCAAACTAAAAAGTAAAAAATAATTGCTGACATAAGAATAAAATGACTGACGAGAAAATGAATGTCACTGTTCTAAAAGCGTGGGGGGCTATGTATTACATTTTAAAACTAACTCTGCATTTCGGAATGAAACTAGTGAAAAATTATAACGATTGATATCGAGCACCTCACAGTTTTAGAACAGTGACATTTTCTCGGCAGTCATTTTATTCTTATGTCAGCAATTATTTTTTACTTTTTAGTTTGATTAACTCTAAAAGCGTGGTTTTTTTTTAGTTTTTTTAAACTATTCATTTTTTTTCTTTTATTCATATTTTTCTCACGCTCATGTATCTGTTCCTCTACTCATTAGCGATGGCAGTTTTACATTACATGTCATTACGAGTCCGATATCATTCCATTTTTATTGTTCCGTCTCCCCATTTTTTCTGGGAATTCCTGTTTTGCTATTCATTGCTACTCTGCGTTCTCACGTTCGACCCACCCCCTACAGGGGTCTATTGGACTGTCTATTGGATTCTTACTTCGATTCTTTATAATTCTACAATTTTTATCTTTTTATTATTCCTCCTTCCTTTACATAATATTTTTAATTGCTGTTTCTCACATCCTACTTTTATTTGATTTTGAGTAGATTCGCATTCAATCTAAGTAAGTATTTTTTGACGATTGCTCATACGATCCTGGAACATTACGTGGACATTAGGACAGTGAAATGTGACTCATTTTAGTCATTCAATTCCTTCTATTAGCTCACACTCTCCCAATATATATCTTGTTCAAATTTTAAATCATTCATTAAATACTTTTTATTCGTCCACTCAAGTTCAAATACATTTTTTTTCAACTTGTAGTGGATGACACTTGATGTTAATACAATTTTTTCAAATATTAATTTAGTAACGAAATTTAATTAATTAATTTTAGTTTCTTTTAGATTTATGTTGCATATATCTACCAATAGATGGCGCCAGATAAACTTAAAAAAATGAATGAATATTATTTATAAAAGACTTTATGCAATATAGTGAAAAGAAAAGTAGGAATTGACTTTTTTTGGAACTGACTTCTGTAGGAATTTTTTTTTATATTACTTGTTTAGGCTAATATCAGAAGCAGCGTTAGAAAAATTATATAATTTTAGCCACTTCCCCCTTAAATTTGTTAAACTCTTTCCTGGCCTTTTTATGATACTTTTCTTTTTAATTTCATTTTGTGTAAAAGTACTTTTAGATTTAGTGTTCGTAAAAAGATATTATTAAACATTCTAACCAATCATGAAAAGTGATATAAAGTATATAAATATCAAAACTGTTAATATAAAAATCACAATTATTTAGTTTTTCTTAGCTATTAAGAATGACATATGTTATTAAAGTAAGCTGGGAAAATTAATTCATTAGCAAGTTTTTTCCAATGCATCAGTTTTAATATTTACAGATTACAAGAATTAAAATCAGTGCAAAGACATTAATGAAAGACAGAGTATTTTACTTAAGTAAACATAGAATGAATAGATAGAGATTTCTTAATTAAAAGGTAAACATATTTTCTTAGAAATGAAATAATTTAATGGTAAATTAAGAAAAAATTGATAACTTAAGAATCTCCTTGTCAATTGTCGAAGATAAGATGTAAAGGGAGGGGTAAGATCGTGCTGGTCAACTTTTGAGCGAGTGATTTATGAATGACTTCTAGAAGGAAAGAACGTGGTAGAAAAAGAGGAACTGGACGGTCTTAAGAAATTTTGATTCTTTAAGGCCTTGGGAAAAACTATTGAATGCTTAGTTAAAGATTTCTCTTGGTCTTTTTGTGAATTTGAGTACCTAGAATCATAAGCCGGGTAAAGTAATTTCTGGTTTTTAGAACTTTACTATGGAAAACTTTATTTTGGTATTGAACGTATTCAAGAAATGTCCGAGTTTAAGAATTTTCTATTGAAGTAAAAAGGTGAATTAGTAATTTTTAAAGTGTGGGTGTGGAAAAAGTAGAAGTTTTTCAGATTTTTTATTGATGTGGTACACTATATGGACGCGGCATTTATGAAGATTGATTTGACAAATCTTTGTAAAGTTTTCGAGCTTCTCATATTCAGATTAAGTTGAAAAGTGCATTCAACAAGAATCAAAATAAACTTGCTGAATTATTTTTCAGTTTTAAAAGAAAAAGAAAAATTTCGCAGTTTTTTGCAAATGCTTATGTAAGCAAATGAGCGAAAAATTCAAACAAAATTGTTATTTCATTTTTACCAATTCTGTTATTATTCAGACTCCCCTACCACATATCATTCACTTTTCTACCAAAGATCATTCATAAGTCAGCTGTCACATAAATTGTTCACTATGAGGCCCACTACTCTCTACAGCATTTTCCGTTTCGTCTTTGACAACTACTAACAAAGGAATCACTAAGTTATCAGGAATTTTTCCTTAATTTAAAATGAAATTACTTCATTCATAAAAATTTTGCACTTTTTAATCCAAACATCTATTCTATCATTATATTTTTATCCCAGCTAAGTACACATGATTTTTTGTTTCTTATATTAAAGTTTTTACTTTGTTTTTTATTCTTATAGGCAGTAAATATTAAAATCGATGCAAAGGATGTACCAGAATTTTTTTTTTCTTTCTTCAGTGTACTCCGGTCACCAGATACGTCTTTTGCCAGATTCGCCTTTCATCCTTAATGTAGATTTTTCCGTACACCTAAAAACTCCTATCAAGCGATCTGATAATTAATTTTAGACTTTTAACCACAATAATCAAAAATTTTATAAAATACTTATTATAATTAATACTTTTATGAGCTCAGAGGTTTTTATTCAAATCTATTTATCAGGGGCAGATTTAAAGAATCACCCGAGAACTATTAGAGCAGTTAATAAGTAAATCTTTAAAAATAATATGATCTTCTTTTAAAAAAACTAAGTTTTTTTATTATTATTTATTTGCCGGTGATATGAGGTGAGGATAAAATTACTTTAGTGCACTCCAATGTGAGTTATAGTAGAAAAATAGCGATGCTAATGCATTTGATGGTTTGATTAGCAAATTTCCTAGGTATGATAAGATCTGAAATGAAATTCTTTAAGTTATTTCAGTTATATCTCATAGCGTGCAGAACGTGAATCCAATTTTAATTTTATCCAAAAGAATAAAAATGAATTTAATTACTCTATGACAACAAAACTCATAGAAAATACTTTGATTGTACAACCTGAAGTAAAAATGCCATCAAGACTGAAAAATGTTTTTAAAAAAAAGTTTTACAAAAGGCAAAAATTATGACAACTATGCCACAAAAAAAAATATATATTTAAAGTTTTTCATTCTTTCCTTATATATATACATTCCAAATATCTTCTGATTTGTGTTGTGTTAAATATAAAATTACTTGTTAAAAGGGTTTGATTTTATTTTGGGTGTTTCATTAGAGAACATGGACAAATCCTTTTAAAAGAATTTCCAAATGCAACAATGGCAACAATTTTGAGAATGATATATACACTCATGTCCGTAAATTAAGGATAATGAAGTTCAGGCAAAGAAAGAAACAGAAGCAAAACAAATTTGACTTATTTGTAAAGTCTATTTATTAAACAAAAGTTAAAGAGCCGAAAAGATGCTATATGTTTGACATAATTAATAAAAATTGCGATTTTTACTCCCTGGAGCAAATTTAAAAAAAGAACCTATTTACAAAAAACAGTATAACATGGTTAGTATGGAGTATGTCTACCGGACGATGCAATACAGGCCTTACAACGCCTAGGCATGCTGAGTATCAAATTATCAATCTGATCTTGGGGAATATTACACCACTCATCAAGCAATGCCCTCCGAAGTTCCGGTTGACAGGTGGGAGGGGATTGACGAGCTGCAATTCGTCGGCCAAGCATATCCCACACATGCTCTATTGGATTCAATTCCGGTGAGTATGCTGGCCAATCCATACGGGTGATATCCTCCAATTGAAGGCATTCGTCTACAATGTTTGCACGGTGAAGACGGGCGTTGTCATCCATAAACAGAAATTCAGCACCCATGGCGCCCCGAAACAAACGTACATGTTGTTCCAGAATGACATCCCGATAGATGTGGCCTGTCATCGTTACACTCTGAACATGCAGGTCAGTTCTGGAACCAAGAATAATTCCTCCCCAAACGAGCTATCCTGAACCACCGTAACGGTGTCGTTCAATGGTGTTCTCTTGGTGGTAACAGGTAGCTGGCGCTCTCCATATGAAAGTCCGGCAAGAATCAGACTGCAAACTACACCTGGACTCGTTGCAAAACATCACACAAGACTACTGTTGCGGTGTCCACAATGCATGCTCTCTACTCCAGGTTAATCGCAGGCGACCGTGAATTGCGGTAAGTGGAACACATCTGACAGGCCTACGAGCATATAGACCAATGTGCCCTAAGCGTCTGTACACGGTCTGCCTTGAAACTGTCGTACCGGTAGCTGAAGAGACAGGTCTGATGCTGTGCTCCGTCTGTTTCTTTTGGCAGTAACTGCTAAATACCGGTCCTCATTCAGCGTTGTAACTCGGGGGCGACCTGTGCTGTAACATCTACTCACATTACCATCATCTTGGAATCGTTGCCAAAGCCTGGAGATTACACTCTGGGCGATTCCAAGTTCCTCGGATACTTCCAGCTGGGTACGTCCACATTCCAGTCGTCCGATAATTCTACCACGTGAAAAATCATCCAAATGCTTCCTTTGTGCCATAACTATGCGGTTATTGCACTGAAAGGCTTTTAAAGCGCTTGTGAACAATTTTACTTCTTTGCCACCATTCCTTATATACCCCTCTCTTATACTCTCGTCATTGGGACGTACTATCCGCGCCATCTGGTGGTTTCCTGTAATTTGCATATTCTTCTTCAAGATGTGTGTGATAATTCTACAGGTGAAATTTTTATTTTAGAGTTCAATTTCTGTGTGATTCTGAATTATCCTTAATTTATGGACATGAGTGTGTATATTATTATTATTATTTTTTTTTATTATTTGTTCTAATGTAGCTGGCAAACACTTAGACAGCTTGGTTTTGGATGCCTTAAGCTAAGCACTGCACAGACGTACTCACTTTGCATTACCCAGGGGGCGAGTGTAACTTGAAGATCAGCCACGGACGCGGAGCAACAATGCCCCCGCAACGCTCTACGATCCTATTAGGACCGGGACCTACGGTTTAATGTGGATTCCGAACCACTACAAACATCCATGGCACCGCCGGGATTCGAGCCCGATACCTGTGGTACCGAGCGCTAGGGCGCTGGCCACTCGGCCATTCAGGCCCTGTACATATATATATTTTATAATTAATGAAATTTTTAATAGCATTATTTTATTATAATGAATGAATTTTTTTAATAAATTTTTTTTACAACTTATGAAATGTTAAATCCTCTTAAGTAAGACCAATTTAAAAGATGATTAGCATTCTTTTCGGAACTGTTTTATCATCAAAATTGTTTCTCGTAGTAATTCTTCGGGAAGTCAATTCTTGTTCTTAAAGTTAGTAAACGAACATAAAACAAAAAGAGCAAAAGAAAAATGTTATACATAAAATTAACCTCTGCATAATACCTTCTTAACACTTCTAGTTCTGATCTTTTATTGTAAAATTAATGTGCCCATTAAATGAAATTTTAAACTTTACGAAATTCAGATGGACGAAATTGATTTAAATTTGAACAGAAACTTTTTTCATGCTATGTTTCGTCCTGGAAATATCAGCTTGAAATTGAGATGCAGCATGAAGTTTACGTTAAGCTGCTTAGCAATAGTGTACTTAGAGCAGCAGTACCTACCACTAATATCTTTAACATGTTGTGAATTTTTACAGTTATAAATTTGTGGAAAGTGCACAGAATGACTAACACAGTAGTTCCTCTGTAAGTCGAACTTCAAGGGAGACGCCAAATAATTCGAGTTATAGAGTTTTCGACTTATGGAGGATTTCAACTTACGCGGATTTTGTAAGGAAATATTCGACTTTTGTTTCAAATGAGGAAATTTGTTTCAAATGATTGAGTTGTACAGGTTATGAAAAAGATTGTAAAATCAAACATTGCTAATGTTTGAGATACAAAGGAAAAATATATACCAAAATGGCTTGTGGGGATTGACTAATTATTTCGACTTACGAAATTTCGAATAATGGAGTTTTTGGGGCATGAAGGGAAGGGAAACAAAAAATTTTTTCGACTTATCAAGGTTCGACCTAAAGAGATTCTACTGTACTAGGTTTTTTATTTTCTTTTTGCAAATGCCGGACGTCTAATCTGTTCCACTTGACGTCTCTGATCTTTGAAGATCAGATTCAACGTCACACAAATTGCACCACGAAAAATCTGTCCCACTCTATACAAACTATGAATAGTGACTTCTGAGTGAAGTGCACCATAATCTCCATATCCATATTTGAGCAACTTTCTGGTCTACGAATGTATCGTGTCATTTTAGTCAAAGACATTAAGGAAGAACGCAAATAAAGAGAATTAAATAAATTAAGAAAAGCATACAGAGAGAATTGAAGAAATCCGAAAGTGTCAAGTTGTTGTCATAGCATTCAATCTTTATAACGATAATAATATCAACTTTCCCAAAAGAGTCTTTCAAAAATTACATAGGTTCAAATATTAGACTAGTTTATCAAAAAATAGGAGAAAGCAATTGATAATTATTGATTTGAAAAGTGAATTCTCATTTTCACGTAACACAGATGTATAATTACGTCACACTGAAAATGTCAGCAGATATGCTGTAATTCATGGCAATCAGGAGGCATTTCTTTCGTCTTCAAAGTGGTAATGAACAAGTATTCTGACAAATATATATATATTTAATAAAAATATGCATTGTTGTTTTCAAATGTCGGGGACTTTGACCTGAAGTTTTCAACACTAGAACGGCAGATATGGAGCAGATTCAGCGTTATCTAGTGTGCTTCACAGGGTCTTGCTATACAGCACCTACATTTTAACATTAGAATTCGGATTCGTGGAGATGGATCCTCCTCGATTCCAACAAAAAAAACTTTTCAGCCTATGAACTTATCGTTCCATATCGGCGGAGATACTCAAACTTTCAGTTCAAAAATTTTTTTCTGGCAAATTTATAATAAGAGATTTATTAGTTCAATAACCTAATGCTCTACTCAACAGGCCATAGTGAACAAATAAAAATTTGTCTTAGAAACTGTATATCAATATGTCTAAATGGTGTAAATATTTTTATCCTTTATATCGTCTTCAAGTAAGAAGAGTTTAGTTGTTTTTTAACAGTTTTTGACTGCGGTTGTTTTATTTTGATATCTGAATAAATTTCCGATAGGATATAAAAATTTTTTTTTAAAGATCGGTTTTCAAGACACGAATTTAGCTAATAATTAGCTCGGGAGTCGAAATATGACTTTACATGCTTAAATAGTTTTAACTTAAGATAACAACATTTTAAGTCTTTTATCTAAATCACAATACTAATATCAAATTTTTTGTACGAAATTAATCGCCGTACAGTTTTCTTCTGAATATTAAAGCATTCTGTATAAAAATACTGCAACAAATGATTCGTATTCTAAAAGAATAATAATAAAAAATTGTTCCATTTCGGGGAAAAAAAGTTAATTTAATGTATTTAATTAATGTTTTTTAATGCCTGGTGATGCCGGGCTGCGATAAATACGGACGTTCATATTGGAAGAGTGTATTACATAATATGAATCGAAATACAAAATCCAGTATGCAGGCATTTGCCACTGCAACAGGATCGTTTCCAATAACTGTATGACGCTTTCTGTATAGCGCAGGATCACGCCCTTTTCATTTTCAAGGAGTCCAATTTTGGCAGCTGGAAAATCATCCCTGACTTGTCACATGTATAAAATGGTTTTTATGAAAAGTTTCCAAGTTATATTCTCTTCACAGATCAAGTGTTGTTTGCTCAAGAAAGAATGTTAACACTCACAATTTGCATGTTCATTATATTTATACCTGGTATTGTAGTTTCTGTGTGTATGTACTTGTAATAAAACGCTTTATACTGCTTTAGATCCTTACTGTGTTTTTGTGTTTGTCCCTTTATCTTCTGTGGGTGGGTGGCCTTTGCGGCCATGTTTTCCTTTGTGATTTTGATTTCTATCCACGTTCTCTACATCTCCTACAAGTTTGTACATGGAGTTCAGAAACACTCTATATATTCATATGAACTTAATTTATTAAATTTATATTAAATTCCAAAAAGAAATAAAGTTTGAGTGAATTTTATAAAGAAGTTTCCACTTTGCCTACATACATTTACCATTTATAAGTAACGTTGTTTTATGTTTATTAACACTTTAAATTTGTAAAATATATGAATAGTCGAAAATATAACGGGCCAGAAAAATGAAGGCATATCTAACTCTTACATATTTATGAGTTATGTGTATGAAATTCATTTGGTGGGAGTTCACTAAACTGGAAATATCAAATGACAATATGCCAAATAGGAAAAACAACTATAACGTCTTGACTTGATTCGTTGTTGAAGTATTCAAAGAAACCTTTCCAAATGTTCATAAATCGGAGAATGCAACGATTTTTCTCTTAGAACTCGATTTCAAGAAATTCTAAAGTAACGCGTTCGCCTAAACGTAAAAATAACGTTCGCGATAAGTAATGAAGTGGATGCCTGTCTGAATCATGATAAAAAGGGTCGGAATCAGAAATAATATCGTGGAGTCACTAACAAATAATATGAAGAAGTTGGCATCGAAATCAAGTGTATCATATGGGAGTGTACAAAAAGGATTAGAGATGTTACATCATCTTTAAGGCTCGTTCCCACCGAGGCGAGAGACGTGAAGATTCAAGAGGCAAGCGACAAAATTTTTTCGACCCCTTCACAGCGAAACGTCAGAAATAGCATTACGCCTAGTGAAAAACCGCTTCGAGTTGAAAAAATAGAGCCCAGCAATGTAATTTATCTATTGACCAGCCTCTTAAATGTGCTAATTGTAATGGAGCTCATGCCGCGAACTGGCGCGGATGCCCCAGAATGCCTAAAACCAGTCAGAAATCTGGGTCTAAAATCAATAAAAATAATAATAAAAATGTCAAAAACCCAATGACCCCTAAACCTAAGTTAAATAATGCTACCAGGACGCAGCCAACGTTCACTAGCCGTCCGGTTAATGAAAGTAGAGCTTACTCTGAAGTTCTCCGTTAGGCGAACCAGGGTAAGCAGGTTAGCCACGCCCCTCAGCCAATCATAGCTCAGGAGGAGCCCTTGCCTTGTGCTAACTCAAATCGGCCTGCTCCCGCGGTGACTGAAAGAGTTGTTTACAACTCTGAATGTTCACTGTCGGAGATATTTCAGTGTTTGATGGACTTAGCTAACGCTAATCCATCTCACAGTCATATAATACTGCAGGCATTTGGCTTAGCTAAAGGCAAAATGCAGAGCTCGCAAAATAAGTTCGACGTGAGTTATCACCTATTCGAGGCGTATACTCATGTTCTATCTACTAGTGAGTTCTGTACGGCTTAACTCTCTTCGGCCCTGAGTCTCTAACCATAGGATTCTGGAACGCGAATTCCTTGCGGTCCAAAATAAATGAGGTTAGGGAGTTCTTAGATGAGCAGAACCTTGATGTATTTTTGGTTCAGGAAACAAAACTGTCTCCTGGTTATAACCCTTTGATCGCAAATTACAGGTTCTATCGTACAGATAGAGCCAATCAAAATCCTACACGAGTAAGTGGCGGTACAGGCATCTACATTAAAAGCAATATCAATCATCACCATGTTCCAACGCCAGTCTTAGATTATATTGATGCAACTATTATCGAAGTGAAAATTAACCATTTTCCTGCTATTAAAATCATTTCTGTGTATATTAAACCTAACGCTCCAGGTGGTTTCCCGGTGGAGGACTTCAATAAACTTACCAAAACCGGAAACAATGTGATTCTCGCTGGTGATTTTAACGCTCTTCACTCCTCTTGGAACTTTGGACACTCAAATCGATATGGTTTTACACTGAATCGTTTTATCCAAAGTCAAAGGGGTATGAAAGTTGTTCCCCCCCTTAAAGTTACTAGAATTGACCTTAGAAATAATCATCGAGGTAATGTGCTCGATCTTGCATTTTTTAAATATATCCCCTTTAATTATGATATTGAGGTGCTAACAGATTTAGATTCTGATCATCTCCCCGTTATTCTATCCTTAGATACCAGCCCTGAATCACTGAATGTTCCGAGTCAATTAAATACTAATTGGGAGAACTTCAGACATGTGATGAATAATAAAAATTTACCTAGCTTCATCTTAAGATCGCCTGCTGACGCAGAGAACAGAATCAACGAACTGAATAAAATCTACGTCACATGTCTGCAGGAAAGTTCTTCCCCTAAATTTAAACCTCCACCGATAAGATTTCCAATAGATATTAAAATTTTAATCAAGCAACGAAACAATTACCGCCGAAAATGGCAGCGCACCAGGGATCCTGTGTATCTCAGAAACTATTTCCGCACTCTTGACGATGTCAGGAGTGCAATCACTGTCTTTACACAGCAACGCTGGCAAAACGACATAGAGGCCCTGACGCCTGAGTCAACATCACTTTGGAAGAAATGTTCCCATTTACGCAGACAATATCACAACATTCCGCCCTTGCAGGGTGCCAACGGCCGAGCAGCTTATTCCCCAGAAGACAAAGCGGAACTGCTCGCAGACAGTCTCAAAGACCAATTTGAACTTAACCACGATGTTGAAGATAAAAATTTCTTCGAACACACCAACTCTACAGTCACAGACTTCTTACAACAACCACACACTAATGATTTAGATTCAATCACGCCACAGGAAGTCTGTGATATTATCAGAAGGTTTAAAAATAACAAAACCCCTGGTCTGGATCTTATTAATAATCGCATGTTAAAGTCCACTCCTATTAAATTCATTCTGTATATTACCATTCTTTTTAACTTTCTACTTAGGATCTGTCATTTCCCAGCTTGCTGGAAGACTGCCGTAGTATGCCCCATTCCTAAGCCAAATGCTAATTTGGCTTACCCTCATAATTATCGTCCTATCTCACTACTTAGTAGCTTGAGCAAAATATTCGAATCTGCGTTACTTAAACGCCTGAATCAGCATTGCGATCTCCACGACTTAATCATTCCTGAACAATTTGGTTTCAGAAGGCAATTAGGAACCTGTCACCAATTACTTAGGTTGACAGAGCTGATTCATGACGGCTTTAACGAACGCAAATCTACGGGAATATTATTTTTGGACGTAGCCAAAGCCTTTGACAAAATTTGGCATAATGGCTTATTATTCAAGCTCATGCGACTTGAATTTTCTCCCCAAATCATTAAGATTCTTTGCTCTTACCTACAATCCCGAGATTTCTTAGTCAGAGTAGGTGGAGTTACTTCATCACCCAGACCAATAGCAGGGGGTGTACCACAGGGGTCGCTATTAGCGCCCGCCTTGTTCAATATTTACATCAACGACATCCCGAGGGATTGTCAGACGAATCTTTTTTGCTATGCTGATGACACAGCAATTGCTACACAAAACAAAGCACCACAGCTTGCTGTTAAAGACCTTCAATTTTATGTTTACAAATTAGAAAAATGGCTAACCACCTGGAAAATCAAAGTAAATGCAACTAAATCAGCCTGCCTGTTATTTACTCGGAAGCGTTCCATTTCTCCATTAGGGAGTATCACTCTTTTTGGCCAGCCCGTCCCCTGGGTTACTGAATATAGGTACCTAGGGTTGTTTCTAGACGCAAAATTGTCTTTTAATTCCCATATCAAAACACAGTTGCTAAAGCAACTGGTGCGAGTATTAAACTCAACTGCCTAATTTCTCGAAAGAGTAGGCTTGCGATCAAACACAAGCTTCTGCTCTATAAGTCTATCATTAGACCTATTCTGGTTTATGGTAGCCCGATTTGGGCCTCCACTTCCCTCACCAATATCAAGAGACTTCAGGTGTTTCAGAATAAACACCTGGCTATGATTGCTGATGTGCCATGGTTCGTTCGTCGAAAGATCATTCATAGAGATCTAGACGTCGAACCTATTCCAAATTATTTACTCAAAATTTCAAAGAATTTTCTTGAAAAATGTCCTCAGATTAGCAATGAGTTAATCCGCCGCCTGCCTACCTATCACCCTGGGGTGAAAGTTCGCAGAAACGCCCAAGGGCTGTTTACGACGTCTCCTATGATTGTTTTCCTAGAGTTAAGAGACATCATGGCTGTTATTCTGAACAAGCGATCGCGAGTTCAGGTAACGGAGTGGATTTATTGCTGTAATCTTACGTCCACTGAGACTAGTTAGCTCACTGTGTATCTGAGGAGTCGTTTGGCTTTAAAAGTTTTCGTTTCTCTGTTAGTAAACAAAACGAATTGGCGCAGGGGTAAAGACGGACTCCCGACCGTGAGGTTGAGGGTTCGAATCCGGCACTCAGCTCAATTCACTTTTTTATATTATGCTACGATGTGCACCAACAATCCTTTCTTAACGGCTAGTGAATAGTTAGGTTTTTATTTTACGCTTTTTTACGCTTTTTTTTTTTGTTAGGAAAATAAAAGGATGGAATAAAAAATAAAATAAAAATAAAAATTATAAAAATGAAAACTATAAAAATACGGTCCTGATTATGGCCTTTTTTTTTTTTTTGAAAATCATTTACTTTTCAGCATCAAAACTGTCACCGTTCAAAATTTGACCTGGTTGAATGAGTCAAATCTGTTTACTTTTATTTATTTTGGCATCGACAACTGAAAACTGAATTTAAATTTAATTTTAACTTCTTTTATTTTGATCGGCTTTTTTTTTATTAGGGAATTTTTTTTTTTTTTTTTTTTTTTTTTTTTTTTTGAGTACCATTTAACTTGAATTTTTAGAAACTTTATCTTGTATTTTTTACTAACATTAATTAAGCAGCCAACGAGACGCCGTAATCGGTACGCCAGTTGCCAGTTGCCAGAGTTGAAAAAGTTGGGCTACTCGGGCCGAGACGCGCTTGAAACACGTCGTAAAATTGCCCAGTGACGTCAGAGGAGATGGCTTAGAATTTACTTGGCGCGTCTTTCGTAGCGTGGTGTGTCTTAGCGTGTCTCTGTGAAACAACGTTGTTTTAGTTTAATTATTAGAAATATTTTGTGTTGTATACTTGTATTTTGTACTTTTAATTGCTCAATAACATTGCTTTAGTATTAGTTAAGTGTTTTAATTTGTAATTGTAGTGTTATTAAATAATTAGAATAAGATTAGTGAAAGAGTTAAGCCTTGTTATATTTTGCCTAATAATGTTTACATATATTGCATTTTAGAAATTAGTTGCTTATTTTTAAATTTACTGTTGAGTATTTTATACATTGTCAGATGCTGTAAATGTTATATAATTCTTGAAAAAACTTATTTTTTTATTATACTAGTCTGAAGTTAAAATATTTTTAATTTGTCTTGCAATTTGTATGTGTGTACTACTTAACATTTAAATTATTTAGCAACTTTTCTACATTTTTATTAAAAGTGACAAGAGTGGTATTGAGTTTTTGAATATTAAGGTAAGTTGTATTTGCACTTATTATTTTTTTTTTTTATCAATTTTTGTTTTAAGCATAAAAATGTTGAATATTTATACTTGTATTATCAAAATTTACAAAGTAAACTAAATCATAGTTTTTTTTAGATGGTTAAAAAGTGTTGTGTTCCATGCTGCAGATCTAATTATGATCCAACAGTTTACATTTCTTGTTTTCAATTCCCCAAAGAGGAAGACAGAAGAAACTTATGGCTTAAGAAAATTAATCGAAAGGATTATTCACCGAGTAGTAAAAATGCTGTTGTTTGCATTAAGCACTTTAGTGAGAAATTTGTTATCACAGAAGACCATGCTGTTCAAGACGATGGTTCTGTTCTAACTATGAAAAGAATTTATCCAAAATTAACACCTGATGCATACCCATCAATATTTCCAAATCAGCCTGCATATTTATCTAGTGACCCTGTATCGAAAAGAAAAACTCCATCTGAACGGAGAAATGAAATGTTAAAAAGGGACGAAAAAAAATTTACTGACTGGTGTTTAAAAGACATCATTAAAACTTTTGATGATTTCCTGAAAGAATTTCCAACAAAGCTAACTAAAGAGTGGCTCTTTATAGTGCAAGAAGATGATGTGTTATTTTATAAACTAAATATATGTAATGGTCAAGCTCCACGGATTAAAGTGTCATTTAAAGTAGACAGAAATTTAAGTGTGACTGCTTGGTATGGCGAAATAGCATTGTGTAATAAAAGTCTTCATATTCTACAAGGAAACAAATGCGACAGATGGACCAAATTTCATTGCTTATTAAGTACACTTGGGAATTATGAGGAAAAGAATGTCTGTATTGAAGACAAATTCAACTACACATTAAATTTTCTTCAGGATGTTAGAAAACAGAAGGAGAAGGAAGAAGGTGAGTATTGTTTTATTATTGATGTTATAATTGAACAAATTAATAATTTGATTTTGACTAAAATTGCATATTCCACAGATTATCTTCTGTTTGCTAGTAAATTTTTTTTCAGTTATCCTTCAGCTTATAATTTTATCCGTAATTCAAAAATTTTAATTTTGCCTCATCCTGTTTATCTTAAAAAATTATCTAATCCATTTAATAATAAAAGCAATCTTGACAATAATAGTCATATATCATATTTAAAGAAAAAGATTGAATTACTTAATGAAAATGAAAAAAAATGTTTGCCTTTTACTTGATGAAATATTCATAAATTCTAATATTTCATATAAAGCTGGTCAGATTACAGGTACTGCTGAAAATTCTGTCTATGAAGCTAGTACTATTCAAGCTTATATGATTACATCAGTGTTTTCTAAACATAAAGAAATAATTGCATTAATGCCAGTAAAAAATCAAACTGCTGAGGAATTACATTTAAATACTGTAAGAGTTTTAAACCTTTTAAAAGAACTCAACTACACTGTTTTATGTTTAATATCAGATAACAATAGAATAAATAGAAATATGTTTACTAAAATGTGCGGTGGTAACTTGAAATGCTATATTCAAAATCCAGTTCAGCCAGAAAAAAAAATTATTCTTTTTGTTTGACACTGTACACTTAATAAAATCTATTCGGAATAATTGGATGACACAAAAAACAGAATATCAAACTTTTCATTTCCCCAATCCAAATGATTTTTCAGAAGTTTATTCGGCAAGTCTTAAATCTTTAAAAAATATTTATGAATCAGAGAAGTTGTCAATTGCAAAACTTGAACTCAAAAAGGTCTTTATCCAACTTCATTTGAGAAACAAAATATTTTATTCGCTTTAAATCTATTTAATGAAACAGACATAACTGCTTTTAAAGAGTAATCAAAATGAAAAAAGTTGTAATACAGCAGTATTTATTGATTTTATTTTAAAATGGTGGAAAATAGTTAATGTCAAATATCCCCAAAAAGGTTTCAAATTGAATGATGATTTCTGCAAACCAATAGAAAGTGTTAGTGATAACAATGTGATGTTTTTAAAAAGATTTAAAGCTTGGCTTTGCTCTTGGGACAATTTAAGTTCTTTAAAAGTGTCTGAACGAAAAGAATTGGGACTTCCTGGTAGAGGTGGTAAACTTACTAAGGAAACACATTTTGCTCTGCATTTTACTACGGAATCTTTAATAGAATTGATAAATTACATATTTGAAACATATAATGTAAAGTATATTTTGTTAGGAAAATTTCAAACAGATCCATTAGAGGCTCGATTTGGACAATATCGACAGATGTCGGGGGGGAATTACAATGTTTCTTGTCAGCAAGTTTTTGAATCCGAAGGCAAATTAAAAATAATTAGTTGGATAGAACTGTATTCTGAAAGAAAAGGGGAATTCAAATTAAAATCATTACAATCTTTTAAATCCGATGCATTCAGTGGACAATCCAACATTCCAGATGTTTTATATGAAACATTTAATTCACATGATGATGCCGAAATAAATATAAGTGAGAAAGCAGTTTTAATTTACATAGGAGGATTTGTAGGTAGGCAAGTTTGCAAGAAAATTAAGTGTAAATTATGTCACGAGTTACTAGTTTTAGATAAGAATTTAGAATATGAAACAGATAATTGTGAAATAAAAGAATATTTAAGGATTATTAACAGAGGTAATTTAAAATGGCCTACAGAATTTGTTGTTGACATCATTGTTCAAACATACTTAATATTTTTAAAACTTATTAGCCATAAATATGAAAGTGTATTTTTAGAGTGTAAAAATCAAAAATCTTTATTAGAACAATTAGTTTTTGAAAAGTTGGGTTTTATATCTATAATTCCAGAAACCCAATGTTTTTGTACAACTAAAGCAGAAATTTTAACAAAACATTGTTTATCTGTTTCAGCTAATATTTTTATCAATAATTATGTTAAAGTAAGAAATGATAAAATTAAGATCCCAAATAAAAGAAAATTGTCAACTTTAACCTCATAATATAATGAAAAATGCCTTTTGGCTAGTTTGAAAGTGTGTTAATATAATTACATTTGGTATCAGTTTACAATATGATTGCATGTATTTTCTATATTTGCCTTAGAATAAAAAAATATTTCATTATCTAAAAATTTATTAATATGCATCTAGGTTTCATTATGTATATCATTGCATATATCTTGATTAAGAATAAGAATATTAATTATTTTTTGTTTAGCAATAGTAGCTTTTTAGAATAACTATTTAATATTTAGATACTATAATTTTGTATAAGATTAATATAAAGGGATAATATCCTAATGATTGAGCTTTGTGTTTGACTAGAGATATTCTGGCATTCATTAAGCTATAATTTTTTGGATATCCCAAAGTGTTTCTCTACAACTCATTTTCATGCCATAAATGTAAATATAGAAACATATTTTTGTATAATGAAGGTTTGTTTTGGAATGATATAAATAATAAATTATATAAATATAGTATAAAAAAGAATTATTATTGTTAACATTCAAATAAAAAATTTTTAGGATTGAAATATATAAAATTTAGCAGAGAAAAAATTATTTTCAATTTTTATACAATTTGTATAGATAAATTTAACTCCACTAATAAATGAAAATTTAGAAAATATTTTTTTGTATTATATATACAAACTATAAGGGTTATTTGTTTATAAACTTTTGAAATAAACTATTTTATTAAAATAATTCATTTCTGTCATTATAGAAAATTTTAATGAACAATATAAGATAAAAATTATTTCAGTTGGGGAATTAATGTACTTTTTTAATAATTGTATTTATATTAAAAAAAAACGTTTGTGTTTAAAACAATTCAAGGTAGATTCATAATGTGGTACTATTGGTTTAAATAAATATTTAAAGTTAAATATTATTTCTAAAATCAAATTTTCACCCTGGAAGAAGCTCGCCCACAATTGTGACGTCACAAAATCAACGCTCAGGCCCTGAAGAGCGCGATGGATGAACTATCTCGCCGGCCCCGTTTCAGGCGACCGCGGTGAGGCTAGTGATTGGTCAAATTTTTTCGCTTGCATCTTCTCGCCTTGGTGAGCACGAGCCTTTATAGCCAATATATTTTCAATAGCCATATCACATACATCAAAAATAAATGCTGGAATAAAATTCATCTCAGTCTCCCTTTAATTGGTAAATATTCAGCCCTATCACTTCAAAATAAAGTTCTACTTTACAAGCAGGTCATCCGCCTACTACTTATGCTGCACCTATTTGGGGACTTGCTTGTAAAACTAATAAATACAAAATTCAAGTACTACAAAACAAAATTCTTGGTATAATCACTGGGGCCCCCTGGTTTATCAGAAACGACGTTATTCATAATGATCTCAGAATTGCTACAATAGATAACTACATTACTGATCTCTCCAGAAACTTCTTCCTTGGCTTGAGAAACCATAATAATAACCTAATCAAAGCACAACTATTTTTTGCACACAACGAAGGAAAACATAAATACCCTTTTTCAACTACAAAATGGTCAGCAGACCTGCGCCCACCATAAAGATATATTTTCTTTCTTAGAACTCCTGGATTTCCCACGTTTTCGTAAACATTTTTTCTTTATTCATATTTGTTCACACGCTCATGTGTCTGTTCATCTATTCATTACCGATGGTAGTTTTACATTACAAGTCATTACGGGTCTTATATCATTCCTTTTTATTATTTTATTGTTCCTTCTCCCCATTTTTCTTCTTCTTTTTTTTTTTTTCTGAGAATTCTCGTTTTGCTATTCGTTCCTACTCTACGTTCTCACGTTCAACCCCCTCTCCCGGATATCATTTTATCTATTGTATTTGGATTTTTCTTCGGTTCTTTATAATCCTTCAATTTTCATATTTTTATTATCCATCCTTCATTTACATAATTTTTTTAATTGCTGCTTCTCACATCCTACTTTTAATTTGATTTTGAGTAGATGTGCGCTTCGCGCACAGGTACTCGACCTGCATTCAATGTAAGTAAGATTGCTTGATCAATTTTTTTGCTGGTGCTACTGTCGTTGACTTATATAATTTATTGACATTTATTTAGTAAGTGCAATTCTGATTCTAGATGAAGCTTAGTTTCTTCTAAATGGTTATGTAAACAGCAAAAAAAAAAAAAAAAAAAAAAAAAAATGAATAAGAACACAAATTCTGCTTGTTCTTCACAAGAATCCTCTATATTCATAAAAAATTAGTGATTGTTGTGGTGTGTTTCGCTAAAGTATTATAGGCCACTTTTTTTAACCAGAGATGCGTATAGAATTGTGTATCACAACAAACATTTTATTGCTTTTCTTGAAAAGTATGAGTACTTTTGCTAGTTTAAGCAGGAATGCTGTCCCCCTAGTTTTGAAAGGACTCTGGTTCCAACAGCCATCGGATTTTTTTTTTGTTGCATAACTATAATCACATTATCATGTGAAAAAATCCACTTTATATTATAAAGTTCAAAACAATAATTGAAAATGAAGCTCAAAAATAAACTTTTGTACATAGAAAAGCGTTCACAAATTTGGGAAAACGTAGTCACGCAAGTATTGAAGAAAAAGGATAATATTTTGGACATATAATATGTTGATGTTAAAAGTTTTGTATTTTTTCATTCTAAAAATAATCCTTCTTTTAATTTTGTTCATGTTTGCAGTTTCATTAATTTTAGTATTTTTATAATCGAATATTTTCATAGGTTGCGTGACTTTTCGATTACTTGCAAATCAGGTTACGATACCGTTGAAGTTATTTAAATTCTAGATAAATCATGGTTATTTACATAATTTCATTCCATCGAGCTTTATTATTTCTTACTTAATAATGTAATGTTTCTTAATAAATTTCTTTCTGAGCAGATCATCAGGACTCATAATCACAAATTTTCCAATCACATTTAAAAAAAAATATATATTTTTTTAATTTCTGGCATGACATATTAAATGTAAGCTTATTTTTCCTTTCCAACAGCAATCTCTCCGCAATAACTTTTGCAAACATTTCCTTAAAAAATAAGAATAGTTAACTATGGAAAGTTTGTGGTGTTAGCACTCAGTATTGCATCGTACACTGTGTGAAAAAAGTAGAAGGACAGTCATTTTTTTGTACAATATGCTTTTATTTTACTGCTTTTGATCTGATTTTTATAGAGAGTTGTTTTGTTAGAGTTTTAATTTACGTTAAGTGAAAGTTAAATGAGATTTTTTTATTTACCATCATTTTAACTTAGGAATGCAATACTTAATAACTTTGGGTGTGTGAAAAAGTAGAAGGACACATCAAAAAATCTATTTAGAAGCTGTTGGAAAGTTTATAGGTAAGTGTTTTTTTTTCTTTTAATTCCTTTTTAACAAGAATAAAATATTTAGCTAGAAATTCATAGTTTTTATTGGTTTTAGGATGCCCAGAGGAATACCCTTAAGTAAGTTTCAGAAGGGCCAAATAGTTGCCTATAAAATGAAGGCAAAGGTGTGAGAGAGATTGCACGGCAGCTACGAATCAGTCCTAATACTGTTTCGAACTTCATAAGAAACCCTGAAAGTGACAGAAGAAAAAGAAGACAGGAAGACCAAAAAAAATTCACCCAACGTGATCAACGAAAAATCATTCGTGAACTCAAAAAGACTGGTGGAAGTGTCGGCAAGGCGCAATTTCAATCAAGAATTACACATGTAACCAAAAGAACTGTCTATAACTACATAAAAAGGCTCAAAAAAGTTCGTCTTCAAAAAACGGATGCACCATCCGAAGTGGAATGAAGGACACATGAAGAACCGACTGCAGTGGGCTAAAGACCACATGTCCTGGAGCTCAGAATGGACCTCAGTTATATTTTCCGATGAAAAAAAATTCAATTTGGATGGTCCAGATGGTTATCAGTACTATTGGCACTGTCTTGGTATTGAAGAAGAAACTTATTCTACTCGACAGATGGGAGGAGGTGGTTTAATGGTATGGTTAGCAGTTGGATATGGAGGCAGGAGAAGTTTAGTCTTTCTAAATGGTAGACAGAACCATACAGACTACATCCAGACTCTAAACTCAAATCTTCTCCCGTATGGCACTGAGTTAGGAGGAGATGACTGGATTTTTCAGCAAGATGGAGCCTCATTTCACACTGCAAATGGTGTTAAAGATTGGTTTGCAGCAAACAATGTTCGATTTTTACATTGGCCTGCTAAAAGTCCTTATCTCGACATTGTAGAGAACATATGGGCAATGATTGTATGTCGTGTTTACAAGGGTGGAAAGCAGTTTAAATCTGTAGCTGAGCTGCAGAAATCATTAAACTTTGTATGGGACAATTTTTGCCAAACAAAAATTCAATCTTTATACAGTTCTATGCCAAATAGGATCTTCGAAGTAATTCGACCCAACAGGAAAAGAATTCCATATTAATTTATATAGTGCACCTCTTTTTTAGAAGTGTCCTTCTACTTTTTTCACTGATCCTGAGATCGTCAAAACCAATTTTTGTATTAAGTATACATTTTTTTTAATTGTATACTTTTTTGTTTTGTCTAGGTACAGGTATCTGCATGTAAAAACGTTGTGAATAAATTAATTGTTTAAAAAATGCGTCATTATTCATTTATCAAAAATAATCTAATGTCCTTCTACTCTTTTCCCGCAGTGTATGATGAAATTAGTTATCAATTGTTCTGAAGTCAGCTCTAGTGCTAAAGTTATTTGAAAATATATATATAAAAAAAAAAAAAAACATTTCTGTTAAAAACTTTATTTATACTATCTTCCCTCCATTACTTCATTTTACATAAGGCTGGGAAATGGAGACTCCTAAGAATGTGAGAAAAAGCGATAATTCTATTATTCCAAAAATATGTTATCGAAAACTATATCCCTAAATTGTACAGGGAAAATTTCGGGTTTCCAGCGCCATCTGGTGATCTAATTTTTATCAGAATTTTCCCCCTTCAAATAAACATTACTTCATTCATTCTAGTTTAATAGTATCGTGTATATATTTCTAGAAGTTTAGTGTAGTTTGTTCTGAAACGCTGAAGAAGATGGCGGTGTTTAGGTGTGTTAATACTTTGTTCGTTATTTTTGTTGCAGGGATTCGCTAAGTGTTTTCGTTTTGAAAAAAGGATATGCATCAGATAGGAAAAAACCGCTATGTCTTTTGCTATTATGATGATCTATAGTTATGTAATGAAAATTTTCTTTCAACTTTTTGACAATCAAATATTGTCCTACTAAACTTTTTTTGTATGTTTGGAAAGTGATTGTTCTGTCGTATGTTTATGATTACAGAATTGACTTCATTCGTTTTTTCAGTACATGAATTTCATGTTAAATTGATCTGCCGTAACTTTGAATGTTGCAGTTATGCATCTTTAATTTCAATAATTATTTTTAAATTGCTGATGCCTATCTTTTCTTAATATCAACCACTGCCGTCGATTATTAATTTATGAATTCTCCCGGGTGCTATTAATTTATAAAAATCATTGCATAACTTGCATATAAACTTTATAGAGATTTTATTACTATCTCCTTTTTAAACCCCAAAGTTGGATTTTAATTGATTATTTGTAAGTTTAGTATATAATTATCAGTCTAAATAAAAAT
>BPLQ01011239.1:0-16354 GCA_021605075.1 Caerostris darwini | reverse complement strand
TTCAAATAAATTTGTTTCCAGAATCTACTGCGTGCATGTGCTTAGTTAGATATGCATGTACATGTATTTATATTACTGATAATTATTAAAAACCACAATCCTGAAAATCTCATTAATATTAATTTTTCCATAGCAACAAAATAAAATTAATATATACAATATTTTAACAATTTAATCAGATTTGTTTACGTTTTGAATATGGACAATATTTGTAGGGAGGCAATGGAACAAATTCATTGATTTTAACTGAATATTATGTAGAATTCCACTTTAGGCTAATGACTTTAATCTTAGACGGATTTACCATCTTTAAAAAGATCCCCGCTGTATTAATAAGGATTATTTTAAAAAGTAGCAATTAATTAGAAAAATATGTGGGAAAATATTTTAACACAGAATTGTTTGAAATGAATACAATCCTGTACTTACTAAATAATCTTACAGAATATTTTGAAACGTTATTGCAATTGTCTGTTTAATATATGCAGCAAGTGGAAATACTGGATAATTTGTAAATAAAAAAAAATCATTCCAAGTAAATTAATATTTGTTTATATTTGATTAAAATAATGTAATTTATCATTTTATAGTTTAAAAACACTATACACAAATGTGAGAAAAATGAATATTAAATAAAAATATTTTATATTTTGCAGCATTTCTTCATTTTAAACGAATTATATTTGCTGAATATTTCAAAGTGGACAATTATCAATAATTAACTGAATATCAATAGTTCATTTATAAAATGTCTACCATACAACAATAACAATGTTAATTTCTCCTCTCATTTAATTCTGCCTACAGGTGTGCGATTCTACATATTTAGGAAGTAAATTTTCGACTGAAAAAACAATAGAAATACCTCAATAACGTCAAGAATTAAATTTTACGAAATACAAATACATCATCAAAACTACTAATACAAATGACGTTTAATTTGGATGCGAATTTAATATGTCTCTCTGTTTCAAGTATTAGGCTAACTTTGAGATTTATGCTCTATATCTCAATCTCTCTTACTCAAATGCTATCGAAATACAATAACAAGTTTTAGTTTTAAAATTATATAATATATTAATCATCCAACAGGAAATTAATATTTTTTTTGTCTCTGTTGTAATGAAAGGCTTTACTTTTTATAAGTATTTTCTTATTTTGTTTCACTATAAATTCAACCTCTGCCCAATGCACTCATTTCATGAAATGCGTTAAGAGATGTGATGTCACGACTAACCACCTTTGTTTCGGCACCAGATTTTAAATGTTGTACTAATTAAAACAATAGGATCAATCTTTTTTTTAAAAAATCTCGTATAAAATACTGATCATTATAATTTTCATTAAGATGAGGTTACTTTTACATCTGGGGTTAATTTGACATCTATTAAGCAGGATTACAATATATTAATACTCAGAAAACGTAATAGTATTTAAAATAACTAATTCATAATTGATTATCATTTTTTAATTGTACAAAATTTTTAAAGCTTGAAAATTGGATATTTTATTAAAAATTAAAATATAGGATCATGTATGTGATTAATATATGTTTCGTATAAAGGACAAAAATCCTTTATTGTACTTCTTGACAACATTTGTAGTCTATTTTGGGGAGGGCCGATGGCCTACTGGCTAGTGCTCTGGCCATTAATGCCACAGACTTCAGGTTCGAATCCTGGCTGTGCCATGGATGTTAGTGGCTTAGAATCCACGTTAAAGTAAGTTCCAGTCTATTTAGTCTAAAGTGTCATAAAATTTTCGTAGATAAATCTATTGTACGACTTTTGTCTTAGAATAGCCCCGCTGTAGCTCATGCATGTTGTAAAATGCGACTAAAATGGGTACCCAGTGCCCTGGGATATAGTTGGTTGGGGTAAAGTCAGACTTCACCCTTTGGATGCCCCATGTACTTGCTCTGCAAGGACAAAAAGAGGCTGTATTTTTTACCCTTTAACATGTTCTTGGAACGATTTTTCATTGTTTGAGAACACAAGTGTCCCTGGACTTGGTCTAGATGTTATTGTAAACCAACTGGGATGAGAAACAACAACACGGTTAATAAAAAAAACATAGAAAATGTTTTCTTAATTTGTCTTTACCTTGAATTTATTGTCGTTAAAATAATTAATTAATAATATTATAATTATAAATAATTTTCAAAAATTCAAATTTCATTAGAGAAATTTTATTAAAATCTTTTCTCTAGAGTTTGAATATATTCCGACGGAATCGATTTATTTTATTTTATGGAATTAATTTTAATAGTTATGCTTGAAAGTTCTTTTAAGTGCATCGAATCTAGTTTAGCATTCTTATTGCATTGCAAGTGTTCTTTGATGTTAATCTTGATAACATAAATTTTACTTATTATTTTCTCTTCATATGATTTCTCACATAAAAAAAAATGAACTTAATTTTTTAAAAAATTAAATGAAAGATTTGTTTTTAAATTTATGTATTTAAATTTTAATAATTAGAAGTTAGTAAGGTATTTTTTGCTCTAACGCAGCTGGCAAAGACTTAGATAGTTGTCTTGGATGCATTAAGGCCAGCGCTGCACAGACGTTACTCACTTAACGTTACCCAGAAGGTGAGTATAGTTTAAAGATAAGCTACGGACGCGGAGTAACAGCACCCCCGCAACGTTCTACGATCCTATTAAACCGGTACCTAGGTTTTAAAGTGGATTCCACTACAAACATCCATGGCACCGCCGAGACTCGAACACGAAACCTGTGATACCGAGCTCCAGATCGCCAGCCAGTCGGCCATTCAGGCCCCAATATTAAGGTATTTGAATGTTAATTTATAAAATATTACAATTCTATAAACACTCATAAAATAAAAATAGGCATTCATAGTATTTAATTTTAAACATTTATTTATTGCAGATTTGCCTATGAGATACTAATTAATTGTCACTTAATTACAATATTCACTTGTATATTTACATTTATTTGGAACCTGATAGTCGACTGACTACTGCTACACCACACCACACTACATCACTGTGCCTAGAGCTGAGTTACCCCTTTACAGTTTGGGAAAGATGCGGGTGAGAAGAAGTCTGATAGGGCTCTGAGACGCTCTACATTCACATGAGAACGGGACATACGGTTCAAAGTGGATTCCGTACCACAACAAACGTCCATGGCACCGCCGGGATTCGAACGGGGCCAGAACTCTAACCACTCGGCCATCAGGCCCTTTATATAGTCGACTGAGTAGCGCTCTGGTATTCATTGTCATAGATTTCGCATTCGACTCCCATGGATGTCTGTACAGGTTCGGAATCAGCTTTGAACAGTGGGTCCCCGTCAGTGTGAGTTTCTATAAAATCTATATTTATGTTCTGATTACATATATAATATAAATTATATGAATATGATTACATATATAATATAAATTATATGAATATGATTACATATATAATATACACTATGTGATTATGATTACATATATAATATACCTTTTATGAATATGATTACATATATAATATACATTATATGAATATGATTGTAATAGATATATAATGTATATTATATATGTATACATATATATTCTAAAATATTTGTCTGTTTTGAAAACTGAATGAAAGGATTTGAATGGCAGGATATCAAACTAACACCCAAAGAAGTTTTTAACGGGTTCAATCATTCCGCTATTGGATTTCAAAGTTACAGGGATAAACAAAAATTTTGTATACTACAAAACTGTTTGAATTATTTTCAGTCTGCTGAATTTTTTTTCATGAATTTCAATGAACATGACTACTGCCTCATATTTTTAAAGACACAAATCAATTTAACTGACACAGATTGCACAATGCTATGGATTTCTTTAAGCGTTACTCTAGTTATTGGATTTATTCAATTAACGGCTCTGTTCAGAAAACATCGGACACTACCTAAGATTATATTAATTTTTAAGAAACCTTTCAAATCTTTATAATTGGAACTCAGAAAGGATAAAAAGGACAAAAGAAAAATCAAAATTTTACTTCTGACACATATTGTGCAAAAATAATACTTCTATTTATTTTTATATATGCTGTATTTATTTCTTATAGACTGCACACTCGAATTTCTTTAATCATGTTTTATTTTTTTTATTGAATGAAATAAAATACCAGGAACACCTGGGCTTATGTTTAGCAGCCAAAGCATTAAATTAGTTCATTTCCAGTTATGTGTAGAAATACTATTTTTTGCAAAGAACCAATACTTTATTGAATATAGATCAACTAAGTTTCCCGTCAATTTTTTCATCATTTCATACAAAAATTATTGCAAATTTTAACTTGATAATTTGGAAGCAATTTTCTTCAAAATAGCTCTTTGAATGCAAACTAATTTATGCCTAAGCAAAAATGTAAGTAACAAAATTATATTTTAAAAGTACTAAACATTAAACGTTTTCAAATTCATTAATTCTTGAAGAAATAAAGTTTTGAAAACAAATTTAAAATTTTAATGATTAATTAAATTGAAATTTTCTTTTAATATTCTTTCATAATTGCAGATTAATCCAAATTAGAACGAATTTAATGCATGTATATTTATTTATTAATGTATGTTATTTTATTAGCGTTAATTACGATCACAATGGTTTGCGATAAATTTGATTTAACTGGATATTTCCTACGATAGAAAAAAAAACAAAAAACGAATTAACCAATAGCTTAAAAATATATTTTTTTTCTGTTTAAATTTCTATCCAAAGCTACAATTTTCGTTGATAGTGTTCACAGCAAAAATAGTTTGGATAATTACGCATTAAAAAAGCATTTAAAGAATTTTTAATTTATTTGAAAATAGGTTATTATTTATAATGCATCTTAATGAGATGCACAGAAACTATCAAGAACTCCACTTTTAACAAAGAAAATCGATACATAATATTAACTAATAATAGAATAATAAACGACAACATCAATTCCAAGATAAAACTATCTTGAACATATCATAAACTCACATTTAATTGATGAACACAGAAAATTCTCGAAATATTTCAATGTTCAAGATGCTAGTCGAACCATTTGGATCACTACAAATCAAATACAAAAAAAAATCAAACAAATGAAATACAAAAGGTATTTTTTGAACTAATGGTTTAGAACATTAAAAAAATACTATAAAATAGGATACGTAAATTGGACTTTGTCAGATACCACATAAAATATTGTTACTACAATGCATAGGAGATTACAATTGACACGCACAAGTCACATGGTGTTTAATTATTTTCAATTGCGGAACTTATGTATTTTTTGATGAAAAACAAAAATTAGCGTGTGTATACCTTTTTGATGTAATTTTCTTTCAATAAATTATTTTTATTTAACCAGTTTGATAGGGTTCTATTTTTACAAAAATTTGTCAACCCATTTTGTTATACAATAAAAAAAAAATATTGCAGATTCAGTGTATATAATTACATAATAAATGCAATTTTTATGGGTTTATGTTGACGAGTTTTGATATGCAAGTTGGTCTTCCAGGAGTGAGATTGGTCACTGTTTTAGGTATCAAATGGTTGAAAGTTTTGAAACATCTACTTGTTTTAATAATCGTGGTCTATTTTAACAGTAATAAATTTAGATGAATAGCTTTAAACAATTTAAAATGTTTGAATGTTAATATTTCCAAGAAGTTTTCATTTTTGCAAGTACTGAAGTATACAGTTATAAATTTAATCATTTCATTTAATCAAAACTCACAATTAATAGAAACGCGAAAGATGTTTAACGCAATTTGTGAATTTAATTAATTTAAATTCGTTTCTTTGCTCGGTATAAATAATGCCTCGAAAAGAATGTTTTAAAATCAAAACAAAGCTTTTTATAATTGAGATTTATATGTTTACCACAGAAAGTAAAATAAGCATTCATAACAGGAAAACTTTAAAATTTTTATTCAAATGACAAAAGTGAATTTCACTGTGTATAATAAAAGCATATAAACAATGGTAGTTACAATAAAAGAAAATAATACATAAAATATTATAAAAGAAATTATTTATTTTAAAATTCTAAAACCAGGTATGCAAACTGCATAGAAAAATAACTTAGACATCATTCAGTAAAATTTAATGATAGATTTAAGAAGTGGGATTGTCAGCAACAACAATGAATAACTCCTAAATCTTATATAAAATAAATACAGAAATGCTTTTCTATGTACCTTACTACTATTTCACTTTCTAATGTCTACGCATGTGGCTCGTTAATTCGTTTCTTCGTGAGAAACTTTTTCCACATGTGTCGCATGCGTGTGGTTTCTCTTGCGTATGTATACGATAATGTACCATTAAATGTACTTTCTGACGAAACGACTTATTACACAATGTGCAAGTGTGTGGTTTTTCATTTGTATGAATCAATAGATGACTTTGCAAACTGCTCTTTCGCGTAAATTTCTGATGGCAAATTTCACATTCAATTGTTTTTTCATTCGTGTGCGTAAGCTTATGAGTCTTCATATTAGACATTTGATTAAACTCTTTTTTGCAAATTTCACATACATAATTTTTTACTCCAGAATGCATAATATAATGTGTCTTCAAATTTCCTTTTTTTGCGAAAGCCTTTTTACAAACGTCACAAACATATGGCTTAAGACCTGTGTGAACATTCATATGCACTGATAAATTGCTCTTATATTTTAACCGTATACCACAAGTTTCACACTGGTAACCGTCCTGTTTTGCGTTAGTGCTAGATGTTGACATGGCTGATGGTTTTATAAGAAATTATATAAAGCTAACTTCGAAAAAAAGCCTTCGTTTCAATTCAGCTTGATCTTGCGTAATTTGTGCGTTGATGATTTTCAGCTGTTGTCCGATGGATATTCTCATATACTACAGAAAAAAAAAATAGATATTAAGAATGAATAATGATATTCTTTTAAATAGTTAACTGTAAATTTTATTTATTTGTTTGTTATTAAATTAGCCTGTTGTCACTGATTAATGGCATTAATTATTCATAAAAAAATCCTTTAAGCAAAACAAGACAATATATAAAACTAATTCTGTTAATTTAAAATATTCCAAAATTGTTTACTTTTTTTCAGAAAAAAATATCTGTTCTTATTTAAATTGGATTTCTATAAATACTGAAATAGTCATTTTTGATTCTATGGATTTGATAAAATTTGCATCTTACATCTAACGTTTATAATTTTTCAAGAAATTATTCGTTCATTGTCGAATTGTTTTACTAAATGATTATTCATTATTCCAAAATTTTCAATTGAATTACTTCATTCAATATGCCATAAGTAAACAATATTCCTGTTGCCAAACAAAATATTAATCAACCCCACTTATAATTTAAACGTTAATGGCTGAGAGCACTAAAATGCCCCAGTAACTCAAAACATTATTTGAAATTTGAATAAATTTACTTATTCTGCTTAAATGAAATGATTAAAGAATTCCTTAGTTCGACCTCTACAATTTTTTTTTATATGAATTATATCGCAAAATGAATGTATAGTAAATGTAGTGCTATTTCAAATTGCACGGGATCCGCGCATCTTAATTAACCTAAAATTTCAATTTATTTTTTTCAGCATTTAGAAAAGAAATAAAATATTAAAGATCTAGTAGATGGCATTTTTATAACGATGAAGAAACATCTTTCAATCTATTATTAAATTGCGAATGTTTAGAGACCCGTAAATGCGAAATTTAAATATTCAACCAAGATTAGAACATAGTTATAAAAATGCAGTTTTTACAATTATTTTCCTCAAAACGCTTTTGTTAGTAGGCGATGAAGCTGGAGACTTATTTCGAATGATTCTTTTTTTACGATTACAAATAGTATGAAACAAAGAGCCTTTCATATTTATACGAAGTTAATGGCAAAACGTTCGCAAACTTGAAACTGTTCAATGAACGTTTGGTTCAATATTGAAGTTCGTTTTATGGCAAATACGCAAGCTTCAAGTAGCATTCCTAAAAATTCAATTATCTGAAAAGTTTATATTCAAAGTATATTTTCCCAAATTTTCAAATAACAAATTTTCTATTCGTGGAATGAATGAATTACTTATCCTGAACAAAAAAAAATAAATTTTATATTATTATAACAATATTTACGCTGTAAACCTTTAATAATTGTTTTTAAGCAGATTATCATTCACTATTGATAAGGCCTAGTCTAGTAGACTTAAATCGTGGAAGAAAAGTCGTAGTAGACATAAAAGAAAGTTCATTACAAAAATAAATATTCCTCTGGTAATAACAAACATATGAACAGCCACGGAAAAAAATTCATGCAGCATCCCAATTACGACAGAATAGACCAGCCGAAGTAGCTACTCTGAATAACAGGTCGGATCTAAATTATAAGTTTTTTTTGTCATTAAAAATATTGTTTTCAGAAATCCATTTTTTTTTTATTTCGTGAAATAAAACGGGTTTTGATTTGTTTAAATATGGAACTCGTTCAACCATCTGAGGAAGTTTTCACTGTAACTGTTTAATATCCCTAAATTCATCTCAAAAATTCAGCAAAGAGAAATGCATCTAAATTACGACTCGTTAAGTTACAGTGCTATCATTAACGTACTAATGTCAAACGGACATTTTCCTACATTTTCTTCTTTTAAAAAATATTTGAAAAATACTACCCAATTGCTTGAAATAGATCATATATTCTTGTCTACCATTTTCATATTTTTAAAAGAAGGCACATCAAATAAAAGTATTTTAATAGGCAAACGTCTTTCTGAACGAGTCTTGTTTTCATAACATTTAAGAGTGCAAAAATTTAGATCATATTTAACAATAATATATAAAGGATAAATACTTTAAAATCTTAGTAATACGTCAATTTTTCACTAAAATAACTCCTTACTTTAAACTGTTGGAATTTTCCATCCTTGAAAATACGACAGCCATGGAGATATTTACTTTGCCTAAAATTGTTGAACATTTATGCAATTGAATCTTTCGTGTATTTAATTGTTTGATAATTTATTCATGAACGTTATAAATAATTTTCGTAATAAAGTATTAATTTTCATTATCAAATTCATTATATTTTCACCTCTACCTATTCATTATATAATCACCTCTACATAATAGTTGTTTACTATTACGTAGAGGTGATCCTCTGAAATGTACGAGGATTTTCATCTAACATAAATAGGAGTATCATATCTCTAGACAATGTTACTGTAAATTTTTTCTTTTCTTGCTATTTTAGATTTTTTTTTTTTTTTTTGTATTTAACCCTTAATATAAATATCCGAAAATATTTATACACAAAATAATACTTATTTAAGAGATATTTCATGAGGTTTTCTGAACTATAATTTTTAATGTAAGGAGTACAGTAGACAAAAGCAGTTCTTTGACCTGAAATGTTTCATACGCATACATCAACGAAAGGAATTTTCTACTGGAAAAATACTGGATCTTTTAAACTCTGCGATATAAACTGGAGGCCAATATAGAATCAAAATTAGTTACCTGTAATTTCAGAGACTGAAATGCTCTCTGTAATATGGTATTTTCTGAAAATCTCTTTCCTTAAAAATCTGTTTTTAAAATGACGTAATGGACTGCATAATTAACAACTGCATTAGTACTTTTATGCATCTCTGTTGCCACAATATTTCAAGAATTATTAGAAAATAATATCCTCCCACCACAGCTTTCTTCAATTTTTAGAATCTTGCTGTACGGTCGTATATTTGCCCATTTGGGGTAATCACACCTAGATATTCAATTTAAAGTGGTTTCTGAGCCACTTGTAAACATCCATATTAACACTAGGATTCGAATCTAAAGTTTGACGTACCACATTCCAGAGAGATAGCTACTTGTCCATTATGTCGCTCGCGAAGTTGAGATTCTAAACAATGCTCAACTCCCTACAGTTTTTAGAATATGCAGTATCACAAAAAATATTTTTTTATTTATTTCTAAAAGCGGATTCACTTGGATTTACGAAATTTCATTCCAATCCCAAAAGCAATTAAAATCATAATATTACATTATAATTTTCGTTATGAACAGGATAGTTTCGCATATAATGGTATGACCGTATGTGAAAGGTATCTAAAATTAGGCTGCAGTTATATGGATTTCTACTACATCACAAAGAAGCTGTCGCCTCCTTCCATGGTTTGGTTTAGTTTGTCACTCTCAGGTCATCTTGTGCACACGTTAGGTTTTAGCCTAACGACCGGGACCTTCAGTTCAAAGTGGATTCCGAACCACTACAAACATCCATGGCACCGCCGGGACTAGAACCCGAAACATGTGTTACCGAGCGCCACAGCGCTAGCCATTTCTTAATTTATTTAAAAAAAATCAACCATTTGTTTGTATGAGGATTATTTTTTTCGGTAAAATGCGGTTTTATTTCAAAACAGTAATTAATTCCCATTTAATTATTATTATAAATTATTATTCTAAAAAACAAGATCTTTAGAAAATTCTGGAATTATATCGAATAATAATAATTTTAATAATTTTTTAATAATCTCGATAGCAAGAAATACAAGTTTTAGAGAACAATTTTTGCTACCATTTATTTCTTTGATTTCCTTAAAACCTTTGCAAATTTAACAAATATTTTTTTTTTATCAATTCATTTTATGCCAGTATGCAATTCACTTAAAATATTGTTATGATGCAACTTATCGTTACCGTTTATTTATCGTTAACGTTAAATATAGCTAGTATAACATCAATATGAAAGAAGCAGTAAATTGCTTACGAGTTCCAGTATGAAAATTCTAGTGTCATAATTATATTAAAAAAAATACAATAGTTAAAAATACATTAATTAATATCAATTAGGAATATTTTGTATATTAATAATTTTAATTTTTTGCAATATTGTATATACAATTACTATAATTTGAAAAAGCCTTCTAAAGATAGGATTTACTAATAACAGAATATTCAAGTTCTTAAAATAATAAATACTGTTATAGATAAATACTGTGAAACTAATATCGGAATTTTAAAATCTCTAAGAAAATTGTTGAGTAAACTCATTTTTTTAGGCAAATGCATTAATTGCAATATTCTGTATACTGTTGTAATATTTCCTAATGAATTTTTATGAAAAACCATTAGCAAAATATTATAAACAAATTGTATATAATAAACAAAAAGAGTCTTGCAATATTCCAGAAGAATTTTACTTCGTGGACAATCATTGAAAAGCTTTTTTATAATTAAAATTTACGTTTTTAATATAGAATGTAAAAATAATCATTCATAACAAGAAAATATTAACACATTTATTTACAGGAAAAAAAAGAATTAAATCGTATATTATAAAAGCATATACAGGAAGACTGGTATTTAAAATGAAAGAAAAATTATAAAATATCATAAAAGCAAGTTGTCTTAAAATTCTAAAACAGTCATACAAACAGCACTAAAATACAACTAAACCATCATTTAAAATTTAACAAATACATATATATACATATAATAAATACAACTGTCAAGAACAGCGAAGAAAAAGTCAAATTTTTTTATGTAAATGAATTATCAAATTGCTCTTCTATTAAGCATACTACAATTTCATTTTCGAATGTGCACGCAAGTGCCTCGTTAAATGACATCTTTGTGAGAAATGTTTTCCACATACATCGCATGCGTGTGGTTTCTCTTGCGTATGGATACGATAATGTAGCATTAATTGTCCTTTAAGACGAAACAATTTATCACAAAATGTGCAAACGTGAGGTTTTTCTTTCGGATGAATCAGTGCATGTCTTAGCAAAGTTCTCCTTTGCGTAAATTTCTGATTACAAATTTCACAATCAAATACCTTATCATTCCTGTGGATATTCAAATGAGCTTTTAAGCTGCAATTTTGTGAAAATCTTTTGTTGCAAATTTCGCACACGTACGGCCTTTCGTTGGTATGGATTCTGTAGTGTACACTTAAATTACATCGCTTCGCAAATTTTCTTTTGCAAAATTCGCATTGAAATAGCATTTCTTTCGTGTGAGTAAGCGAATGAGACTTCAATTGTGACTTTTGAATAAATTCTCGCTTGCAAATTTCACACGCATAATTTTTTACTCCAGAATGCGTAAATGAATGTTCCTTTAAATTTCCTTTTCTTGCAAATGCCTTTTGGCAAATTTTACAAGCATATGGCTTAAGACCTGCGTGAACACGCACATGCTGGGTTAAAAGCCACTTACGTTGGAAAGCTATACCACAAGTCTCACAGTTGTAATACTCTTGTTTTTTGTTTATTCTAGATGTTGACATGGCTGAAGCTTTTATAAGAAATTATATAAAGCCAATGTTTAAATGTCTTCTTTTCAATTCAGCACTATCTTGCGTAATCTGTATGTTGATTAGTTTCCGCTGTTGTCCGCTGAAATTCCTTATATTCTACAGAGAAAAGTATACATTAAGAATGAATAATATTGATATTCGCTTAAAGAGTTAACAGTAATTTTTATTTCTTTATTAAATTAGCGCATTATCACTTATTAATTACATTAATTATTCATTAAACAAAATCCTTTAAAACAAAAATGCTAACACATATTCCTGTTAATATTTCACAATATTTCAAAATTGATTTTAGTTTTTTCTGAAAAGCAAACGACTGATTTATTTAAATCGGATTTTTATCAATACTGAAACAGTCACGTTTTAATATATGGATCTAATAACCTTGATAATTTATTTCTAACGTTGATCTTTTTTTTCCCGAATTTATTTTATTGCCGAATTGTATTATTAGATTGTTTTTCATTCATACAAATTTTTAATTTTAATTATTTTATTTCATTGCGCAGTAAGCAAACTCTACTAAACAGAATTCAGTTGCCAACTAAATATTACTCACCCACAATAACTGATTATATGTAATGGGCTGATAGCACTAAAATGCTGCAATACATAAAAAAATTCTTGATATTTATGTTTCAAATATAATTTAATAACACCAAGATTCAAAAGCAGGATTAGATGCATGTTTAATCAGATGCATGACAACTATGCTGAACTCAAATAAATGAATACAATAATGATTTTAGCATTATTATTAGAATAATAAACTATAAATAAATTACAATCAAGAAATTCACTTAAACATAAAATGATATAATATAAACTACAAAAAGCACTCGAAACATTTTTTGAAAGATTTTCAACATTAAAATTCCAGTCAAACAGTTTGAATAAATATAATAAACTATTGATTTTTAACGAGATGCTCTTGACAAGAAAATTGATGTGAAATGTTAATAAGGTTCTTTAAAATTTAACATTTTTGAATCGAGTAAAATATAGAGTGAGTCATAAGGGAGCTCCAATATTCAAAAGAAGACCAAAAAAAGTGATTAGAGAATTCAAACCAGATTTCGCCAATAAAATATTTCTAGTTGTTTGACAATAATGGAAATGAAATGTTAATGTGTTAAATACATATTTAACCTTTTAAAATACCGAAATCAGACAGGTGTATATTATAACTGTAAAAAAGTATAAGTATAAATTTAAAAATAAATAAAATTTAAATTACAAACACAATTTTATAAATAGAGGATAGACACCAATGAAATGAAGACACACTAATAACACCAGAATGAGTTATTAGATTAAATACAATCACTCACAAAACTCAGTTTACGCCTATTAAAAAAATAATGTATTACAAAATCACAAATACTAAAAAAAATCAAATTTACGGCAACATTAAATTTTATATGTTAAATAATATTTTTATGAAAAATAAAAACCAATTGTATTTTTATGAAAAATAAAAATACAAATTACGTTTACAATCTATGTAAAAATAAATTTAATTTGACGTTACGAACATTGCGTCTCAACTGGTATTGCGAAATGTGATAATAAAGTATGTGATAAAAAAAAATTTCCTCCTAAATTGCCATAACTCCTGGACCAGTCCTATTGTACGAACTATTGTATTGGTAAATACACTCGAACATTCAGCTTAGTCGATAGCACACTCGATAATTTCAAAACTTTCTGTTTTATACGTGAAAAAACAAATCTTAATATTTTAATAATTGTTCAGTATACTTCAAACACTTTTAAAGCGAGCTATAAAAAATACAATTTCATCAATTTTGAAGGATTTCATGCAATTATAATTTTACGTATTACGAAAACTTCCCAATGCACCGCATTGAACCAGCTTAGCATTCACCAAAATATAGTATTATAAATATCTTAACTTAGAAATGAATTTTAACGCTAACGTACAATTTGCATTCCTAAAAGACACTATTCCATTAACTTTTTAAAATGACAAATAATTATTTACCGAGTTATAAAAAACACATGAAATTTATTTCACGAGAAATATTCACTGTCCAAATTAAACAACACATTTTGAAATTATAAACATTACTTTGCACTGAAAGCTTGGACGAGATAGAATTAAGGTTTTATGAAACACAGATTAATTAGTTAAAAATTAAATTATGTTGTGTACATGCAGCAATGTTTAATATTTTAATCAATAAAACAGTCACTGAATTATTATGGCTGAATAATAATGGCCGGTATGCTAGAGAACATCCTTGCTGAAGAACACCAGTAAGGAGGTGAAATCGGATTTAGTAGAATGATTAAATAAAGAAGAATGATTTCAAATTTGAAGAAATTAGTTTCTTTGAGGACTGAAATTTTAGGTTTTACACAAAAGGATTAAAGCGTGCATTCGGAATTTCCTGAACTGTATTAATATAAAACTCATCAATTATAATGCGAGTGTCTGGGAGGGTACAATAACAGTAGTATACTTAATCTAGGTGGATAAATAGTTAAAGTCCACTTGAAGTTATTCACAATATCATGCATCAAATTATCAGAACTTAGACAATTAATTGGGGGAGAGTGAAAAATTATGCTTGACTATATAGACATTCAAGATCGATGGAGCATGGAAGAAACCGTGCTCTACATTTCGTAGTGAAGGCATCGCTGCTGAAGAACACCAGTAAGGAGGTGAAATCGGATCTAGTAAAATAATTGAAAAAATTTTATTTGGGCTGGAAATTTAGATTCTTTACATAAAATGATAAATTATGCAAGAAATGTGTCTCGGAATTCTGTTAACTACACTAATATAAAACTCATAAATGGTAATGCGAGTGTCTGACTGGGTACAATATTAGTATACCTAATAGGATGAATAAATAGTTTTTGTATACTTGAATTTATTGAAAATATCATATATTAAATGATAACAATGTACTGGATTAATTGCTAGAGAAAGAAAAATCTCGATTGAAGACATACACTTCAATGGTCCAAGTAGCAAGGAAGAAACAGTGCCCTTCATTTAGTAGTGAAGACACAACAGTTAAAATTGGTAAATGCTATTGTGGCAAATGCTGATGAACTTTACCTGGAAATGGAGATATAAGATGTGAAAGAAGTATTGGCGATACCTTACTGAAAATCGATTAGTGAAAAAATCTTCTCAAATTGAAATGGGAAGAAAAGGAAATTTCATCATAAATTAAAATTCAGCTATGAAGCAAAAATAGTAAAACCTCGAGCTCATCAGAAATGCAGAACTATTCAATGATTTCATTTCCAGAAACCCCAAATTAAGTGTAAATGTATTTTTCTTATTGATAATTAATAAAAACTACATTCAAGGATACCTCATTAATATTAACCTTTTCACAGCATTATAATAAAATATTAAATTGTTAAAAGACAAAACAAATATGCACTATAAGATTCATTTAAGTTTTGAATATTTACAATATTTGTAGGGTGGTTCCGGAACGAACTTGTTGATTTTTACTAAATATTAGATAAAATCCCACTTTTGAAAAGGTTGATTTAGTCTAATTACGTTAATACAGGAAAGGCTTACACAACAGCATTGATAAAGAATATTTTAAAAAGTAGCAATCAATTTGCAAAATATGGGGAAGAATATTTTAACACATTGTTGTAAATGAATGCAATCCTGTACTTGTTAAATAATGTTCTAATATATCTTGTAATCTCATTACAATTCTCTTTTTAATATACGCAGCAAGCTAAAATACTTAATTGTTCGTCAATAAAATAGCATTACAAGTAAATTAATATTTATTTCCATTTGATTAAAATAGTGATATTACCCTTTTCATATTTTAAAAGAGCTATATACTAGTTTATATAAGATCAATATTAAATAAAAACATAAGATATTTTGCAGATTTCCTTCATTTTAAATCAATTATGTCTACTTATCCTTTCAAAGTTAACAATTATCCTAAACTAACGGAACATTTAACAACTCGTATTTATAAAATATCTACAAAAATAATAAAAATGCTAATTTCCCCCAAAAATCAATTAATTCTGCCTAAA
>BPLQ01011238.1:0-14949 GCA_021605075.1 Caerostris darwini | reverse complement strand
CAGCATTTTTCATTTTGAATTTTTATTTCCGTTGAGCAGATGGCTACACCTGTTTAATCTTTCTCTTTTTAAGTATTTTTTATAGAATTATATTCCTCTCGTGCACCTCAACGTTTTTTTGTTCTAATGCAGCTTGCAAATGCTCAGACAGCTGTCTGTGATGCCATAAACGCAATGGCTGCACCGACATTAATCACTCAGTACTACCCAGGTGGTGCGTGTAGTTGAAGATAAGCTACGGACGTGGAGTAACAACACTGCGCAACGCTCAACGATTATGTTAGATCAGGACCTACGGTCTAAAATGATTCCCTATCACTAAAGAAACATCCATGGCACCGTCGGGACTAGAACTCGAAGCCTGTTGTACAGATCTCTAGCCACCAGCCATCAGACCCCGTTCACCTCAATGAAAAACGCGAGGTTTATACTAAACAGGTGTATATAAATGGGCGAATATCTAGGGCTCTGGGTCTCGGTGCCACAGGTTTAGGTTGAGTCCCGACGGTGCCATGATGTTTTTAGTGGTTCGAATCCCCTTTAAATCGTGGGGTCTCGGTCTAACATGATCGTAGAGCGTTGTCTTGATGTTTTGTCTGTCTTCAGCCCTCGTGGTTCATCGCTAAAATGAAGCACAATCGATGCATCAAAATGGTTTCAGTTGTTAACAGGGCTGTCATGCTATTTTCCGTTTATACTTTAACAATAAAAAAAAGTATTATTTGGTGGCAATAAAAATAAGAGTTTTATTTATTTAAAAATATTATTAATAATTTTCGTGTTGTTCAAGATACTCACTAGATTAAAATACTATAAATTCTAAGAATAAAATATTATTATAACTATTCAAAATACAGATTGACAAATAAATCGTTTTTAAATACAGATAAAGATATATATAATGTTGTATTTTTGTTTATGCAAGTTTAGAATACTTTTTTTTTCTCTTACAAATGTAAATTAAATCTTTTCTGATTTTATTACTATGTTACACAAAACTGATAAATAAACACACATCAGTTCCAACATTTTAACCTTCAAATAATATAGCCCTTTCACAAACTAGCAAATATCTAACAATGAACTAATTTTTTTCTCTATGAAAACCTATAAATTTCCCTAATATATCATAGAGGGAAAAAAAAATGATGAAGCAGAATTCGCGGTTTCCCAAAATGCCTCAATGTTTTTTTTTTATTTATTTATTTATTTATTTTTTTTTTTTGCTGCGGCATAAATTTTAAAGACGTCGATTTGTCAGAGGTTGGGATTTATTCATTCAAAAGTTGATGGCAGCAAAAAAAAAAAAAAAAAAAAAAAAAAAAAAAAAAACAGCATAGCGGAAAATTTCTTCACCCTAATAACTTCAAAGTCGGAAAGAAAATTACTGCAAATTCACTGAAACGAAGTGAAGTGGGGTTCTTCTCTCAAGCCTCCCTTTTCTACTTCTACACCCCTAGTTCCACTCTCTCCCAATTTTGGTTGATAGTATTTTTCTTTTTTCTGCTGTATTCACCTTTTCTTATCTACCAATTTGGTTTTTGACGACTCATCACAAAGTCCGTTTAAAAAAAAATGTAACATTCGTCACTTTGCAAATGCGTGCGCTCATTTTCTTGAATATTCTCGAAGTTTTAAAGAAATGGGGGGGTGTTCTTTTTTTTTCAGAAAAACCTATCTGCATGTGCTTATAAAATGTATCTGCTGACAAAGAGTTAAGGGGTGGAACTGTCTTTTTCATTATTGGGATTTTCTGAAATTAAAATATTTCCCTTTATTGTGCGAAGACATCATTTTTATAATTGCCAAAAGCCACACAGTGAGTTTTTCGTCAATCACTCTCATTGCGAAGTCCCACTTTTAAAATGTTGTAGAAAAAAAAGAAAAACTGGCCACAATCAGTTCAAATTTGAACTGAAGATACTTGAAGAAGGGGGAAACGGTGTGGCATCAAAAAAAAAGTTCCACCGATTTTTCCCATCCAATGGTCCGGATTCTACTTTAAACTGTGGGTCCTGGTCTGTTTAAACCTAGTGTGCACAAGATGACCGTAGAGCGATAAATAAAACCATGCAAGTGTAAAATAAATTCCGTGTGATTTGTCGCAGTACGGTTATTTTATGCACAGTATGGATTAATTAGATCAGGACCTACAATTTAACCTGGATTCCGCACCACCACCACTATTGCACCATACCACATCACATCACATCACTGTGCCTAGAACTGAGTTGCCCCTATACAGTTTGGGAATGATATGGGTGAGAGCAGTCTGATTGGTCTCCGTGACGCTCTATGGTCATATGGCGGCTTGATGACCAATTGGCTAAGGCTCTGGCATTTGATAGGACAGGCTCCAGGTTCGAATCCAGGCGGTGGCATGGATGTTTGTTAATCGTTCGGAATCCACTTTAAACTGTAGGTCCCGGTCTGTTTAGCCCTCGTATGCGCAAGATGACCGTAGAGCAACTAACCAAACCAAAACATATAGGTAGGTGTAAAATAAATTCCGACTGATTTTATTGCTATGTTACACAAAATTGATGAACACAAATCAGTTCAAGCATTTTAGCCTTCAAATAATATAACCCTTTCCAAACTAGCAAATATATGAAAATGATATATTTTTTTTTACTGAAAAACCTATAAATTTCCCTAACATATCATCGAGGGAAAAAAAGAACAAAAAAAATGATGAAGCAGAATTCGCGGTTTTCCAAAATGCCGCTACGTTTTTTTTTTTTTTTTTTTTTTATTATTTTATTTTAGCCGCCGCATAAATTTTAAAGACGTCGATTTGTCAGAGGTTGAGATTTATTCATGCTCATAGTTGATGGTGCGAAAAAAAAAAAAAAAAAAAAATCAGCAAAGTGGAAAATTTCTTCACCCTAATAACTTCAAACTCGAATGAAAATTACTTCAAATGCACTGAAACAAAGTGAAGTGGGGTTCAAGTTCTTCTCCACCCCTAGTTTTTCTTCCCCCCCTTCCAATTTTGGTTGATAGTTTTTTCTTTTTCTGATGTATTCACCCTCTTTTTTATCTACCAGTCTGGCTTTCGACGACTCATCACAAAGTCCGTCTCAAAAAAAAAAGTAACATTCGTCACTTTGCCAATGCATGCGCTCGTTTTTCGTGAATATGCTCGAAGTATTAAAGAAATGGAGGGGGTCATTCCCCCACCCCCAAGGAAAAAGTACCTTCCCTGCATATTCTTATAAAATGTATCTGCTGACAAAGACTTAAGAGGTTGAAGCTGCCTTTTTCATGATTGAGATTTTCTGAAATTAAAATATTTCCCTTTATTGTGCAAAGACATCATTTTTATAATTGCTGAAAGTCGCGAGTGAGTTTTTGTTTATCACTATCATTAGGAAAAAAATTCGTTTATATATTTGTATTTTATGCGTCTTGCTTGTCTGATATATCACATATTATTATGATGAATAATATATATATATTATATTTATTAAAATATATATATATTATTAAAATATAATGAATTAAAAAGCAAACATAAGAAAAAAAAAAAAACTTTTAAGCAAAACCCCATTAACTCAATTTCACATTTTAAAAAATTCATTTTCTGCATTAAAAATGGAAGGTATGTAAAAACGAAAGAAATTGCACTGACGTGTTTTAAACATTATAAAAATAATATATAGAACTGAAAATATGAAAAATAAAATGTTAACAAAAATACCAAGTTTTAAAATTAATTTTTTCAAATTTCCATTTGCAATAATACATAATTAAAATGCATAGCAAATCACAGCGCATTATGAAATTGGTGTCCCTCTAGGGAAGAGGGAATGAAATTTTCCTTTTGCTTTTCTAAAATTAAAAAATAATAGATATTACCAAATGGGGAATTGGCAAATTCGAGTTTGCAAAGATTGGTGTTCATTTCATTTAAACCCGACCAGCTTTTTAAAATTCAACTCACTCTGTATTTGATAATTGCTTTTCCAAGTCTACAGTGCGAATATTTTTGAAGACTTTTGTTATTTTAGTTTTTCCTTTCCTTGTCTGAGATCTACAATTGGAATAAAATTTAGCGAAAAATATATTTATATAATCTATAAAAACAGAACGAAATTTTTTTAATCTCCGTTACAGATTTGAAATTCATTTCAGCGTTTTAAAATTTTATTTCATTAAAATGTTGGTAAAAGAATATTCTCTTAGCGTTGCATGGAATATTTTTTTTTCTTTCTAATGCAGCTGGCAAACACTTAGACAGCTTGGTCTTGGATGGCTTAAGGCAAGCGCTGCAGAGACGTTACTCACTTTGCATTACCCAGGGGGCGCGTGTAACTCGAAGATAAGCCACGGACGCGGAGTAACAATGCCCCCGCAACGCTCTACAGTCCTATTAGACTGGGACCTACAGTTTAAAGTTGATTCCGAACCACTACAAACATCCATGGCACCGCCTTGACTCGAACCCGAAACCTGTGGTTCTTCTCTAACCCACTCGGCCATTCAGGCCCTTTATGAGGAATATAATTGTACGATTATGTTCCCAAAAGTACTAATGATTCTAATTAATTCTATTATTCATAATGCACGAGTTCCCTTTTCTTAATGCACGAACCCTTCATTTTCTTTAACGCACGAACCCTTCATTTTCTTTAACGCACGAACCCTTCACTTTTCTTAATGCACGGACCATTCACTACTTGGTAGAAAGACCAAGCCCACGAACCCGTGTGGTCTCATGGTTGAAGGGAAAGGGGGCAGCTTCTGTTGTGATGAGCACCCGTAAGTAGAAGTCTGACTTGGCTGCCTGACGCTCTATAGTAATATGAGAGGGATACTATTGGCTTAAAGTGGATTCCGAACCACTACAAACATCCATGGCACCGTCAGGACTCGAACCCGAAACCTGCATGCCCTAGTGGTATAGTATCCTAGGTAACGCCGAATCTGCAACAAAATTGCACTATCTGTGGTAATTTTAATGCCCAGTATTGGGTAAAAAAAATTTACTTCAGAATTTATTTATTGTACAGTAATATCAGTAGTAATATTGTACAGTATATAAAAGGTTAGGGATTTATACAGTACTAATAAATCCCAACCTCTGACTAAATCGACGCCTTTAAAATTTAAGCGGCAGCAAAAATTAAATAAAAAAGCGTAGGGTATTTCGGAAAAACCGCAATTCTGCTTCATCTTTTTTTGTTCTTTTTTTTTTTTCGATGATATGTTAAGTGAAATTTATAGGCCCATTTATAGGAATAGGCATTTATAAGAAATTTAATGCCCATCATTTGGTAAAAAAACCCACATACTTATGAATTTATTTTATATTACAGCATACATGAGAACAACAACTTAAAATGAATGACATTTCATTTGTAATATATGATGTATCACGCAAACAAAATGCGTAAAACGTAAACCATTTCAAAATGCTGTAAGAAAGAACCACTCGTCACAATGAGTTAAAATTTGAACTAATCATACTTGAAGAAGGGGGAAACGGTACGGCATCAAAAAGAGTTCCAAAGTGTATTAATAGGTGGCGCTGTAAGCGGCATAAAGAAAGTGAATTCGGCTGCCAGTTATATTTTGAATCGAAATTACAGCTTATTTTTCATGAGTTGCACACTAAACCAACTGCTTGATTGTTTCAGTTTTTTGACGGGGAAAAAATGACTTCCAAGTCATTCAGCAGTTGTGACACTGTTAGTGAAAAGCCCATTCACCACGGCAAGGTCATTCCAAATTGAATGGGAAAAATCGGTGGAACTTTTTTTTTAGTCTTACCTTTTCCCCCTTCTTCAAGTATCTTCAGTTCAAATTTGAACTCATTGTGACGAGTGGTTCTTTTTTTTACAGCATATTGAAATGGGGACTTCAGTTTTAATCACCCTGTATATAAAGCGAACTTTCTTCCTAATGTTAGTGATAGACGAAAAACTCACTGCGTGACTTTTAGCAATTACAAAAATGATGTCTTCGCACAATAAAGGGAAATATTTTAATTTCAGAAAATCCTAATAAGGAAAAAGATAGTTTTCACCCCTTAACTCTTTGTCAGCAGATGCATTTTATAAGTACATGCAAGGAGGTACTTTTCCAAAAAAAAAAAAATAATAATAAATAAAGTACCTCCCACCCCATTTCTTTAATACCTCGCGCATATTCACGAAAACGAGGTAAGTGACGAAAGCTCCTTTTTTTTTTTTGAAACGGACTTTGTGACGTGTCGTTGAAAACCAAACTGGTAGATAAGAAAGGGGGTGAAGACATCAGAAAAAAAAAACTATCAACCAAAATTGGGGGGGGTTGAACTAGGGGTGGAGAAGTAGAAAAGAGAGGCTTCAGAGAAGAACCCACTTCACTTCGTTTCAGTAAAATTGCAGTAATTTTCTTTCGAGTTTGAAGTTATTAGGGTGAAGAAATTTTCCGCTATGATGATTTTTTTTTTTTTTTTTCTGCGCCATCAACTATGAGAATGAATAAATCCCAACCTCTGACAAATCGACGTCTTAAAAATTTATGCGGAGGCAAAAATAAAATAAAAATAGCATAACGGAATTTTGGAAAACCGCGAATTCTACTTCATCAATTTTTTTTTTTTTTTTTTCCCTCGATGATATGTTAGGGAAATTTATAGATTTTTCATAGGGGAAAAAAAAAAATAGCTCATTGTCTGATATTTGCTAGTTTGTGAATGGATTATATTATTTGAGAGCTAAAATGTTTGAACTGATGAAATGTTTGATCAATTTTTTGTGTAACATAGCAATAAAAAAGTATTTTATACTTATATAAGCAAAAATACATATTATGAATATCGCTCACTATATACTTATTCGTCAATTTATAACGCGAAAACTTATAATATTTTACTCTTAGGATATAATTTTTTTAATCCAATGGGCATTCGAAAATTATTAAAAAATACTATTAATTATTTTTTTAAATAAATAAAAAATCGCATTTTTTATTGCGACCAAATAGCACCAGCTTTAATATTGTTAAATTATGAGTGGAACTGTGGCGTCACAGTTCTATTTGCGCCACCATTTTGATACATCGATTGTGGTTGTGTTATCGTTGCGTCTATGGTATTCGTTTTTATTCATTATTAAATATTTTACACTCATGATTTGCGTTGTTTTTTAAAATCCATATAAAAATTTCTTGTAGTTCATAATTTTCATGAAATTTATCAACTTATTAGTTAACAAGTTAATAAAAAGAAAAAGAGAAACGTATTCTAGCTTCAAAAATCATAAGTGTACCGACTTCCACTCAATTATATTTTCTGATTCAAATGAAGCAGACTTTCATATTTTTTACAATAATTTCGTAAAGTGCACTTTGTTAGTCATATTATGATTTTTAAGCAGTGATGTTATTGTATTATTTTAATTGTTGAGTGTGCTTTATCGTATTGTTGTTGTTACTAATTCCCCTGGTGCAGCAAAGCCTATACGTCGTGGTCCATGGCTAAAGGTAACATGCAGCTTCATTTTAGCGATGAACCACGAGGGCTGAAGACAGACAAAACATCAAGACAACGCTCTACGATCATGTTAGACCGAGACCTACGATTTAAAGGGGATTCCGAACCACTAAAAATATCCATGGCACCGTCGGGACTCAACCTAAACCTGTGGCACCGAGACCCAGAGCCCTAGATATTCGCCCATTTATATACACCTTTAGTATAAACCTCGCGTTTTTCATTGAGGTGAACGGGGTCTGATGGCTGAGTGGCTAGAGATCTGTACAACAGGCTTCGAGTTCTAGTCCCGACGGTGCCATGGATGTTTTTAGTGATAGGGAATCATTTTAGACCGTAGGTCCTGATCTAACATAATCGTTGAGCGTTGCGCGAGTGTTGTTACTCCACGTCCGTAGCTTATCTTCAACTACACGCACCACCTGGGTAGTACTGAGTGATTAATGTCGGTGCAGCCATTGCTTATGGCATCACAGACAGCTGTCTGAGCATTTGCAAGCTGCATTAGAACAAAAAAAACATTGAGGTGCACGAGGAATATAATTCTATAAAAAAAATACTTAAAGAAAGATTAAACAGGTGTAGCCATCTGCTCAACGGAAATAAAAATTCAAAATGAAAAATGCTGCTTTGAAATTGAATGAATATGATAATGAAGGAAACTTTACTGAGGGTATTGTGTTTTACATGTGAAGTAATTATCTTATCCTTAAATTCTACCCAGCATGACATTAATCCGAAATTAAACATCACACAAGCAGCATTCAATGCCTTCGTACACTGAGGAAGGAACATAAGATCCGATATACATATATACACACACAAAAGAACCCGATTCGTCTTTCGCTATTAAAGATAATAAGCCGGAATACGGTGTGGCCGTGACTACCAAATTTGCATTCGGCCGAGGCGTGAATTTTAAAATTTCCTCCCCCTCATCGTCTGATGATTTCCCCGGCTGGCGGAATTCCCGCGGAATTATGCTAATGGACATCGAGAAATCGATGCAATCATTTGAGGATGGGGAAGACGGAGAGAAATAGGGCGTTAAAATGTTTCTCGGTCGCCTCAGGGCTTGCTCGAATGAGCTCAAATTAGGCCTGCAGATTCCTCAGAACAGATATCGGCGAGAAGAATTTGCGCAACCAACTATTTATCGTAATTCCGCCGACAGGGTTGATAGTTTGGGGTAGGGGAGGGTGGTTATTGAGAAATATTTGGTAAGCAATGGCTTTTCAGCACGACGGACAATGACGTTCGCATGCGGTAGTGAAATATTTAGTAGGGCACTAAGAAGACAAAGGAGATTATTAGATGGACAGTATTGTCTTAATATGGATGGAAGTAAATGATCATAATGTGGGAGCTATGGAAGATGAAGAGAAATATATAGAGTTAAAATGTTTCTGGGTTCCTTCAGACTTTAAATCTTAAAAATCAATCCATGGGGTTAAGATGCCAAAGGAGATTATTAGATGGACTATAGGGTCTTACTATGGATAAAACTAAATAAACATAATGTTCGGCGAAGATGAAGAAAGAGAAATATAAGTTAAAATATTCCTCCGTCACTTCAGACTTCAAATCTTAAAAATCATTTAGAGCAAATGTATATTGGTGAGAAATTGTGTATAATTTCTTGTAATAAGGAAAAAGGTTGATATTTTGAAATTTATTAGTATGTATTTGATCAACAATGGCCTACGATAGGATGGACAATGATGTTCGCATGCGGTAGTAAAATATTTAGTATGGTACTAAGATGACAAATGTTTGGTTTGGGTTTGTCGTTCTACGGTCATTTTGTGCATACTTTATGCTAATTAATCCGGGACCTACAGTTTAACGTGGATTCCGAACCACTAACAAACAACCCTGCAAACTAGAACCTGAAGCCTGTGGTACGAACGGCCATAGCGCTAGGCAATTAGCCAATACGACGCAAGATGACAAAGGAGATTACTGCATGGACAATAGTGTCTTAATATGGATGAAAGTAAATAAACATAATGTCGGAGATATACGGCGGGAATGAAAGATGAAGAGAAATATGGTGTTAAAATGCTTCTCTGTCGCTTTAGACCTCGCTTCTTAATCATTGAGAGCAAATATATATATTGACGACAAAATGTCAATCAACAATTTCTTGCAATACTGAGAAAGGTGAAGTTTATTAGGATGTATTTAGTAAGCAATGGCATTCTGTACGGCGGACAACGAGGTTCGCATGTGATTGTAAAATATTTAGTATGACACTAATATGACAAAGGAGAATATTAGATGGACAATAGTGTCTTCATATGGATGGAAGTAAACAAACATAATGCGGTGGTACATAGTAGAGTAGACATATTAGATATAGGCAAACATAGTAGATATCGGCGAGAAGTATTTGCGCAACCAACAATTTATCGTAATTCCGCAGACACGGTTGGTAGTTTGGGGTCGGAGATAGTGTTTGGGGGTAGTTATTCAGGAATATTTGGTAAGCGATGGTTTTCAGCACGACGGACAAGGACGTTCGCATGCGATATTGAAATATTTAGTATGGCACTAAGATGACAAAGGAGATTATAAGATGGTAATTAATTGTTTAACATATTTAATATGGTGCTAAGATGACAAAGGTTTGGTTTGGTTTGCTTTGTCGCTCTACGGTCATTACTTAGGGCTTGCACACTTACGGCTAATTTGACCGGGACATACAGTTTAACGTGGATTCCGAGACACTAACAAACAAGCATGACATTGCCAGGATACGAGCCTGAAGCCTTTGGTACCAACGGCCAGAGAGCTAGCCAACTGGCCACCAGGCAACTAGAAGAGAAAGGGGATTACTAGATGGACAATAGTGTCTTAATACGACTGAAAGTGAACAGACATAATGTATGGCGAGAGTGGATGAGGAAGATAAATATAAAGGTAAGAAGGCTTCTTCGTCGCATCAGATTTCAAATTCTTAAAAATCATTTAGAGCAAATATATATCAGTCAGTATTTATTTTATACTTGTATTAGCAAAAAAAAATGTATTTTATACTTGTCTAAACAAAAATACACAGCATTATGTATATCTTTATCTGTATTTAAAATCGATTAATTTGTCAATCTGAATTTTGAATATTTATAATATTTTATTCTTAGAATTTATAGTTTTTTTAATCTAGTGGGTATTCGAACATCACGAAAAATTATAAATTGATGTTTTTTAAATAAATAAAAATCTTATTTTTTATTGCACCAAATAGCAGTTTATTATTGTTAAAATATAAACGGAAAAGAGCATCACAGCCCTATTAACACCTGAAACCATTTTGATGCATCGATTGTGGTTGTGTTATTGCTCCGTCTATTGTTTTTGTTTTTATCGATTATTAAATGTTTTACACCCGTGATTTGGATGGCTTTTAAATGTATGTTTTCCACATTTTTTCTACGCACCCCCTGGGTAGTGCTAAGTGAGTAACGTCAGTGCAACCCTTGCTTATGGCATAAAAGATAACTGTCTAAGTATTTGCCGCGAAAAAACCCGTTAGAAAAAAACCCGTTGAGGTGCAAAAAGAATAAAATTCTTTACAAAAAAATACTTAAAGAAGGATGAAACAGATGTAGCCATCGGCTAAACAGAAAAATGAAAAACGATGCTTTGAAATTCAATGAATATGATAATGAAGAAAACTTTACCCCTCTGAGAATTGTGATTTACATATAAAGTAATTAGCTCGTCCTTACAATCTACCCAGCATAATATTAATTCGAAATTAAACATCACACAATCAGCATTAAGTGTCTTAGTACAACTAAGGAAGTAACGAAAGATCCGATATACATATATACACACACAAAAGATTCGTCTTTCGCTAGTAAAGATAATATGCCGGATATGGTGTGGCCGTGACTTCCACATTTGCATTCTAGCTGGGCGGGAATTTTAAAATTTTCTACCGCTCATCGTCCGATGATTTCCCCGGCTGGCGGAATTCCTGCGGCGCGGAGAATTATGTTAATGGACGCCGAGAAATCTATGCGATCATTTGTGGACGGGGGAGACGGAGAGAAATGGGGCGTTAAAATGTCTCTCGGTCGCCTCAGGGCTTGCTCGAATGAGCTCAAATTAGGCCTGCAGATTCCTCCGAACAGATATCGGCGAGAAGAATTTGCGCCACCAACTATTTATCGTCATTCCGCCGACAGGGTTGATAGTTTGGGGTAGGGGGAGGGTGGTTATTGAGAAATATTTGGTAAGCAATGGCTTTTCAGCACGACGGACAATGACGTTCGCATGCGGTAGTGAAATATTTAGTAGGGCACTAAGAAGACAAAGGAGATTATTAGATGGACAGTATTGTCTTAATATGGATGGAAGTAAATGAACATAATGTGGGAGCTATGGAAGATGAAGAGAAATATATAGAGTTTAAATGTTTCTCGGTTCCTTCAGACTTTAAATCTTAAAAATCAATCCATGGGGTTAAGATGACAAAGGAGATTATTAGATGGACTATAGGGTCTTAATATGGATAAAACTAAATAAACATAATGTTCGGCGAAGATGAAGAAAGAGAAATATAAGTTAAAATATTCTTCCGTCACTTCAGACTTCAAATCTTAAAAATCATTTAGAGCAAATGTATATTAGTGAGAAATTGTGTATAATTTCTTGTAATAATGAAAAAGGTTGATATTTTGAAATTTATTAGCATGTATTTGATCAACAATGGCCTACGATAGGATGGACAATGATGTTCGCATGCGGTAGTAAAATATTTAGTATGGTACTAAGATGACAAATGTTTGGTTTGGGTTTGTCGTTCTACGGTCATTTTGTGCATACTTTGAGATTATTAGTCCGGGACCTACAGTTTAACGTGGATCCCGAACCACTAACAAACAACCCTGCAAACTTGAACCTGAAGCCTGTGGTACGAACGGCCATAGCTCTAGGCAATTAGCCAATACGACGCAAGATGACAAAGGAGATTACTGCATGGACAATAGTGTCTTAATATGGATGAAAGTAAATAAACATAATGTGAGAGATATACGGCGGGAATGGAAGATGAAGAGAAATATGGTGTTAAAATGCTTCTCTGTCGCTTTAGACCTCGCTTCTTAATCATTGAGAGCAAATATATATATATATATATATATTGACTAGAAAATGTCAATCAACAATTTCTTGCAATACTGAGAAAGGTGAAGTTTATTAGGATGTATTTGGTAAGCAATGGCATTCTGTACGGCGGACAACGAGGTTCGCATGTGGTAGTAAAATATTTAGTATGACACTAATATGACAAAGGAGAATATTAGATGGACAATAGTGTCTTCATATGGATGGAAGTAAACAAACATAATGTGGTGGTACATAGTAGAGTAGACATAGTAGATATAGGCAAACATAGTAGATATCGGCGAGAAGAATTTGCGCAACCAACTATTTATCGTAATTCCGTAGACACGGTTGGTAGTTTGGGGTCCGGAGATAGTGTTGGGGGTAATATTTGTATATAATATTCAGTAATATTTGGTAAGCGATGGTTTTCAGCACGACGGACAAGGACGTTCGCATGCGGTAGTGAAATATTTAGTATGGCACTAAGATGACAAAGGAGATTATAAGATGGTAATTAATTATTTAACATATTTAATATGGTGCTAAGATGACAAAGGTTTGGTTTAGTTTGCTTTGTCGCTCTACGGTCATTACTTAGGGCTTGCACACTTAGGGCCTAATTAGACCGGGACATACAGTTTAACGTTGATTCGAGACATTAAGAGATTTTTGCATACCGTACGCGCTAGTTGCGTAGGACGCGTCCGTTAACTTTTTTCTCCCTAGCGCGTGCTCATAGGAAACATAATTGAGCATGCGCTTAAAGAAAAAACTAACAACAGTAACTAGCGTACAGTATACAATGCTAACAAGCATGCCATTGCCAGGATACGAGCCTGAAGCCTTTGGTACCAGCAGCCAGAGAGCTAGACAACTAGCCACCAGGCAGCTAGAAGGGATTACTAGATGGACAATGAATTGATATTAATACGACTGAAAGTGAACATACATAATATATGGCGAAAGAGTGGATGGGGAAGATAAATATAAAAGGTAAAAAAGGCTTCTCCCGTCGCATCATATTTCAAATTCTTAAAAATCATTTAGGACAAATATATATCAATCAGTATTTATTTTTATACTTGTATTAGCAAAAAAAAAGTATTTTATACTTGTCTAAACAAAAATACACAGCATTATGTATATCTTTATCTGTATTTAAAATCGATTAAATTGTCAATCTGAATTTTGAATATTTATAATATTTTATTCTTGGGTTTATAGTTTTTAATCTAGTGGTATTCGAACATCACGAAAATTATTAATTGTTTTTTTAAATAAATAAAAATTTTATTTTTTATTGCACCAAATAACGCACTGTGTTATTGTTAAAATATAAACGGAAAAACATCATAGCCCTATTAACACCTGAAACCATTTTTGATGCATCGTTTGGGGTTGTGTTATTGCTTCCGTCTATTGTTTTTGTTTTATTGATTATTAAATATTTTACACCCGTGATTTGGATGGCTTTTTAAATGTATGTTTTCCACATTTTTCCACACCCCCTGGGTAGTGCTAAGTGAGTAACGTCAGTGCAACCCCTTATGGCATAAAAAGATAACTGTCTAAGTATTTGCTGCGAAAAAACCCGTTGAGTACCAGAATAAAAATTCTTTACAAAAAATATTTAAAGAAGGATGAAACAGATGTAATATCTGCTAAACAGAAAAAATGAAAAACGATGCTTTGAAATTCAATGATATATGATAATGAAAAAACTTTACCCCTGAGAATTGTGATTTACATATAAAAGTAATTGGCTCGTCATACAATCTACCCAGCATAGTAATTCGAAATTAAACATCACACAATCGGCATTCAGTGTCTTAGTACAACTAAGGAAGGAACGAAAGATCCGATATACATGTATACACACACAAAAGATTCGTCTTTCGCTATTAAAGATAATAAGCCGGATATGGTGTGGCCGTGACTTCCGAATTTGCATTCGACCGAGGCGTGAATTTTAAACTTTTCTACCGCTCATCGTCCGATGATTTCCCCCGGCTGGCGGAATTCCTGCGGTGCGGGGAATTATGCTAATGGTCGTCGAGAAATCGATGCGATCATTTGAGAACGGGGGAGACGGAGAGAAATGGGGCGTTAAAATATTTCTCGGTCGCCTCAGGGCTTGCTCGAACGATCTCAAATTAGGGCCTGCAGATTCTTCCGAACAGATATCGGTGAGAAGAATTTGCTCCAACCAACTATTTATCGTAATTCCGGCAGACAGGGTTGGTAGTTTGTGGGGTTGGTGGTGGTAGGTATTGAGAAATATTTGGTAAGCAATGGCTTTTCAGCACGATGGACAATGACTTTTCGCATGTGATAGTGAAATATTTAGTATG
>BPLQ01011236.1:0-366046 GCA_021605075.1 Caerostris darwini | reverse complement strand
TCTGCTCGTACAGTGATATGGTGTGGTGTAATAGTAGTAGTCATGTTAGACCTGGGGCTGAATGGCTGAGTGTTTAGAGTTCTGGGCGCGTGCCCCAGGTTTCGGGTTCCAGGTGGTGCCATGGTGTTTTCCAGCAATCGATGAGAAGTCTAGCTGGTTGGACCTATCTGTCGACTACAAGTCTCTTTGAAAAGAAATCGTCCGAGAATTTTCAGAGAGATACAGAGTTCATGTAGTGACACCAAATCTTTATTTACTGGCGTGTTTTAGCGAGAGGGTTTTTATATTTTTTTATTAATGACTTGGTCACTATAAAGTTCAATATTCATCGTTAATAAGTGGCTAAGCAAATGAGTTGGAAATGCTCATTGCTTGAATTTGATCGTTGATTGATTTCTCAGGGGCCTGAATGAACGAGTGGCTAGTTCCCTGGATCTCGGTGTCACAGGTATCGGGTTCGAGTCCGAGCGATGCCATGGATATTTGTAGGGGTTCGGAATCCACTTTTAGCATAGGTCCTGGTCTCATTGTAGATCGTCATAGAGCTCAGTCAGACTTCTCACCCACATCATTCCCAAACTGTATAAATGTATCTCAGCTCTAAGCACAGTGGTGTGGTGTAATAGTAGTAGTAGTAGTAGTAGTAGTAATTGATTTCTCAGAATAAATTTTAGTTGTTTAGAAGAACTAGTACGAATTAAAATGAATTTAAAAATACCATTTTCATAGTTGAATAAACTTTTCTTGGCTTTTTTTTTCAATATGTAACATATGTTCTGGGCCTGATGGCAGTGTAACTAACACTGTGGCGATCGGTGTTACAGATTTCGGGTTCGAGTCCCGGCGGGATCATGGATGCTTGTAGTGGTTCGGAATTCATTTGAAATCATAGGTCTCGAACTAATATGACTATTACTACTACTTCACCAATCCACATCACAGTTCGTAGAGCTGAGTTGTTTCTATATAGTTTGGGAATGATGTGAGTGAGAAGTGTGTCTGGGCTCTGTGACGCTCTACAGTCATAAGAGACAGGGACCTACGGTTTGAAGTGGATTCTGAACCACTAAAAGTATTCATGGCAATTCCGGTACCTGAACCCGAAACCTGTAGTATCGAGCGCTAGACACTCGGTCATTCAGACCCCGAGGTCTAATATGACTTGAAATAATATGATAGAACATTGGGCGTAGGGCTGACCACAAAATAAAAAGAAAACAACTCATGTTTCGGAATCTGTCAGTAGGCAGACGGCCTTGACCGACCATGGGGCTGTTGCGCCATGGAAAAAGAACATATGTTCTAGACATTATGAGCTATCTAAAGATTATAGTAAAGTACGTACTCTAAATTTGAAGGTAATGATAATTAAATTACCTAATTACTTGGTTACTTGGTGGACATGACAATTTCAACAACTGTTCAAGTTTATTTAATGAACGCTCAACCGATTCTTCCAACAGCAATGTTGGTAAAGTGCAAAGTTAGTCACATACGTTTTGAGTAAGAGAATATATTAGAAGATTAAAAAAAGAACTGATACTCCAAATAGACAAAGGGTTGCTAAATCTTTATTATATTGTTAGTGAGAAACGTCCCTTTATAGCCTCTTTTTAAATTTGTCAAATCTGACAGTAATGTTTCATCAAACTTTTTTTCATTTATATTTTAAATTCATCACTTTTTTAAAAGTTTAAAAAAATTAGGGTTGTTTATTACTTATTTCTATAAATCTATTACGATTGATTATTTCAGTCGCTCGAGGTTCTCCCTTATAAATTCAAATTAAAAAAATAATTTAATGCTTGAATGACAAACACAGCTAGTCGAAATACATTGTCTATCATCGATGTATACTTTGAACAATTTGTATAACTTTTTTCAACAAAGTAGAAGAATAAATATATAAGAAAATTTGTTCTTTCTCGAATTTAATGCAAAGAAAAGAATAGATGTATTTTATTCCCCACTTTATCAGAATTTATGTACCGAACCTCCTTAAAAGCCTTAACCCAGTAAATCGCAAATAAGAAATAAGATTAAACACACACACACAAACTATTTATTTTAAATATGTACCGTAAAGTAAAGTCTTTTCCATCCAAGAAGATGAAGATTTATTTTCAAAAATGAATTTAAGGATTGAATAACCAAATTTTGAAAAAATACAGCAACGCCGTTTAAGCAACTGCTTCAGCAATAATGTTCTGCATAACAGGAAAAAAACAAACAAATAATTGATTCTTTTAAGTTGTCATGAAATGAAAGTTCATACATAAGTCTAAGTTCAAAGAAAAAAGACACATTAGCTCATAGCAAATAAATATAAAAATAAGTATATTTTCAGAAAAAATTTCTTTCTAAATTAAAAAAATACATAATGTTGAATATTTTGTAGAAAATATTTAAAATACTAATCACAATGATTCGATAACTATCAACACACACTTTCTATTAACCAACTGTATTCATAAAATTCATTTATTCGACATAATTCTCAAATCAGTTTATACCTATTCCAATAAAAGTCTTAACCCAGCCGAATTCAATTCCAATCTAATGAATTCCCCCATCGGATAGGGAAGATACGCGTAATTGTTTCCCTTTTCTAGGAATTATTAAGAACCCGTGGCTTGAGTTGCCACAACAGGACTTTTAGGAAACAATTGTTCACGGGTATATATGAAACTTTCTCTAGATATCCTGACTGCCAACGCAAGAAATCACAAACACCATTGAGATTTCTGGTTTCTGAAAGCAATGGACACTGCCCTACAAACAGATTGCGCAATTTACCACTGAAACACAATTTAGTATTGTATCAATCAACCATGGAAATTAAAACACAAATTTTAATCAAAAAGCATTAAATGATTTTAATTTCAGACCAAAGAAAATCTATTAAAAAAAAAAAAAAAGGAAATTCAAGTGCTGTTGAAAGTGTTAAATTCAATTAAGAACATTTATGAAAGATATCTAATATTAATTAGATTTATATTATCTATTTGCATAAGTCTTAAAAAAAGGAATAAACTATTTCAATTTTCTTGTGAAATACTTCGTACAATGTAAAACACTTTTATTTCATATTTCATAAGATTACAATGATCTTCTTCTTTATTGGAGCAACAGCCGCATAGTGGACCAAGGCCGTCTGCCTACTGGCAGATTTCAGGACAGGAGATGTTGTTCTTTTTACGGGGTAGGATTGTCAGCCTACGCCCAACGCTCTACAGTCGTATTAGACCTGGACCTACCGTTTAAAGTGGATTCAGAACCTTTACATACATTCATGACACAGAGCGTTAGTCACTCGGCCATCAGGCGACATTATCAAGATTAGAAAAAGGATAATATTTTCCAAACATATAGTCAAAATTAGATATCGCAATAACATATATTTTATGTTTCAAAAAAGCAATAACATGATTTATTAAAAATATAACGTCTATTATCAATAAATAAATAAATAAATAGATAACAAGGTATATTATATCAAAGGTCTGATGCCCCCTATATCAGAGTTCATCCATATAAAGCCAGACGTTGCTCAATGAATCTGTCTGCTTCCTTAACACAAATTTTTTGTTCAATCCATTAATTTCTTTTAAAGTTTGATTACACTCCATTAATTCGCATTATTCTGCTGAATCAAACCAGTAAATGGTTTACAATTTCTACTATACACTAGACATCCGTCCTACACCCAACACTCTACAGTCGTATTAGACCTGGACTTACCGTTTAAAGTGGATTCAGAAACACTACAAGCATCCATCGCACCGCCAGCACTCGAACGCCAGAGAGCTTGTTACTCGTCCATCATAAGTTATAACAAATTAAAATAAACTGATTACGATCGTTAGACCAAGTCCAAGAACCCATGTGGCCTCATGGAAGGAGAGAAAGGGGCATCTTCTGTTGTGATGGAGCACCCGTAGGTAGAAATCTGACATGGCTCCGTGATGCTGACTTTTTACTGGGGAGGATTGTCAACTCTAGGCCTAGCATTTTAGAGTCGTACTAGACTGGCACTTACGGCTTAAGGTGGATTCAGAACTACTACAAACATCCATGATATCTTCGGTTCGAACCCGAAACCTGTGGCACTGAGCGTCAGAGCTCTAATCCCTCGACATCAGGCGCCATTATAATGAATAGAAAAATGATAATATTTTCCAAACATACGGTCAAAATTAGATGTTATAATATAATATATTTTATGTTTGAAAAAAGGCAATAAGATGTTTTATTAAAAATATAATGCCTATTGTCAATAAATAAATAACAAGGTATATTATATCAAAAGTGTGATGCTCCCTATCTCCCTATCTTCAGACGTTGCTCAATATAACATTTTCCAAACTTATTGTCATTTTACAAATTAGATGTTATTGCTTTCTTCTATCTAAAATATTATAACATGATTTATTAAAAATATAATGTCTATTATCAAAAAATAGATAAATAAATAAATAGATAACAAGGTATATTATATCAAAAGTATGATGCTCCCTATCTCCCTATCATCCATATAAAGTCAGACGTTGCCCAATGAAGCTGTCTGCTTCCTTAACGCATATTTTTTTGTTCAATCCATTAGTTTCTTTTGAAGTTTAATTACACTCCATTAATTCGTATTATTCTGGTGAATCAAACCAGTAAATGGTTTACAATTTCTACTATACACTAGAGCCAGCTAAATGTGAAAGTATATCATTAAAATTTTGTTTTCTAAGAAAATAAATGGTTTAGACTAATATGGGACTATAGTATTGGTCAAAGTTTAGAGTACTATGTCTAGACTAGATATTTAACTTGTTGTTTGCGGACCTTGGGGGTCTTTGGATTCTATCCAATGACTCAAACGACGTCTACTAAGCATACGTTAGAATTTCTCAACATTAATTTTATTTTATGATTATAGTAATAAATTATTATTATAGATAAAATTCGTTACAGTGGTTGACATAAAGTTTACATTATAGTTATCCAAAAACGTAAAAGCAAAAATTAATGATTCACATTATTAATTTATCAAATTATTTACAATAAATTTGCACTCGGTTTACACATGTGCATGGCAAATTATGATTAATTTAACATAGCATCATCAATTTTATATGATGTAAATATTAGTAATTAATAAAGTTTAATAATAGTTTCAGTTGCAGTAATGCCATAATTCATTTTGAACAAATTTTCATGAGTTAGGATTCGAGCTTGAAGCCTTGGTGCCAAAGATCAGAGCGCTAGCCACTCGGCCATCAGATCCCACACAAAATTAGATCTTATAATATGATATATTTTATGTTTGAAAACAGCAATAGCATGATTTATTAAAAACATAATGCCTATTATCAGTAAATAAATAAAATAAATAACTAGATAACAAGGTATATTGTACCCAAAGTATGATGCTCCCTATTTTAACGTCCATCAGTACAAAGTCAGACGTTGCTCAATGAAGCTGTCTGCTTCCTTAACACACATTTTTTTTTCAATCCATTAGTTTCTTTTAAACTTTGATTACACTCCATTAATTCACATTATTTTGCTGAATCAAACCAGTAAATGGTTTACAATTTCTACTATACACTAGACATCAGTCCTACGCGCAACACTCTGCCGTCGTATTAGACCGGGATCTGCGGTTTAAGGTGGATTAAGAACCATTACATACATCCATGACACTGAACGTCAGAGCGTTAGTCACTCAGCCATCAGGCGCCATTATAATGACTAGAAAAATAATAATATTTTCCAAACATACAGTCAAAATTAGATGTTATAATATATATATTTTATGTTTGAAGAAAAGCAATAACATGATTTATAAAGAATATAATGCCTATTATCAATAAATAAATAACAAGGTATATTATATCCAAAGTATGATGCTCCCTATCTCAGAGTTCATCCATATAAAGTCAGACGTTGCTCAATGAAGCTGTCTGCTTCCTTAACGTACACTTTTTGTACAATCCATTAGTTTCTTTTAAAGTTTGATTACACTCCATTAATTCGCATTATTCTGCTGAATCAAACCAGTAAATGGTTTACAATTTCTACTATACACCAGAGCCAGCTAACTGTGAAAGTATATCATTAAAATTTTGTTTTCAAAAAAAATAAAGGGTTTAGGCTAATATAGGACTATAGTATTGGTCAAAGTTTAGAGTACTATGTCTAGACTAGATATTTAACTTGCTGTTTGCGGACCTTGGGGGTCTTTGGATTCTATCCAATGACTCAAACGACGTCTACTAAGCATACGTTATAATTTCTCAACATTAATTTTATTTTATGATTATAGTAGTAAATTATTATTATAGATAAAATTCGTTACAGTGGTTGACATAAAGTTTACATTATAGTCGTCCAAAAACGTAAAAGTAAAAATTAATGATTCACATTATTAATTTATCAAATTATTTACAATAAATTTGCACTCGGTTTACACATGTGCATGGCAAATTATGATTAATTTAACATAGCATCATCAATTTTATATGATGTAAATATTAGTAATTAATAAAGTTTAATAATAGTTTCAGTTGCAGTAATGCCATAATTCATTTTGAACAAATTTTCATGAGTTAGGATTCGAGCTTGAAGCCTTGGTGCCAAAGATCAGAGCGCTAGCCACTCGGCCATCAGATCCCACACAAAAAATTAGATCTTATAATATGATATATTTTATGTTTGAAAACAGCAATAGCATGATTTATTAAAAACATAATGCCTATTATCAGTAAATAAATAAAATAAATAACTAGATAACAAGGTATATTGTACCCAAAGTATGATGCTCCCTATTTTAACGTCCATCAGTACAAAGTCAGACGTTGCTCAATGAAGCTGTCTGCTTCCTTAACACACATTTTTTTTTCAATCCATTAGTTTCTTTTAAACTTTGATTACACTCCATTAATTCACATTATTTTGCTGAATCAAACCAGTAAATGGTTTACAATTTCTACTATACACTAGACATCAGTCCTACGCGCAACACTCTGCCGTCGTATTAGACCGGGATCTGCGGTTTAAGGTGGATTAAGAACCATTACATACATCCATGACACTGAACGTCAGAGCGTTAGTCACTCAGCCATCAGGCGCCATTATAATGACTAGAAAAATAATAATATTTTCCAAACATACAGTCAAAATTAGATGTTATAATATATATATTTTATGTTTGAAGAAAAGCAATAACATGATTTATAAAGAATATAATGTCTATTATCAATAAATAAATAACAAGGTATATTATATCCAAAGTATGATGCTCCCTATCTCAGAGTTCATCCATATAAAGTCAGACGTTGCTCAATGAAGCTGTCTGCTTCCTTAACGTACACTTTTTTGTACAATCCATTAGTTTCTTTTAAAGTTTGATTACACTCCATTAATTCGCATTATTCTGCTGAATCAAACCAGTAAATGGTTTACAATTTCTACTATACACTAGACATCAGTCCTACGCGCAACACTCTGCCGTCGTATTAGACCGGGATCTGCGGTTTAAGGTGGATTAAGAACCATTACATACATCCATGACACTGAACGTCAGAGCGTTAGTCACTCAGCCATCAGGCGCCATTATAATGACTAGAAAAATAATAATATTTTTCCAAACATACAGTCAAAATTAGATGTTATAATATATATATTTTTTATGTTTGAAGAAAAGCAATAACATGATTTATAAAGAATATAATGTCTATTATCAATAAATAAATAACAAGGTATATTATATCCAAAGTATGATGCTCCCTATCTCAGAGTTCATCCATATAAAGTCAGACGTTGCTCAATGAAGCTGTCTGCTTCCTTAACGTACACTTTTTGTACAATCCATTAGTTTCTTTTAAAGTTTGATTACACTCCATTAATTCGCATTATTCTGCTGAATCAAACCAGTAAATGGTTTACAATTTCTACTATACACCAGAGCCAGCTAACTGTGAAAGTATATCATTAAAATTTTGTTTTCAAAAAAAATAAAGGGTTTAGGCTATTATAGGACTATAGTATTGGTCAAAGTTTAGAGTACTATGTCTAGACTGGATATTTAACTTGTTGTTTGCGGACCTTGGGGGTCTTTGGATTCTATCCAATGACTCAAACGACGTCTACTAAGCATACGTTAGAATTTCTCAATATTAATTTAATTTTATGTTTATAGTAATAAATTATTATTATAGATAAAATTCGTTACAATGGTTGACATAAAGTTTACATTATAGTCGTCCAAAAACGTAAAAGCAAAAATTAATGATTCACATTATTAATTTATCAAATTATTTACAACAAATTTGCACTCGGTTTACACATGTGCATGGCAAATTATCATTAATTTAACATAGCATCATCAATTTTATATGATGTAAATATTAGTAATTAATAAAGTTTAATAATAGTTTCAGTTGCAGTAATGCCATAATTTATTTTGAACAAATTTTCATGAGTTATGCATAGCAAGTTTTTAAATTTCTTAAACCTATATTAAAAATGGATAAAATAGTTTTTAACTAATACTTAATAATTTTTGCTATGGTGTAAGTATTAGTAATTAATAAAATTTAATGACAGTTTCAGTTGCAGTAATGTCATAATTCATTTTGAACAGTGCTTCATGAGTTATTCATTGCAATTTTTTAAATTTCTTAAACTTATGCTAAAAATGGATAATTTTTTTGCTGCTTTAATTTAAATTATGAAACACAAATAAATGAAATAAAAACATGTAGCGAGAAATATATTGATATAAAAAACTCTATTCGTAATAAAAGTGTTAGAAATATTTAGAGAAAAAATTTTAATGACAGCAATTTACTTTTTTATGAAGGTAAAATTCGTGCTGAAAAAATTTCAGTATTTAATGTTTAAATTATTCATTAAAATTGTTAATTCGTGTGTAACATCCTTATTTTTTTTATTTCTAAGACGTTGTAAAAAATGTGCCTGATGGTCGAGTGACTAGCACTCTGGCCCTTGGTACTACAGGTTTCGGGTACAAATCCCGGAGATGCCATGGATGTTTGTAGTGGTTCGGAATCCCCTTTAAACCGTAGGTCCCGGTCTAATAGGATCGTAGAGCTTTGTGGAGGTAGTGTTACTCTACGTCCGTAGCATATCTGCAAGCTGCACGTGCCCCGTGGGTAGTGCTAAATGAGTTACAGCGTGTAGTCCTTGCTTTTGGCATAAAGATAACTCTTATATTGCCAGCTGCATTAGAAAAAAAAACAGTTAAAAATTATAATGATTAGAAAATGATAGTATTTTCCAAACATATGGTCAAAATTAGATTTTTTTTTCTCTAATGCAGCTGGCGAATACTTAGACCGTGATCTTTTTATACCATAAGCAAGAGCTGCACCGACGTTATTTACTTAGAGCTACCCAGAGGACTCGTGTAGCTTGAAAGATAAGTTACGGACGCGGAGTAACAATGCTTCCGCAACGATCTACGATCCTATTAGACTAGGACCTACAGTTTAACATAGATTCTTAACCCCTACCAAACATCCATGCTACTGTTAGGATTCGAGCTTGAAGCCTGTGGTATCAAAGACCAGAGCGCTAGCCACTCGGCCATCAGATCCCACACAAAATTAGATCTTATAATATGATATATTTTATGTTTGAAAACAGCAATATCATGATTTATTAAAAACATAATGCCTATTATCAGTAAATAAATAAAATAAATAAATAGATAACAAGGTATATTGTACCCAAAGTATGATGCTGCCTATCTTAGCGTCCATCAGTATAAAGTCAGACGTTGCTCATTGAAGCTGTCTGCTTCCTTAACACACATTTTTTGTTCAATCCATTAGTTTCTTTTAAAGTTTGATTACACGCCATTAATTCACATTATTCTGCTGAATCAAGCCAGTAAATGGTTTACAGTTTCTACTATACACTAAACATCAGTCCTACGCCCAACACTCTGCAGTCGTATTAGACCGGGATCTACGGTTTAAGGTGGATTCAGAACCATTACATACATCCATGACACTGAACGTCAGAGCGTTAGTCACTCAGTCATCAGGCGCCATTATAATGACTAGAAAAATAATAATATTTTCCAAACATACAGTCAAAATTAGATGTTATAATATAATATATTTTATGTTTGAAGAAAAGCAATAACATGATTTATAAAGAATATGATGTCTATTATCAATAAATAAATAACAAGGTATATTATATCAAAAGTATGATGCTCCCTATCTCAGAGTTCATGCATATAAAGTCAGACGTTGCTCAATGAAGCTGTCTGCTTCCTTAACGTACACTTTTTGTACAATCCATTAGTTTCTTTTAAAGTTTGATTACACTCCATTAATTCGCATTATTCTGCTGAATCAAACCAGTAAATGGTTTACAATTTCTACTATACACCAGAGCCAGCTAACTGTGAAAGTATATCATTAAAATTTTGTTTTCAAAAAAAATAAAGGGTTTAGGCTATTATAGGACTATAGTATTGGTCAAAGTTTAGAGTACTATGTCTAGACTGGATATTTAACTTGTTGTTTGCGGACCTTGGGGGTCTTTGGATTCTATCCAATGACTAAAACGACGTCTACTAAGCATACGTTAGAATTTCTCAACATTAATTTTATTATTATAATAATAAATTATTATTATAGATAAAATTCGTTACAATGGTTGACATAAAGTTTGCATTATAGTCGCCCAAAAATGTAAAAGTAAAAATTAATGATTCAAATTATTAATTTATCAAATTATTTACAATAGATTTGAACTCAGTTTACACATGTGCATGGCAAATTATCATTAATTTAACATAGCATCATCAATTTTCTAGGATGTAAATATTAGTAATTAATAAAATTTAATAATAGTTGCAGTTGCAGTAATGTCATAATTCATTTTGAACAATTTTTCATGAGTTTTGCAATTTTCTAAATTTCTTAAACCTATATTAAAAATTGATAAAATAGTTTCGTTTGCTGCTCTAATTTAAACTATGAAACACATATTAAATAAAAACCTGTAGGAGAAATGTCATGAGTTAAAAAAAAAACTCTAATCGAAAAAAAAATATGTTAGAAATATTTATAGAAAATTTTTTAATGAAAGCAATTTACTTTTTAAGAAGGTAAAATTCTGAAAAAGTAATATTTAAATATTTAAATTATTCATTAAAATAGTTCATTCGTATGTAACATAATTTTTTAAAAATTTTTTAAGATGTCGGTGCTTACTTATAAAAATAATTAATTTTTGTTAGAGTAAAAATAATATTATAACTTAAATGAATTCCAAATAATTAAAATTTAAATCATTGAATAACAAAAATTAATAAATATGAACAGTTTTATTTATAAATGTTTAGAAATAATAATTTACTTAATGGTGATAATCATGCACTTCTAAAATTTGATGTTTTGTACCATATGGCAAATTAATTACCATTAGCATATTAAATTAAATTAATTAATTGGAGAATCATCTGTAAAAGTTGACAGATTTTTATAATGACTTTTCCAAAAACTCCTTTTTCATGTTAATAAAATAAAAACACATTTTTAATTATATTTTCATTGGAATTTTTCTATATTATTATGATCAAATAAAATTAAAAAATGTATAAATTAAAATTTTTTTTTCAAATTTATTTACCAAAAGGATATATTTTGGTTTACTATTTTTGTGTAAAAGGAATATTTTTTTTTTATGTCGTAGAAAAATATATTATACTTTATTTAAAAGTAAAACTGCATAATAATAATAAATAAATAACTAAATAACTATAAAAATAAAACTATAATATAATAACTATAATATAAACTATTATTGTTAAACTATTATAAAATAAAATAATAAAAAATAAATAAAATAAAAAAATATAATAACTATCGTATAAACTGTTATCGTTAAACTATTATAACTATCATAGTTATATAAACTATTATAATATAAATAACTATATATATAGTTAAATAACTTTAACTTAAGTAAATTTTATAAATAAAATAATTGCAATTAATTAAAAAATCGCGATTATGTGACCAAAAATAATTAACTTTCATGGCAATTATATAATATATGTAAAACCGAATATCTTTACGAAAGCAATGAGAAAATTAAATCAAAAGGAATGAAAACGCGGGATTTGTATTGTAATTTCCTTCCATTGCATTAAAAAAAAATTGTTTGAATTTGATAAATTTCGCGAAATTTTATAGGTTCCCCTGTAGTTTTTAAATTACTGTGGCAACAACTAAACGAAACGACTTTGATCTAGGAATGCAATGTTTCCATTTTTAAAATAGTTCATTTTATTTGGTTTGACGCTCTACGGTCATTTTTTGCACACTTTGGGCTAATTAAACCAGGACCTACAGTTTAACGTGGATTTCGAACCAATAACAAACATCCATGCTACCACCAAGATTCGAGCCTTAAACCTATGATGCCATCGGCAGAGCCTTAGACAATTAGCCCTTAAAATAGTCGAAAAATCTTATAGAAGTTTAATTCTAAATATGAATATGGGTAAACATATTTTGCGATCGACATCATCGAGGCAAAAAAAATCAATTATTATGGGTTTGGTTTGTCGTTCTACAGTCATTTTGAGCACATATTAGGCTAATTAGACCAGGACCTACAGTTTAAAATACAATTCGAACCACTAACATCCCTGAAAGCCTAGGATTCGAACCTGATGCACCAAATGCCACAGCGCTAGTGAATTGACCATCAGGCCACTTCAATTATTATGGAAGACTATCTCATTCCAATTCAGCTATTAACTTAAAAAATCGCACACATGCAAAATTATTAAAGGATGCATTGCTGCACATTTTAATTCTTGTGTCGGGGCTTATTTTTCCCTAATTTAATTCCATAAGGAAGTAAAAAATCCCTATAAAAAATCTGCTTATAGCAGTGTAACAACACGGAAACTAGCAAATGTAAACATAACGCTTTAAAATCGTTTAAGCCACCCGAAAATATTCCCATACTCGGAACTTTAAATCACACCAAAAGCTCTGGAGATGTTCAAACACCAATAAGCTCTATTTGATCCCAGACGAACATCCTCCCAGAATGGACGAGGTAATAAAATTCCTTCCTTCACCCAAAGAACTATTTTTCCCTACCGAGGGATTTTTGTTGGAGCGATTCCAAAAGGCTTGTTTGGGAGTTTTCAATCGCTTCTCTTGATAGAAGGGTCGAAGAGACAGAGAAGGGGTGGGGATAGGGGTGGAGACCGAGGGGGCTGGGAAAAAGACATTTTTCAAGCGTTTAGGGGAAAGTGCTTGCGAAAATGTAGGTTTACTCTTTCTCTACCTAGTCCGTTATATCTTTTTTTTAATACTACTTCAGTTCGGGTTGATTATTAATGCTTAAATCAAGAAATGTAGCATCGTGCAACGTATTAAGATAAAGGATGGTTTGGGGAGTCACAACGTGGGAAAAAAATTTAAAACAGCAAACCGTGGACACTTTATCCGTTTATCAAAAAGCATTTTATAATATTTTTTTTTTCTTTTTAAATGTAAATTCTTTTCATTTAATAAGTTTTCATTTTCTCATTTAGTGTACTGTGAGAAATGATTTCCAAAATAAATAGTTTCTTTTAGAATTTATAGCAATGTTATGGAGTTGATAAATATGATAAATTTATTGTAAATCTTAAAGAGGTATTACCCATAAAATTATGGGTAATAACTCTTTAAGACTTAAAATAACCCTTAAAATTATGGGTGCTGTTTTAGAGAGCGGAGTTTTTCGCTTCCTTGATAATTTTTTTTTGTGTCCTTGATCCTTTCAATTGTTGTTAGCAATTAATTTTTTTTTTTAAATTTCTTTCACGAGCTATTGTTACTGTCTTTTTTAAATTTCTCTCTCAAGAGTTTTAATTCAATATTTTAAATTTCTTTCATGAGCGATTTAATACAATATTTGAAATTTCTTTCACAACCTTTTTTTTAAATATATTTATTTAAACTTAAAATTTAATTTTAATTATTTAATAAAAACTTTCATTAAATAATTAAATAATATAAAAGTCGTATAAAACATCGTCTGGGGAAAGAAAGACAATACTATTCAAGTAAAAATGAGATTTTTCAAGAAAAGAAAATCATTTGAAATCCGATAATTTTTTTTAAATTGCTGTTATGCGTTTTGCTCTTACATTAAATTCTAAATTTTATGGATAATCTGTATATCTGTCCAGCCAATTATTTTTTTTCTATTTAAAGCTTCTTTTATTGATGCTAGTTGAGCTAATGTTGTAATTAGATTCACATTTTGCTATGCATCTATTATATGAAAAAAATAGAAATTGGGTTGCAGTTTAACTATCCTTCTTGGTAGTTAAATTTTTTTCGTGATAATGCACCAAATCTCAAACGTTTTTGGTATGCAAATTTTGAAATTGGACGAAACTCGTTTAATGTACATAAAGATTAAACTTAATGATCTTTAAAATGATTACTAGAGCGTGGGCTAAGTTATATTTTTACACTAACAAAAATGTACAGCTAATTTTAAAAGAAGTTCTTATGTACAATAAAAGCTGTCTGTTAGGTTTTGTAGATGACCATACAAAAATATTACCAATCTGTGGTATAAATTAAACAAAAATTATGCGCCCTAAAATATAGATTTGTATAATTTAAAAATAAATTTAAAGAATTAAAATTTAAGAATCAAAATTATATTGAAATGCAAATTTACAATAAAATACTTATTTAGTTTACTAAACAGTAAATGGAGACCTGATGGTCGAGTGATCAGCGCTCTGGCGCTTGGTGCCACAAGTTCCGGGTTTGAGTCCATGGTTGTCCGTAGTGGTTCGGAATCCACTTTAAACCGTAGGTTCCGGTCTGATATGACTGCAGAGTGTTGGGTTGGCACAGCCTTGGTCCATCATGAGACTGTTGCGGCAGTGAAGAAGAAAAAGAAGCAATAAATGGAGGATACTGATTATGAATTGCTTTAAAGTGAATTTTAATCCAGTTTTAAAGCTTAATTTTTAGCTAAAACAAATAATGCAATGCAAGGGAAAAACTCTTTTAAATTTATTCTGCATAAAATTACATTTAATTTTGCATAAAATATTTGTTAAAATTTCTTTTTTTTAAATCATTTTCTTTTCAGAAGGACATTTTTTATAAACAAGAATATTTTTATTAAAATTTTCGCCATTACTAAACATAATTATAAAGATATATCCATTCAGTGATCACATTAATTTGAAATTACCTTTCTCTAATAATCATCCTTTCCATTGGAATACAGTGTGTGTAACGAAATTTCTCTTTGTTTATGCACTATATCTCCTGACCACATATTGTAACCCCCTTTTGAAATCCCCGACCACACACTGAACTGAAAAAATCCAAGAAAATCCTATTTGTTTGGGGGTTTTTCCTTCTGAATCACTCCTGATGTTTTTTTTTTTTTTTTTTTTATTCTAAAAGATCTTTTATATAAAAATTAACAATTGAAAATTATATGAATAATTAAATGAACGCAGCTTCATGGTTACTTTCTCTTCCAGTACACCCCCACGGAGTTAAAGAAATTACACTGTGCCAACAGTCAGGTCATTTTTGATAAGGAAAAAAAGCGATTGAAATTTGATGGGAAATAATATCCAAACGCCAATGAGTTGACGTGATAGTTTTAACCCCAAGAAAATCCTATTCATGGGTTGTTTTTCTTCTGAATCCCTCCTGAGGTTTGTTTTTCTTTGTTCTATAATTCTAAAAGATCTTTTATATAAAAATGAACAATTGAAATTATTTGAATAGTTAAATGAACGCAGCTTAACGGTTACTTTCTCTTCCAGTACACCCACACTGCGTTAAAGAGATGGCACTATATCAATAGTCAGGTCCTTTTCGGTAAAGAAACAAAGCGTTTGAATATTTGATGGGAAGTTGTTGTTGTTCTAATGCAGCTGGCAATACAAGCGGTTAATATTTATGCCACAAGCAAGGGCTGCACCCCTGTTACTCATTTAGCCCTACCCAGGGGGCACGAATAACTTTGAAGATTTGTTACGGACGTGAGTAACACTACTCCTCACAAAGCTCTATGATCCTATTAGATCGGGACCTACGTTTTAAAGGGAATTTCGAACTACTATAAACATCCATGGCACAGCCGGGACTCGAAGCCGTAATACCGAGTGCCAGAGCGTTAGCCACTCAGCCATCAGGCCCTTAAATGGAAAGTAATATCCCCAAACATCAATGAGTTGATGTGATAATTTTAAGCCTAGAATAGGCAATCATCTCAGTCCAGGATCAGCCGCTGAATCAAAAGTTACTTATTGATGCTGAAACCAAGAAATGCAGTGTCACAAATAAAGAAGAGCTTTATTTAATGTGGAATCATCAAATAGGAAAGAAAATTAAAATTATAAATTGTGTCTAGTCAACAATATTTTATGCCCTTTTGCTTTTAAATGTAAATTTCCACCTCTTTATCAGTTTCCTTTTATCTGATTTGCTATGTTGTAAAAAAACTATTCCATTTAAATTATAAATTGTTGCTGAATGTGGAGTTTCTACTATATTTTGAATTTAACGCATTAATATAGTAAGATGTATTTCAAACATTAATGAAATTTATTTTTATTGCTTCTAGTAGAATTAATGTTGGTGAAACCAGACTTATATTTCATGCTTTGAATTATTCTGTTTTGTTTCTGACATATGAAATGGAATAAAGTAATTTGAAACTATTTTTGACAAAGAAACTAAAATAAAATCTGTGGTCTAAGTTTTATCGATGGCTAAACAAAAAATGTTCTTATAACTATGTACAAACTTTAATAAAAATGAAAAGCTAAAATAGTTTGGGACATATTTGTAAATTTGAAGGGAAAAAAATTTGGTATGTAAAATTTAATTTTAAGCAAAGTGAATTAAATTAATTAAACGGGTGATGATATATATTGTGAATAAATTGTTTTTATAAAAGATGTAGAGGTAATCCATTAGATGAAATGAAATTTCTTTATTCTTTACTCTGTTTAAAAATGTTACATAGGAAATGAATATTTAATTTTTTTAATTATTTAATTTATATAATAATTAATAAATAATCTATTAATCTATAAATTATAAATTAAATAATTAATTATAAATTATTTAATTTATAATACTATCTATAATTTAAAATTATTAATTATTTCAGTTATAATTTAATCTATAATTTATAATTCTTAATTATTTAATTTATATTTAATTTTATCATTTATAATTATTTTTTATTCAATTTTTTTTTAATTTTTAATATTTAATTTTTAAAAAGTTTTTAATATTCAATTTTTTTAATTTTTTTATTTTACGAAAAAAATTCTAAATCGTAACATTAAGAGAAATTTTGAAAAAAACAAATAGATTTGTTATAGTAATGGTAATTTTTTTATATACATATTATTTACGAATTTTATAAATTTAGAGTTCTCTATAGCAATTCATTAAAAGACTTATCACCAAACCATCGACTTTAGTGCCAATCGTAATCACATTCCATAGGATAATACTATACAACTGATTTTTGTGCCCATTGAAATTTCCTCTCAACTTCTTGTTCACCAATAGAATAGTGGTAAAAAAACCGCCAAGCAATAAATCTTTGTTATTATCCATATTAAACAATAAATCTTTGAAATGCACGCCTAAAACTAATTCTAAGTTGGCGAAAATTATTTCTGACCAATAGATGAATATGATAAGTATTCATTAAAATAAAAATTATTTATCTAGTAATGTACTACATTTTGATACATACAAGCCATGGTATAAATCAAATATGAATTTTATATACTGTATAAAATTGCTTATAAGATGTTCCAAAAACATTTAATATAATAAATATATCAATTCTTATGGATCTATAAGGATAAGGTTCTTCCTTTCGGAAATTTTTCAACTCAAGTATACACAAAGTCATATCTAACCATTTTTTTCATTGCAACGCAAGTAAATAAAACGACAAGACCCATTCAAATTGATGGAAGTATAACTCAACGGGTTGCGCGTATGAAGTATACACCCATCACGTGACGAGCATGTTGACTTCAAACTGGCAATCCTTTTGCGAACTCTATTTTATTAGTAATATATGGATATATCACATTCCACCAACCTAATAAAATAAGGGTTGAGTTCTTAACTAGAAGGGTTGACAAACTTCTTGGGGGGAGGGGGTATCAACAGTCTTTGTTCAAGGCGTCTCTGAACTTGGATTCCGAAAAAATATCATTACCTTTATATTCATTAAATTCTAACTAGATCTAACATTTCTCACATGAATGTACATAATAAATTTTAATAATATTAATTGCATATAGGATTAACAATAGAATTAACATGCTGCGCAAAGAACAGATCATTCAAGGGAAGGGATAAAAAAAATCATCAATATTTGCATTCAGGAATTTTTTTATGGAAAATTTATATTTCCTGTAGATTATAATGCATTGTTTACTAAGAAAAAGGCCATGAATATCTACCACATTAAATTTTGAATTGCTTTAAAGCACCTGAGTTATTTAGATTTTATTATACATTTCAAGAAGGAAATTAGTAGTCTTTTATTAGCAAAAGTGTTGTAGCACACTTAAAGTAAAGAATATTATACGGAATTTCCAGCAGATAAATTTACTTTTTTCATGTTGGTTTACGAATCGTGTCTTATCAGGTTGGGATAATCACAAGGTCGCTCCAGGTTAGACTTAATCTTATCCGGCTACACTTTGGTGCAATCTTGACATTACCTATTTGTTCTAATGATACCTCATATATGTAATCTTGACAAATATATCTACTAAGACTGGCTAACGTCTAATGGAAATCAATCAGAATAATATATTAAATTATAACGACGATCTATTGATATTAATCTGGCTCACATTTAATATTTATTTATAATTATGCAAACCGCTTAAGTTACCTGCCGAATTACTTCGCACTGAAGAAAAGCAAAGAAATTATTGGTTAACATCTGTAATATCTAATAATATATATTGCATATATATATATAAGATATACATTAATAATAGGATTACTTGATATCTTACAACTGTACTAATCGCAAAAACATTTTTATTCTGCATTTTTAGAAGCATTAAGAATTCTGTTATGTAGAAAATGTTGATTTATAACCTTTTTAGGATATAAAATTTGATGTGTATACATGAGTCCTTAATTAATGATTATTACTGGATAAATTCATGTTTTTTAAGCTGTTTAAACGAAGTATAAATTTATTTAAATATTTTAAAATTTGTAAATTTGTATACCATCATCATTTTATACTTAACACCACATTACACATTTATAATAGCACATGAGTTGTAAACTATAAGATTAATGTTATAAAATTTATAGTAAATTAGAAATATACGCAGTAATAGTGCTTTATGGACAGAGAAATTATAAATTATAATATTATATAAATTATATAAAAATTGAGAAATTTGCCTTTAAATTTTCAAATTTTCTTTACTTATATATTTTACCAAAAAATTTAAGCAATGGTTGGTTTTCTATCGCCCTAATATGCCAAAAATTACTTGCAAAACATTATATTCAGAATACTGAAATATTACTTCATTCTTAAAGGACGAACAAAGCATACTAATGCAAAAATGGTTAGAATGCACACAATAAAGAATATAGAAATGCTTTATGGAAAAAGTAGCGTTGGTGCAAATATTTGTCTGTCCAAGAGGGAGAACAGTAAACAAATGTCCATTGGTAAGGGATATAATCTCCCTTAACTGTGATGGTGGCGTAGTATCGTCTCTACATACTCAACACCAAATCATCTAATAGTTGTTAAGATAATTTTGCCGATTCCTAACTGAAAAACTCTTTAAGTTGTTGGGTAATGTTCTACTGATATAACCGAGGTCGAAAGATGTCTCCTGAAAGTGTTCTACACATGTTCATGGGATTTTAATTAAAAGAGCACACTGCCAATCTATTATAGCAATATCTTAACATGTTAGATGCTCCTCAACAGAACAAGTCTGATGGGGCTTGGTGTTATCGATCCTAAAAGCAATCTACGACACTGCGGGAAGGATGCATGCTGGAGAGGATCACTTATTGACTTCTGCGTCTCCTGTAACAGTACTTCAGTCTAAAATTTGGAGCTCAGTAAAGCCGTTCATCACAATAGCTCCCCTGAAGAGCACTCCATCTATTTTATAGTTTATTTCCCTGAAGTTAGTGTGATAAAACTGTGTTAATACCTCTATCCAAATGAACTGGCGTTGAGAATTCCTTATGACAATAAAACGATAGTCGTATTCATGACAATAAAACATATGCGAATTCATTGATGAAATGCCAAGTCTTTGTACCCCTTCTAAACGGTGCCAACAATAACCAGATGTCAATGGGATGCAGCGTTTAGCAGGTGAATCGGCCACTTTATGAAGGCGTCTGACCACAATAAAGGGCTTCATTCGTTCTGCTTGTTAAATGTCGCAGATTAATATTATTTTCTGTCGCATTGGTGGTTTATTTTGTTGATGATCATCTAACTTTCTTATAGCTATACTTGTGGTTTGAAAGGATTTCCAAGCTCACAGTACAACACCTTTATAGATTCGAAACTTTTGGGCTACACTTGTTACTCTACGACACCCAAATTTAATTCTTATTCCTGGGATTGCCACCATAAGTCCATACGCAAGAATCTATAATCCATAGTCCCCTGAAAGTGCTAAACTCTAAATGTGATTCCTAGAAATGTTCGTCCCAAATTGTATTGGCAAAATGAGTACCTATCTCATGGCCTAGTGACAAATGAGGGGCAGGAGATTGTTGGAATCCACTTGTTGCAGTCAGTCCTTCAATAAAAATTCACAATGGAGATGTAACAATGTGTTTAAAATGTTCTCGCATAGATAGTCAAGCTTCAAGATAGATGTTTCCGATTTTTTCCATACAACATGTGAATGCGGGGAATTACTCCAAAAGTCCTCCCCTCAATGGCCTGTCCAAGACATGCACAACTGGAATACGAATGTTCAATAAAAATACATAGCAGTCCCTACTTCATATTAAAATTATATGACATATAAATAGTAAGTGCTGTATAAATTACAGTGTAAAATCTGCTTCATATGAGTAGCTATAGTTGTGAATGTCATTAGCATTAAGTCCAGCATTAGAAAACAAATATTTGTGTAAAATTTTAACTGAAATTTAAAATTAAAAACACATGCAGCACTAATTAGATATAAATAACTTTATTTTTTTTATAGTGTGATTATAGTTAAAGATCATTTTGGAAAAGGTTGTAAAAAAAGAATGGTCAAAATGGCCAGATATTTCACCAAATACATATGAAGCATTGAGATAGTGTCTGTAAAAAAATAGTTCGAAAATTCCTCGATAGATAGCGCTATATTCGTAATATGCAAATTGAAGACTGTACCGTCAATGGGACATGTTATGAATATCTTTTGCACATCCAACGGATACCAACACTGCAACAGTGCGGATGTGTGAATAGCACAATTTTCATGTACGATGGCATTTCTCCTCATATTACAACACCAAGAAAGAACCTGCTGAATCTCCATTATGGCAATGACAGAATTATAAGACCTTGAGCACCATGATTGCCTGACCTGAACCCTTGTGACTTCTGTCTGTGGGATCATCTAAGAAATGTTCTGTACAGTGGTTCCAATTGCGAGTTCAGCGGAGTTAGAAAATCACATTATGCAATATATTATCATCATCCATGGTACACTTCAATTTAAACAGTGGACATCATATTGAACAAGTCGTAGTAGTAGATTTACTACTTTCAACAACAAACTGTAATTATAATCACTCTGTATTACATCAAGTGACTTACGGAGCCTGTCAATATAATACAAAAATATATTTAACCTTTTAAAAAGCTTTTTCATATCATTGCATTGGCCATTTATAGAATAATAATTAGAATGGTGTCTTTTTGATGTATTCTGGCTCGGTTTTCGTTTTTGACCATTGAAAGGATAAAATATGAGGACGATATTTTACACATTTATATTATTGCCGTATAGATTAAAAATAAAATTTGTATATTTCATCATTTTTCTATTTCATGCCGACACGTATGACAGATGATTTTGATTTCTATAGAATATGAAATATATGTCTACGAAATTCACATAAATATCGCATTTTTCTAAAGGAGGATTAAAAGACTGGTTTGACAATTCTCACGACAGCTCAAATTGATAGTTCTTTTTTCTTTTTTTCCGAGAGTGTTTATATAATATTTTATTTTGAGTGCTTATCATATATTAACATTTAAAATTTATATATAAAAAATAGTGCAATCTTATAATTAAATATATTGTTGAAAACTTTTTATAGTAGTTCTTTAATCATGTTAAATTTTTATTAATTTGAATTCATTTTGTTATAACATGAAGAAAATCTCGATGTTATAAAATAATAACATAAATATTAAATGTAACTAATAAACTAATAACTAATAAATGTAAATTCATTATAGAATGTAAATATTAGGATAAATATTTCGATAAAAGTACAAATAAATAATTCTTATATTAAAAAAATTCTCTTGAATTTATAGTTTAAATAATGGTTCTTGCATTTCAAGAAAAGTTCTTCCTTTTCAAGAGTGTAACGTCTCAGCCTATAATAGACCTATAAGGGCTTCAAGAAGAGGGCCACTTTCAGGTTCAGAGGAACACTTTAATTTTTATTTACAAGTATATATATATATATATATATATACTCAAGAGCCAAAACATTATGACCACCTGTCAATAACGAGTTGGCCCGCCTTCGGCGCGCAACACAGCTTCAACCCGCCTTGGCATGGATGCCACAAGTCTTTGGTAGATGGCCGGAGACCGATTGTACCAGATGTTTAAGCAACGGTCACTCAAATCCGAGATATTGCGAATTGGTGGTCTTTGAACTCTGAGCTGCCGTCCTATCTATCTATAGATGTGTTCTATCGGATTAGGATCCGGTGAGTTAGGCGGCCAGGACCTTAACTGGAATTCAGAATCATGTTCCTGGAACCATTCCAGCACAATTTTAGCCTTGTGACAAGGGGCGTTGTCCTGTTGGAACATTCCATTTCCAGCTAGAAAAACAGAGGCCATGTAAGGGTGCAACTGGTCCGCAATGATGTTCAGATACCCTGTAGCATTCATGTTCCACTCTACCACAACCACGGGTCCCAGAGACGCCCAAGAGATAATGTTGATGTCCCCCAAAGCATAATACCGCCACCACCGGCCTGTGTAAGACCTACTGTACATTGAGGGAGCAACTGTTCGCCTGGAAGATGGAGTATCCTGACACGGCCATCGGTGTGATGAATGACAAACCGTGATTCATCTGACCAGGCAACTCTCTCCCACTGATCCATGGACCAGTCACGATGTTCCCGGGCCCAGCGCAGGAGCAGTTGGTGATGACGCTTGGTCATCAAAGGCACACGAGTGGGACGTTTGCTGCGTAGCCCCATATCCAACAGTGTCCGCTGAACAGTGTGCTCCGATACTATTCTACTTGGCCCTGCATTGTATTGGGCTGTCAGCTGAGCCACTATCTGGCTTCGGTTTTGCTTCACCATGCGAGACAGTCTCCGACGACCTTTTTCTTTGATAGCGTGTAGACGTCCAACACCATGTCGTCTACTGCTGGTTTCACCGTCATTCATACACTTTGCATAAGTACTAACAGCTGCAGATCGCGAACAACCCACGAGTCGTGCAATTTCGGAAATACTTGTTCCAAACCTTCGAGCCATTACAATCTGCCCTCTATCAAAGTCGCTTAGATCCGCAGCCTTTCCCATCACACATAGAAGTAAGTGAAAGAATGATTCTTCAGACTCACCAGCAGCAGTTAAATACCACTTCCACCTGATCACGTGCCTTCCACGTCATCCAGGCGAGTTCATTGCAAAATGTAGGGGTGGTCATAATGTTTTGGCTCTTGAGTGTATATATATATATATATAGAGAGAGAGAGAGAGATAGAGAGAGAGAGAACTTTGGGTTATACAGTATACAGAACTTTGGATTAATACAAAATTCTTTAAAAAAATGAATATTAAAGATTTAAATTTGATTCACAAGTGCAGTTCATTCCAAGGACATATTATTTTTTTGCAGTTTATTCCATATTTTCAGAATTCTAGAGTCTACGACGAATCTAATCAAGTGATTTTTGCCAGACCTTAATTATCAAACGGTGTCATACACGAAACCACAAGGGACTCATTTTGGAAACAGGCAGGAACTCCTGCCTGTTCAGAGAAAAAGTGAAAACAACGCTTCCTATCATTGACTCGTAGTAGAACTTTTTTTTTTCTTCTCCAAAAATCTCCCTTTAAAAAAAATTTTCAAGAGGGGTTGGGATCAGATTCATCATCCCTCATTTCTCCTTGAGTAGACATTTTCTCAGCTTACGGTCTACCACTAATCACTCATCAACTCATGATGTAATCCATATTCCATCTGTACTTGTTTCGACTTGTGAAGGTTGCACAGACAATCGCTAATTTCATGAGGTCTAATTATCCATGACACTGAATATCTGCTATCAGATTTTAGTTGTAGGTTGTTCTCATTAGTACAAAACATTAATTGCATGTAAAATAAGGATTGTGTCAGAGAACTAAATAAAATAAACTTTTTTAAAATTAAAACCTTTAAAATACCAAGTAAATTAAAATCTTTTTTTTTTCTGTTTACAATTACAGTTAACACTATACATTTTTTTCTGTATACAGTTATTTCAGTTACATTTAAGAATAGAAAGACCTTATACCAATTTATAAAGATAAAACAACGGAATCCATGAAATTCCTAAAAATCTGTAAATATTAAGATTTTGAGACATAATAAAAAAGGGAGGAAATTTAAAATTTTCAAAATGCCTTAATGCACTTACTTTCTGTCAACGATGCATATATCTGTATAACATGATAATAATAAATATACAATAAATAATTTTAACGATTATTATTATTACAAATATTTACCATAATAATAATCAATTCAATTTTTATTAAAATTAGACTTAACAGCAGCCATAATAGTTGCATCCTTTTCATGCATGGACAAGGACTTGTAAAAGTAATAATTAAATAAGCGTTAGCCATTACTTAATACATTTGCAGACAGACATGCGCCATGGAGACAAGGGGACTACATGAATTTCTTGGTTTTCCCAATGATTCAAAACATTTTTATTGAATTTATGTGAAAAGTTATACAATTGATGTTTTACATTTATAGCATTTCTAAGATTTGTTTGGCCCGTAAATGAACAGAGGCTTTCAGCTTTATTAAACTATCAACATTAGTTCGTTAACTATAACCAAGAAAGTAAATCACTAAATTTCATACTTAAAATCAATCGATGCCTTGTGTTGCACTATGTATGCCACTAATAGTCAAATGAAGGCAGGGGGAGGTGATGACTTTTGGGAGAATTTTAACTTGAATTTCATCAAAAACTTTGGACTCGAGTGGACAATGGAAAGAACTGGATAACGTCAATAGGATTTATAGCAAGGATTAAGTTTTCCAGCCACTTATTGGATAAAGAACCATATTTTTGTAGAAATCTTTCGTTGAGAAGTTGGAAGAAATTCAAAATGAAAGTCTTATGGAAACAAGGGACAGATCGTTCAGCGATCTCTTTGTATACCAAAAGTAAGTGCTCACAGATACTGAAAATTTTCTAAAATTCCCTTGAGAAATGACCTTTTAGAAAAAGCTATGAACTTTAGCCAACCATCAAATGGCAAGGGAAAAATTCAAAAATTTGTCTATCGGCAAAGATCCAAGTCCAGTACCGATTTACCATCAATACTTAACTACCATCTACAAGTACTGATTTACCATCAGTACCTTTCTTGGATCACATTGGAAGAAGATCTTATATCTTTTATCTATATTGTAAAACGCTTTTACAATTAGCAGAATTCGTTCAGTAGTCGGAAGTTATTGCGGCCTGGTAGCCAACTAACTAGCTCTCTGGACTTTGGTAACACAAGCTCCAGGTTCGAATCCTGGAGCTCGCATGAATGCTTGTTAGTGGTTCGGAAAAACAGGACAATAAATAATTGAGCGGATAGTCCGAACTTAATTTACATGTGAATAGACTTGATGCAAAGAGCTCACTTCATTTACCGTAAGACGCAAAACCTAAATCTAGATGATGTTAACGAACGAAATTCCCTAAACTTTATAGCAAATGGATCGTTGTTTTCTTGCTGCTGCCATTTTGTTTTCTTCGTTCGTTTTCTGTCGCGAAAGACAGAACGTGTTTTTACTTGGGGTGGTTTCGGAAAGGGTGAATGACCAAATCGTTCCATTCAAACTTTCAGACGTTTTCTTCATTGTGCTAATAAATGTATTTCCTTCTCCCGTTTTTTATATAGCAAATATCAAGATATCAGTTCTAATTTAATAAGATCTTGGGCTAATAGCAGGTTAAGACTAATGCATTAGCGTCCCTTTAGTCTGTGAAGTAAGTGCGATTTTTCGAAAAAACTTCTTTCAGTTTTTGTTTTTGCGAAAAATAAAGTATGTCTGCACAAAAAAAGAACTTTTTTTGTTCGAAAAATATAAAAGGATCAAGTTTGGTCTAATAAGAAATTTAAATAATGGCGATTGGCCGTAAAGTGTTTAAGTAAAAAACGAAATAAATAATAGATATTTTATATGGTTAGCACTTACAGAAACTAATCTTGAGTGTAATATTTAAGAATCTGGGAAAAACAGCGTTACAAAATATTTAATCTATTCCATTTTGGAAATAATTTAAATAAAAATAATTATTTACATTCAATTTTTATTGGTTATAAAACCCAATAATTACTTATAAAATTTCCAATTTAAGAATTTTGCAATGCGATTGAAGATAAAAATAATTTTTCTAATTTTAAGATTCTTTACGCAGTTTTATATAAACAACTAGATATTTTTTTAATTTAACTCTATGTAAGTTTATTTTTATTAAAATACCCTACAGATCAAATATTTACTTTTAATATTTAAATATCTAATATATTTGATATATTTTATACGTATCTTAATATTTTGCCAATGAATAAAATTTATTAATTTATTCAGAAATTTCTGTTGCTATTATTTTGATTTGTTTTATCACTCTGTGGTAATTTCTTTTGCACACTTTAGTCAAATTAGACCGGGACCTAAATTTTAACGTGTATTCCAAACCATTAACAAACATCCATGCCACCACCACATTTCGAACCTGAAGCCTGTGGTACAAATGGCCAGAGCGTTAGAAAATTAGCCATCAGGTGGCTATTATTTAAAAGTGCATTCATAATCTTCGTTCAAAAATGACAACCTTATAATTAGCAATAATAATCAATAATAATAGAAATAATTATCCATACATTATGCTGTGATACTGTTAGCAGTTAATAATCATATTCTTACACTTCGCAGTGATAATAAAAATTGTACATTTATTAACACAATACTATTCTTGAACATTAAAGGTCACTATAATTTCCTCATGACAATTTGCATGTATCGCTTCGGAAATGCATATTATTTAAATTAAAAAAGTCTTGATAAAATAAAAGACTTTTCTTCATCAACAAGCAAAAGGCAATATTAACAACAATTTAACTGGTAATGAACTTTTTAATTAGATGTACACTTATCAAATTGTGACACGAAAAGATTATTCACACTTTTTACACAATTTATGGCATCACAGTTCTATGCATATCAAGGCAGCGAATCCTTTCAGTGAATTCAAACAGCAGAAATTTGAGCGGCAAAATATTCCATGTTTAAAAGAGCCTGTCATTTCTCAGTCATCAAATTTAAGGAAATCTCATATTTCGAAATCTCCATATCCACCCACGAAAATAAGAAGATGGTAAATAATTTACATTAGTCCCAACTATCTGAATACTCGATTTCATGTTCAACGAGATTCTTCAACACTTCAGACTGGCTCGATTCATCACCAATAGAACATTTTTTTTTTGTTTTGTTTCTTGTTCTGTTATTCCATCCAGAACTATCCAGAACCAAAAACCTTTCCCTATTTTATCCCCCCTCCAATATTTACAACAGCGCAAAGTGAAAAACAGGAGAATAAATAACTCAGCGGGTAGTCCGAACATAATTTGCATGTGAAAAGACTTGATGCAAAGGGCTCGCTTCATTTACCGTAAGACGCAAGACCTAAATCTAGATGACGTTGTCGAACGAAATTCCCTAAACTTTATAGCAAATGGATCGTTGTTTTCTTGCTGCTGCCATTTTGTTTTCTTCGTTCGTTTTCTGTCGCGAAAGACAGAACGTGTTTTTACTTGGGGTGGTTTCGGAAAGGGTGAATGACCAAATCGTTCCATTCAAACTTTCAGACGTTTTCTTCATTGTGCTAATAAATGTATTTCCTTCTCCAGTTTTTACATAGTAAATATCAAGATATCGGTTCTACTTTAATAAGATCTTTGGCTAATAGAAAGTTAAGACTAATGCATTAGCGTCCCTTTAGTCTGTGAAGTAAGTGCGATTTCGTTTTGGAGAATAACTCCTTTTAATTTTTGTTTTTGCAAAATATAAAGTATGTCTGCACAACTAAAAACTTTCTTTTCTATTTGTTGTTCGCAAAATATCAAAGAATCAAGTTTGGCTAATAAGAAATTTAAATAATGGCAATTGGTCATAAAGGGGTTTAAAAAAAGCGAAATAAGTAATAGATATTTTATATGTTTAGCACTTACACAAACCAACTTGAGTGTTTTATTTAAAAATCTGGGAAATACTAGATAACAAAATATTTAATCTATATTATTTTGGAATTCTGTAGGGTATTTTAATTAAAATAAACTTAAAAAGATTTAAATTAAAAACAATATCTAGTTGTTTGAATTTAAATTGCGTAAAGTATCTTAAAATTAGAAAAAAATATTTTATCTTCAATCGCATTGCAAAATTCTTAAATCGGAAATTTTTTTAGTAATGATTGGGTTTTATAACCAATAAAAATTGAATGTAAATAATTAACATTATTTAAAATATTTCCAAAGTCGAATAGATTAAATATTATGTAACGTTGTATTTCCCAGAATCTTAAATATTACACTCAAGTTAGTTTTTGTAAGTGCTAAAAATATAAAAAATATCTATTACTTATTTCACTTTTTACTTAAACCCTTTATGGCCAATCGCCATTATTATTTTCCAAACAAAAAACATTAAAGAAAAGTTCTTTCGTTGTACAGACATACTTTATTTTTTTTTTTGCAAAAACAAAAATTAAAAAGAGTTATTCTCCAAAACGAAATCGCACTTAACTTCACAGACTAAAGGGACGCTAATGCATTAGCCTTAACTTTCTATTAGCCAAAGATCTTATTAAATTAGAACCGATATCTTGATATTTGCTATGTAAAAACTGGAGAAGGAAATACATTTATTAGCACAATGAAGAAAACGTCTGAAAGTTTGAATGGAAGGTTTTGGTCATTCACCCTTTCCGAAACCATCCCCCAGTAAAAACGCGTTCTGTCTTTCGCGACAGAAAACGAACGAAGAAAACAAAATGGCAGCAAAAGAAAACAAGGATCCATTTGCTATAAAGTTTAGGGAATTTCGTTCGACAACGTCATCTAGATTTAGGTCTTGCGTCTTACGGCAAATGAAGCGAGCCCTTTGCATCAAGTCTTTTCACATGCAAATTAAGTTCGGACTATCCGCTGAGTTATTTATTCTCCTGTTTTTCACTTTGCGCTGTTGTAAATATTGGAAGGGGGGATTAAAAAGGCGTAAAGTGTTTGGTTCTGGATAGTTCTGGATGGAATAACAGAACAAGAAACAAAAAAAAATTTCTATTGGTGATGAATCGAGTTCGTCTGAAGTGTTGAAGAATCTCGTTGAAAATGAAATCGACCATTCAGATAATTGGTACTCGTGTAAATTATTTACCATCTTCTTGTTTTCATGCGTGGATATGGAGATTTTGGAATTTGACAGCTCCTTAAATTTGATGACTGAAAAATGATATGCGCTTTTAAGCATGGAATATTTTGCTGCTCAAATGGCTGCTTTTTGAATGTCTTGAAAAGATTCACTGCCTTGATATACATAGAACTGTGATGTCATAAATTGTCTGAAAAGTGTGAATAATCTTTTCGTGTCACAATTTGATATGCCTGCATCTAATTAAAAATTCATTCACTGTTAAAATTTTTGTTAATATCGTCATTCGTATATTGATGAAGAAAAGTCTTTTATTTTCTTCAAGATTTTTGTAATTTAATTAATATGCATTTCCAAAGCGATACATGCAAATTATCATAATGAAATTATAATGACCTTTATTGTTCAAGAATATTATTGTTTATTAAATGTATAGTTTTTATTATTACTGCTATTTGTAAGAATATGATTGATCATTTATCAAACCGTAGGATTACTAACTACTAACAGTGTCACCGCGTAATGTATTGATAATTATTTTTAATATTATTCATTATTACTGCAAATTATATGGTTATTATTTTTGAATGAAGATTATGAACTCAACTTCTAAATAATAGCAACCTTATCGCCAATTGGCTAGCGCTCTGGCCGTGGGAACCACAGGCTTCAGGTTCGAATACTGCCGGGGCATGGATTTTAATGGTTTGGAATCCACTTTAAACTTTAGGTCCCAATCAAAAGTGTGCAAAAAAAGGACCGCAGAGTGACGTACTAAATATAAATAATTGTAACCATAATTTCTGAATAAATTAATAAACGTTATTCATTGGTAAAATATTAAGATACATTTAATATTTATATGTCATGTGTTTGATATATTTAATATGCAAGTGTTTGAATATGTGGGGTAATTTAATTAAAATAAACTGAAAAGGAGATAAATTAAATAAATATCTAATTGTTCGAATCAAAATCCGTATAGAATCTTAAAATTAGAAAAAATATTTTTATCTTCAATCGCGTTGCAAAATTCTTAAATTGGAAATTTTATAAGTAATGATTGGGTTTTATAACCATCAAAAAGTGCATGTAAAATGTAATTAATTTTATTTAAAATATTTCCAAAATGAAATAGATTAAATATTTTGTATCGCTGTATTTCCCAGATACTTAATTATTACAAGCAATTTAGTTAGTTTCTATAAGTGCTTAACGTATAAAATATCTAATACTTATTTTGCCTTTTACTTAAACCATTTATGGCCAATTCCCATTATTTAAATTTCTTATTAGACCAAACTTAATCCTTTGATATTTTCCGAACAATAAAGTTCTTTTGTGCAGACATATTTTATTTTTTTGCAAAAGCAAATATTAAAAGAAGTTATGCTCCAAAACGAAATCGCACTTACTCCACAGACTAAAGGGACGCTAATGCATTAGTCTTAACTTTCTATTAGCCAAAGATCTTATTAAATTAGAACCGATATCTGGATATTTGCTATGTAAAAACTGGAGAAGGAAATACATTTATTAGCACAATGAAGAAAACGTCTGAAAGTTTGAATGGAACGATTTGGTCATTCACCTTTTCTGAAACCACCCCCAAGTAAAAAAACGTTCTGTCTTTCGCGACAGAAAACGAGCGAAAGAAAACAACGATCCATTTGCTATAAAGTTCAGGGAATTTCGTTCGACAACGTCATCTAGATTTAGGACTTGCGTCTTACGGCAAATGAAGCGAGCCCTTTGCATCAAGTCTTTTCACATGCAAATTAAGTTCGGACTATCCGCTGAGTTATTTATTCTCCTGTTTTTCTCTTTGCGCTGTTGTAAATATTGGAGGGGGGATAAAAAGGGGGTAAAGTTTTTGGTTTGGATAGTTCTGGATGGAATAACAGAACAAGAAACAAAAAAAAAACGTTCTATTGGTGATGAATCGAGTTCGTCTGAAGTGTTGAAGAATCTCGTTGAACATGAAATCGAGCTTTCAGATAGTTGGAAACTAATGTAAATTATTTACCATCTTATTATTTTCATGAGTTGGATGTGGAGATTTCGAAATTTGACAACTCTTTAAATTTGATGACTGAAAAATGACAGTCTCTTTTAAACATGGAATATTTTGCCGCTCAATTTGCTGCTGTTTGAATTCACTGAAAGGATTCGCTGACTTGATATGCAAAGAACTGGAATGCCATAAATTGTCTGCAAAGTGTTAATAATCTTTTCGTGTCACAATTTGATATGCGTGAATTTAATTAAAAATTCATTCACACTTAAAATTTTTCTTAATATCTTCCGTAGTATGTTGATGAAGAAAAGTCTCCTTCAAGATTTTTGTAATTTAAATAATATGCAATAATTAAATAATATGCCTTTCAAAAGCGATATATGAAAATTGTCTTCATAAAATTATAATTATATTTAATGTTTAAGATTATTGTTTTGTTAAGAAATGTCCAGGAGTAATTATAACTCCTAATTGTATGAATATGATTGATCATTTTTCAAACCGTATGATCACTAACTGCTAACAGTAATACCGCGTAATGTATTGATAATTATTTCTAATATTATTGATTATTACTGTTAATTATATTTTTATCATTTTTGAATGAAGATTATGAATAAAACTTCTAATTAATAGCAACCTGATGGCCAATTGGCTAGCGCTCTGGCCATTGGTACCACAGGCTTTAGGTTCGTATCGTGGCGTGGCATGCATGCTTGCTAATGGTTTGCAATACACGTTAAAATTTAAGTCCTGTTTTAATTAATCTAAATTGCGCAAAAGAAATGTCCATACAGCGACAAACCAAATTTAAATAAAGTTATCAAAATTTCTGAATAATTTAATAAATTTTATTCATTGGCAAAATATTAAGATACATATAAAATATATCAAACACATTACACCTAAATATTAAATGTAAGTGTTCGGATCTGTAGGATAATTTAATTAAAATAAACTTAAAAAGGAGGTAAATTAAAAAAAAAATCTGGTTGTTTGAATTAAAACCCGTAAAGAATCTTAAAAATAGAATAATTATTTTTATCTTCAAACGTGTTGCAAAATTCTTACATTGGAAATTTTATAAGCAATGTTTGGGCTTTATAACCATTAAAAAGTGCATGTAAAAAGTAATACATTTTATTTAAAATATTTCTAAAATGAAACTGATTAAATGTTTTGAAACTTTATACTTTACTGATTCTTATAAATTACAAACACGAAAAGTGAGTTCTTTAAGTGCTAAACATATAAAATATTCTATTACTTATTTCGCGTTTTACTTAAACCCTCTATGGCCAATCGACATTATTTAAATTTCTTATTAGACAAAAACTTGATCCTTTGATATTTTCCGAACAAAAATACAGAAAAAAAGTTCTTTTACTGTGCAGACATACATTATTTTTTTGCAAAACAAAATTTAAAAGAAGTTATACTCCAAAACGAAATCGCACTTACTTCACAGACTAAACGAACGCTAATGTAATGTCTTAGCTTTCTATTAGCCACAGATCTTATTAAATTAGAACCGATATCTTGATATTTGCTATGTAAAAACTGGAGAAGGAAATACATTTATTAGCACAATGAAGAAAACGTCACAAAGTTTGAATGGAACGATTTGGTCATTCACCCTTTCTGAAACCAACCCCAAGTAAAAACACGTTCTGTCTTTCGAGACAGAAAACGAACGAAGAAAACAAAATGGCAGCAAAAGAAAACAAGGATCCATTTGCTATAAAGTTTAGGGAATTTCGTTCGACAACGTCATCTAGATTTAGGTCTTGCGTCTTACGGTAAATGAAGCGAGCCCTTTGCATCAAGTCTTTTCACATGCAAATTAAGTTCGGACTATCCGCTGAGTTATTTATTCTCCTGTTTTTCACTTTTCTGTTATAAATATTGGGGAGGTGGGGGGATAAAGAGGAGTAAAGTTTTTGGTTATGGATAGTTCTGGTTGGAATAACAGAACAAGAAACAAAAAAAAAAAGGTTCTATTGGTGATGAATCGAGCTCGTTTGAAGTGTTCAAGAAACTGGTTGAACATGAAATCGAGCATTCAGATAGTTGCGGACTAATGTAAATTATTTACCATCTTCTCATTTTCATGGGTGGACATGGAGATTTTGGAATTTGACAGCTCCTTAAATTTGATGACTTAAAAATGACAGGCTCTTTTAAACATGGAATATTTTACCGCTCAAATTGCTGCTGTATGAATTCACTGAAAGGATTATATGCCTTAATATGCATAGAACTGTGATGGTATAAATTGTCTGAAAAGTGTGAATAATCTTTTCCTGTCACAATTTGATATATGTACATCTAATTAAAAATTCATACTTAAAATTTTGGTAATGTCATCCTTCGTATGTTGATGAAGAAAAGTGTATATTTTTGTGATTTAAATAATATGCATTTCCGAATCGAACTGTTCAAATTGTCATGATAGAATTATAATGATCTTTAATGTTCAAAAATATTATAATGTTAATAATTGTACAGTATTGATTATTACTGCTAACTGTAAGGATATGATTAATCATTTTTCAAACTATATGATTCCTAACTGCTAGCAGTATTACCGCGTAATGTATTGATAAATATTTCTAATATTATCGATTATTACTGTTAATTATATGTTTATCCTTTTAGAATTAAGATTATGAATGCAACTTCTAATTAATAGCAACCTGATGGCCAATTGGCTAACGCTCTAGCCATTGATACCACAGGCTTCAGGTTCGTATCGTGGCGTGGCGTGGCATGCATGCTTGTTAATGGTTTGGAATGCCAGTTAAACTTAAGGTCCCATTCTAATTAGTCTAAAGTGCGTAAAAGAAATGCCCATAGAGCGACAAATCAAAGTTATATACAGTAACCAAAGCTTATGAATAATTTAATAAATTTTATTCATTGGCAAAATATTAAGATACGTAGAAAAGGTATCAAACACATTACATATAAATATTAAATGGCAATGTTGGCCTTTTTAGGGTAATTTAATTAAATTAAACATAAAAGGAGTTAAATTAAAAAATATTTGAATCCAAAATCGGCAAAGAATCTTAAAATTGGAATAATTATTTTTATCTTCATTCGCGTTGCAAAATTCTTAAATTGGAAATTTTATAAGGAATGATTTTTTTTATTACCTTTAAAAACGGCATATAAAAAGTAATTAATTTTATTTAAACTATTTCCAAAATGAAATAGATTAAATATTTTGTAACGTTGTATTTCCCATATTCTTAAATATTACACTCAAGTTAGTTTCTGTAAGTGCTAAAAATATAAAATATCTATTACTTATTTCGCTGTTTTTTAAAACCCTTTATGTATAATTGCCATTATTTAAATTTCTATTAGAGCAAACTTGATCCTTTAATATTTTCCGAACAAAAATTACAAAAAAAGTTCTTTAGTTGTGCAGATTTATTTTTTGCAAAAATAAAAATTAAAAGGAGTTATTCTCCAGAACGAAATCGCACTTACTTCACAGACTAAAGTGACGCTAATGCATTAGTCTTAACTTACTATTAGCCAAAGATCTTATTAAATTAGAACTGATATCTTGATATTTGCCATGTAAAAACTGGAGAAGGAAATACATTTATTAGCACAATGAAGAAAACGTCTGAAAGTTTGAATGGAACGATTTGGTCATTCACCCTTTCTGAAACCACCCCCAAGTAAAAACCTGTTCTGTCTTTCGCGACGGTAAACAAACGAAGAAAACAAAATGGCAGCAAGAAAAAACAATGATCCATTTGCTATAAAGTTTAGGGAATTTCGTTCGACAACGTCATCTAGATTTAGGTCTTGCGTCTTATGGTAAATGAAGCGAGCCCTTTGCACCAAGTCTTTTCACATGCAAATTAAGTTCGGACTATCTGCTGAGTTATTTATTCTCCTATTTTTCACGTTGCGCTGTTGTAAATATTGGAGGGGGGGGGACAAAAAAGGGGGAAAGTTTTTGGTTCTGGATAGTTCTGGATGGAATAGCAGAGCAAAAAACACAAAAAGTTCTATAGGTGATGAATCGAGATCGTCTGAAGTGTTGAAGAATCTCGTTGGACATGAAATCGAGCATTCAGATAGTTGGGACTAATGTAAATTATTTACCATCTTCTTATTTTCATGGGTGGATACGGAGATTTCGAAATTTGACAGCTCCTTAAATTTGATGACTGAAAAATGACAGGCTCTTTTAAACATGGAATATTTTGCCGCTCAAATTGCTGCTGTTTAAATTCACTGAAAGGATTCACTGCTTTAATATACATAGAACTGTGATGCCATAAATTGTCTGGAAAGCATGAATAATCTTTTCGTGTGACTATTTGATAAAAATGCATCTAATTAAAAATTCATTCACACTTAAAATTGTTAACATCGTCCTCTTTATGCTGATGAAGAAAAGTCTTTTACTTCCTTTAAGATTTTTGTAATTTAAATTATAATGCAATAATTAAATATTATGCATTTCCTAAGCGATATATGCAAGTTGTCATGATAAAATTATAATGTTTTATTAGCAGAACAATTCAAGAATGTTGTTGTGTTAATAAATGTACATGATTTATTATTAGTGCTAACTTTATGAATATGATTGATTATTACGCAAACCGTATGATTACTAATTGATAACAATAACAAGACGTAATGTATGGATAATTACTTCTAACATTATTGAGCGGCCTGATGGTCAATTCGCTAGCGTGAATTTTAATTGGCATGCATTTACTTTTTCGACTTATTCCTTATTTAAGGCTTTTTAAAGGCACGTTTGCATGTCTAGGCATTAAAAACTTTTTCAATAACTGCAGATGAGAATAAGTATTGAAACACAACAAAAAATTGACAGGACATAATTATTTCATCATCTTCAATAACACGACTGCCCAGCGTGTGTCAAGGCTTTCCTTTGAAAAGATTTCCAGGCAATATTCTCTGCGTGACAATGGTCCTCCAATTCTTAAACTTTAGTACAGCAAAATCTTTTTCAACTGCGTCTATCCATCGCAACTTGAGTCGTCCTCTTCCTCTTTGTTCCTGTGGCGTTGCCAAAACGAACATATTTACCTATTTATTATTATATCATTCCTCTATACATGAGCAGCCAGTTTAATCTATTGGCTTCAATAAATTTTATAATATCTGGGTCTTTATAGCATTTATATATTTCTACGTTCTATCGACTTCACCAACAATCACTTTACCTAGCACCTCCAAGAACAGCCCTTAAAACTTTCCTCTCAAACATACCCAAATGGGCCTCATCAGATATTGCCAAAGTCGAAGTTTCACTGCTACCAAAATATGTCTAATAAGGGTTTTATATAACAAGAATTTTGTTTTCTGCTTATGAACTGTATAATTATGTAGATACAAATAAAATTTTAATACTTAGTGATTGCTTAAACTTTCATTTTAAAACTTTTTAGGTGTTTTTATTTTTCTGTTTTTACGTTAATATTTTGGACAACTAATTACACATATTTTTATCCTTAAAATAAGTTAAGTAAATAACATTGAGAGACACTAGGGATCGATTATAACGAATTCCCATAATATTTTTCTATTTGAAGTGGTTAATTTCTTTAAAAAATGTAATTTTAATATATTTCTACGTTCTATCGACTTCACCAACAATCACTTTACCTAGCACCTCCAAGAACAGCCCTTAAAACTTTCCTCTCAAACATACCCAAATGGGCCTCATCAGATATTGCCAAAGTCGAAGTTTCACTGCTACCAAAATATGTCTAATAAGGGTTTTATATAACAAGAATTTTGTTTTCTGCTTATGAACTGCAAATCAGAAATAAAATTTCAAAAATGAAAATTTTCAAATTTCAATTTCTTGTTTACATTTCTTTTTTTATATGACAAATGTATTCCTGTTTTGCAAAAATATTTCTTTCTTTATTTGTTTTAAGAAATTTTAGCAGTACTTTAAGCATAAAATTATGAATATATATTTATAGTCCTCCAAAAAAGATTATTTATAATCCCTTTTAAAAATTTTGTAAAGTAATATTTTGTTGTTTCTAATCCCACTTGGTAGGCAGCAATATCTAGACCAGGGGTGGCAAACCCAAATAATCTTGCGGGCCACTTTGGAAATACATACTAACTCCGTGGGCCGTATATAAAATTATATATCCCCATATTAGATTTAGACCCACTATAGACATTTTTTGGAGTGAAAAATTGAAACATAGTTATATATTATATTTGCGTTTACTATTATTCTTACTTGTAAACATAGACAATATAATAATCCTAATACTAAACGCACATTGTAAAGAAATATATAACACTAAAAATGATATATAAGAAATATATAAATATAAACGAAATAAAAAAAAAATGAAATCACTAAATTATTTTACTAGTGTGATATACGTTTCTCAACTCATCATGAGTTCGCAGAATATAATTTAATTATTCTGTGAACTCATAACTGTAAACTCATCAATAAAACAAGCAATATCTGTCCTATATTCGCAAGAATATTATTTTAAGATCAAAGTTAATTTTTTCTCATAATTTCTACAGTTAATTTTTGAATATATGGATGCTCACATAATGTATTTTTTAATAAATTGGTTTTCATTACTTTAGCTATTATAAAATAAATATATTTTATAAAAGTGTGATGAATCTCACGCTCCGGAAAAATATTCATGGCTGTTCGCGGTTTGGCCACCCCTGACCTAGACCAAGACTAAGTTCAAGAACCATGTTGTCTCCTGCTAGGAGGGAAAGGGAGGAGGGTGCAGCTTCTGTTGTGATGGAGCACCCGTAGGTAGAATTCTGACTAGGCTCTGTGACGCTGACTTTTTAAGGGGTAGGGTTGTCAACATTATGCCCAACGCTCTATAGTCATATTAGACCGGGACCTAGGGCTTAACGTGGATTCCAAACCATTCCAAACATCTATGGCACCCCCGGGACTCGAATTCCGAAACTGTATCACCGAGCGCTAGAGATGAATATTTTAAGCATTGATATTGATTCCATTTAATTAAACTTTCCTTTTCACGTTCAAATTATTTAAAAGAAATTGAATGATATGCAATTCTATTTTGATATTTGTTATTATTAATCAAAGGGAATTAAAATGACAGCTAATTAAATTTTAATTAATTTCAAAATGCTTTTTCCTACTGAATTTTTTTTTGTTCAATCTATAATGCTGATTCATCATGAAATAAATTTTTCAGTTTGTATTTTTCACATAAATATTGATGAATTATTTGTAAATATTGATACATTCCTCCAATGTTCAAGATTTAATGCATTTTTAAATTTAGTCGTATGATTATTGCCGCATCATAAGTAATTAAATTTTGATTTTTAATTAGCTTTCATAAGTCATCCTACAGATAATAGCTAATTTTAAAACGTTAATCAAATCTGAATTATATATGAAAAGAATTTTTTTTTAGATTCTAGAATATAATTTTTGCTTTGTAATATTCAAATAATATTAAAAAATATTTAATTATTATTTTTTGGAAAATTATTTTATGACCTAGACCTTATGTCAAATGATTAGGCAAAATCATTCATTTCAAAAAATTCAACATAGCATGTTGCAAAAAATCACCAACTTGGTATGGCATCTTATAAGAAATGTTGAACTAATTCTTATCAAAGAATCCTTGAATAGTTTTTAAATTTGCCATTTGGTTTGTCGCTCTACGGTAATTTTTTGCACGGTTTAGGGTAATTAGGCCGGGACCTGCAGTCTAACATGGATTCCGAATTCCTAACAAACATCGAACCTGAAGCCTTTGGTAATATGCCTATGTGAATTATACATAAATAGAATCTTTTTTTAGATTTTTGAATATAATTTTTACTTTAATTGTACAATATTCAACTAATCAAAATATGAAAATACAATTTAATGAAAAATTATTTTATTACTTAGACCTTATATCAAATGATTAGGGGTCTGAATGGCCGAGTGGCTAGCGCTCTGGAGCTCGGTACCACAGGTTTCGGGTTCGAGTTCCGGCGGTGCCATGGTTGTTTGTAGTGGTTCGGAATCCACTTTAAAAAGTAGGTCCCGGTCTAATAAGATCGTAGAGCGTTGCGGGGGCATTGTTACTCCGCGTCCGTGACTTATCTTCAAGTTACACGCGCCCCCTGGGTAATGCAAAGTGAGTACGTTTGCGCAGCACTTAGCCTTAAGGCATTCAACACCAAGGTGTCTGTGTTTGCCAGCTGCATTAGAAAGAAAAAAATAATCAAATGATTAGGCAAAATAATACATTTCAAAAAATTCAACATAGCATGATGCAAAATATCACCAACTTGATATGCCATATTGAAAGAAATTTTGAACTGACAAATGTCAAGGTTTGGTTTGTCGCTCTACGGTCATTTTTTGCACACTTTTGGGTTAATTAGGCCGGTACCTACATTCATACCACTAGCAAACGTTCATACCACCGCCACCTGAAGCCTGTGGTAACATTTGTCAGAGCGCTAGCCCATTGGTCATCAGGCCTCTAATTCTTGTCAAAAATCATTCAACAGTTTTTACATATACCACTTGGTTTAGTTTGGTTTGTCACTCTATGATCCTTTTTTGTACACTTTAGGCTAATTAGACCGTGACCTACAGTTAAACATGGATTCCGAACCACTAACAAACATCCATGTCTTCGCTAGGATTCGAACCTGAAGCCTGTAGCCAAATTTACCATTGAAATTAAGCTTTGCACGACGTTTAATTCTAATGCCCCTCAATTATTTCCAAAAAGTATGTGTTTCATTTTGAATATGTAGTCGGTCCCCGAATGCAGTTTTTCTTGTCAACATTTGGCGCCACACGTCTTAAGACCAGTAAACTTTCATAAACTTGCGAAACCTGCTATCCAGTTTCAGAGAGTAGCCCCTTCTGCAACATTGTATTTCTTGATCGAACAGTTTTGCTTCTTTCTCTCCTCAGTGTAAGAAAAGATAGGTTATTTCTGCATGCATCTGTCTTTGCATGCTACTGATTACAGAGGAACTATCTCTCACATATTTCTTCTGCAAACATTCACTTTCTCCGATTTATCTCATTCTAAATATATAGCTCAGAGATTAAATTAAGCGAGCAAATTTATAGAGTCTCACGTGTACATCAAAGGAATAGACTAAAAAAATATATAGTTTACTATACATTTGAGATAATTTATTAAGAAATCCATTTAATAGTTACTAACTAAACGTATTGATGCAAAAATAAAATTATGCGCATTTATAGTTAACAGCAAATGCAAATTTATTTTATTTTTTGCCATATTTGCGTAATTTTGGTGAAATAAACATTTCTAGCTGTTAAAAACTGCTTTAAAATAATTACGGCAACATGTAAGTTATCAGTTTTACAATAATATGTGTAAATTTATGTATATTTCATAATTATGTATAATTAAGTTATCTTCTTCATTGGCGCAACAGCCCCTTGGTGGACCAAAGCCGTCTGCCTACTGGCAGTAGACAGGACATGTTTTCTTTTAATCAGTCCTACGCCCAAACTCTACAGTCACATAAGGCCTGGACCTACGGTTTAAAGTGGATTCCGAACAATTACAAATATTCAGGGCACAGTAGAGACTCGAACGCGAAATCTGTGGCACCGATAACTAGTTACTCGGCCATCAGACCCCATTAATAATTTTACATGACAAAAATAAATTTGAAATAAAAGATCTATATCAAAATTTACACAAGACGATGTGTAATAGTCAGTAAATCAATCACACAATTTCGAATTTTGTTAGAATACGTTTCCACATATAGTAATTCTTTTTTTTTTTTTTTTTTTTTGCTGTATAAGGAAATAAATAATAGCATTTATTAATAATTATCTGTATATCATTCAGAAATTACTTATACATTGCTTTGTGTTAGATTATTGGCACATTTGTGAATAATCGTACACTTGTTCTTTCTCAATATTAATATTCAATGCTTTTAACATTTAATACCTTATACGTGTACTTTTTGTAATATACGTGTACTTTTTAAATAATTTTAAAGGAGCTATTTCGAATACATTTTAATCACTTTTATTTTAAATGTCACAATCGTAGATGATTTCCAAATAGAAATATTATTTTAAAAATACCTGATATTTTCACTTTTGATAAATGATTGCTAATATCTCCTATTAAAATACTAAATTAATAGAAATTGACTCTTTCTCGGACAAAAAATTTACAATGGTAATAAATTTTATTCTGGGGAAATTCTATATTCTATAACGTTCAACTCCTATTTCTTATATTCTAAAATGTTCCTTTTCCAGGTTTTATTAGTTTCATTTTCCCTTTACTATTAGATTCATTTTCCATTTACTATTAGATTAATTTTCCATTTACTATTAGATTCATTTTCCATTTACTATTAGATTCATTTTACCTGTTCTATTTTCTCAGTTTTATTATTAGGTTCAATTTCCATTTTTTTATTATATTAATTTTGTATTTTTTATGTTAATTTCCTATGTTCCATTTTATTATGTTTTAATTCTTATAAAGTACATTTTTTATTTCTTATTATATACAGTTTTTGTATATTCTATTATATTCATTTTTTTATTTTTTAGTTATGTTCATATTATATTTCTTATCAATGTTATATTATATTCCTTTTCTATCTATTATTATGTTCTTTTTTCTATTTTTATTTATTTTTATGTTCCACTAATGATAATTTTTTTGTTTTTATTACATTCATGAATTAAGTCTTCATGTCAGATCTCATATAAAATTCAGCCTCCTCTAAAGCAGCCCACTCTGCATACGAAGTAAGCCAAATCGAATCAGGTTCCACTCAACTGCATGATTGGAGGTTAGAAATCCTCAAGATCCAGGAATTCCAATTAATTTTGGAAATATTCGGAGAGCAGTTCAATCTTGATTGAACGAAGTGATAGAACAGTACATTGGAAAATTGCAACTAACTATCGAGTTGTAAATGAAAGATAATTGTAAGACATAAATAACACAGATTAAACATTTAACTATCTATATATGATAAATCAGTAAATCCTTTGTAATAATGTTAAGTGGTATAGTCGCAGTCGGTAAGTGGTAATGTCGTAGTAATGCAAGATTAATCCAGCAACTTTAAAGTGATCTACATCTAAAAAAAGATTCTTTTGAATGTATGGTGTGATATGAAAGAAATTGTTCATTATTAGTTGTTAAGTGACAATAAAAATATCACTGATATTTACTGTCAACAGCTAAGACGCTTAAAAGTTTTTCAAAGGAAAATCTATCTTATTATCATTCGTTTTCTCTTTTGATAAAGAGAAGACGAATGATCTTGTAGCATGACAAAGTAAAACACCACAGTGGAAAAAGTGACTAAATTTCTCCTAGAAGAATTGAAAACGAATGATCTTGCAGCATGGCAACGTAAAACACCACACTGGAAAAGTGACCAAATGTCTCGGAGAAGAATTGAAAACGAATAATCTTGTAGCATGACAACGTAAAACACCACCCTTAAAAAGTGACCAAACGTCTCGGAGAAGAATTGAAAACGAATGATCTTAAGCATGGCAACGTAAAACACCACCCTTAGAAAAGTGACCAAATGTCTCGGAGAAGAATTGAAAACGAATGATCTTGTAGCATGACACCGTAAAACACCACCCTTAAAAAAGTGACCAAATGTCTCGGAGAAGAATTGAAAACGAATGATCTTGTAGCATGACAACGCAAAACACCACACTGGAAATGTGACTAAATGTCTCGGAGAAGAATATGGCTCGGAAATTATGTTCCATACAAACTTTTCTCACGACCTTACCATCTTTTTTAAAACATTACAAAATCATTTTGCAGAATTTAGGCTGATTTCAAAAGAAGAAGTCTAAACGAATATAGATTATTTTACGAAGATATAGCAGAAAAAAGGACAAAACCAAATAAATTATAAAAAAAAGACATAGCAGAAAAAAGGACAAAACCAAATAAATTTTATAAAAAAAAGACATAGCTATCAGCTATAGTTAAAGCCTGATAGAATACCTGGGATGAAAATTATATTCCAAGACTTCTAATTCTTCACATTAATTCGTTTTCTTTTTTGGAGTTGTCACTTTACTTGATCACCAAAAACAGCCAATGACGTCTATAAATGCGTAAGTTCATAGTGAATATGCAGAAATTGTGGCTTGAAGAAATCTGGGATTTCTAAGTTGTGAAAGATAGTAAGACGTTTGTAATGGAAAAGAACAGAAGAGATGAAGAGTTAATAGAAGAGAAGAGAATAATAAGAATAATACCTACCTAGAGAATTTTCGGTATTAACATTCCCGCATTTGTGTTGGCATAGAAAAAAAATTGAAGTCTAGTAAAAGTAGTAACTGTTGATGGATGACATTCACCTGCCATAAGAATAATCGAATTCATTTTTGTCAAAGCGATGCTCAAACTCCCATATTCTTGGATATAACTACTTAACATTAAAATTTACCACATATAATATGAAAGTAAACCTAAAAGATAACCTGACAATCAATGCCCGATGATTATTTATGTTATCTAAATAGCCATCGAATCTTCTCATTTCTGAAAACAATGCAATGGTCATATGAATGGAACCTAAATTCTTCTGCATGCTAGCAGATATAGTTATTATGCCATGAATTGATGTGCACTAGCATTCAATTCTAAATGAAATAATTTTAGATCTTCTTATACACTCATGTCCATAAATTAAGGATAATGAAGTTCAGGCAAAGAAAGAGACAGAAGCAAAACAAATTTGACTTATTTGTAAAGTCTATTTATTAAACAAAAGGTAAAGAGCAAAAAAGATGCTATATGTTTGACATAATTAATAAAAATTGCGATTTTTACTCCCTGGAGCATATTTCAAAAAAGAACCTAGCTACAAAAAACAGTATAACATGGTTAGTATGATGGTTAATATGGAGTATGTCTCCCGGACGATGCAATACAGGCCTTACAACGCCTAGGCATGCTGAGTATCACATTATCAATCTGATTTTGGGGAATATTACACCACTCATCAAGCAATGCCCTCCGAAGTTCCGGTTGACGGGCTGCAATTCGTCGGCCAAGCATATCCCACACATGCTCTATTGGATTCAAGTCCGGTGAGTATGCTGGACAATCCATACGGGTGATATCCTCCAATTGAAGGCATTCGTCTACAATGTTTGCATGGTGAGGACGGGCGTTGTCATCCATAAACAGAAATTCAGCACCCATGGTGCCCCGAAACAAACGTACATGTTGTTCCAGAATGACATCCCGATAGATGTGGCCTGTCATCGTTACACTCTGAACATACAGGTCAGTTCTGGAACCAAGAATAATTCCTCCCCAAACGAGCCATCCTGCACCACCGTAACGGTGTCGTTCAATGGTGTTCTCTTGGTGGTAACGGGTACCTGGCGCTCTCCATATGAAAGTCCGGCGAGAATCAGACTGCAAACTAAACCTGGACTCGTCGGAAAACATCACACCAGACCACTGTTGCGGTGTCCACAATGCATGCTCTCTACTCCAGGTTAATCGCAAGCGACAGTGAGTTGCGGTAAGTGGAACACATCTGACAGGCCTACGAGCATATAGACCAATGTGCCCTAAGCGTCTGCACACGGTCTGCCTTTAAACTGTCGTACCGGTAGCTGAAGAGAGCTGACGAGACAGGTCTGATGCTGTACTCCGTCTGTTTCTTTTGGCAGTTACTGCTAAATACCGGACCTCATTCGGCATTGTAACTCGGGGTTGACCTGTTCTGTAACATCTACTCACATTACCATCATCTTGGAATCGTTGCCAAAGCCTGGAGATGACACTCTGGGCGAATCCAAGTTCCTCGGATACTTCCAGCTGGGTACGTCCACATTTCAGTTGTCCGATAATTCTACCACGTAAAAAATCATCCAAATGCTTCCTTTGTGGCATAACTATGCGGTTATTGCACTGAAAGGCTTTGAAAGCGCTTGGGAACAATTTTACTTCTTTGCCACCATTCCTTATATACCCCTCTCTTACACTCTCTTCATTGTGACGTACTATCCACGCCATCTGGTGGTTTCCTGTAATTTGCATATTCTTCTTCAAGATGTGTGTGATAATTTTACAGGTGAAATTTTTATTTTAGAGTTCAATTTCTGTGTGATTCTGAATTATCCTTAATTTATGGACATGAGTGTAGATATAAATTAATTTACTTCATCATAAAATTGCACTATACATATGTTGTAAATAGCTAAAATTATAATAAATATTCTCTTCAAAAGAAAGATTTATTCTGTCATATACAATGGATATATATTTATAAGGTTATATATTTACAACGAAAAGACAAATGTTGTGTAAGAAAGAATAACTAAAATAAATACATGATTGAATAATCCTTTTTAGAGAAAAAGCGAAATATGAAAATTTTGTCAGAAATTTTATTGATCTTTATTGAAACCAGAGCATGCAGGAAAAATTCTACTTCTAATAATTATGTAATGAATTACAGGAGACTACAGAACTACAGGAGAAGTAACCAATATACTTAGACCTTAAAATATCATGCATGTTTTTTCTATCTAACAAATATATTTTGGTGTTTAATCCCAGTAGGGTTAGTTTTACTGATTTCTTTTAACTGCAAGCAAGGCGTTTCTTGATTTAGAGAACAAAAGACCTGACAAAAGTTCAGGGAACTCATAAAGATATGAGCACAATATTCTTGGACATTTGTAGCAATTTCATACATTTTGCAGTGATCCAGCCTTTATCACGTAAATAAAAATGGGAGTTAAATACCACTAAAAGATGAAGTTTCATCTAAGGCTATTATCTGCGGTGAAACTCATATGCGATGTAATGGAAGCTCTCTACAGTCATTTTGTGCACACTTTGGGCTAATTAGACAGGGACCAACAGTTTAACATGGATTCCGAACCACTAAACAACATCCATGCCACTCCAGAATTCGAACCTGAAGCATGTGGTACCATGCCTGTGTGAATTATGCATGAACAGAATCTCTTTTAGATTCTTGAATGTAATTTTTACTTTAATTGTGTAATATAAATAATCAAATTATAAAAAAATATAAAAATATTATTTTTTGAAAAATAATTTTATTTTAAAACCTTATGATATCAAATGATTACGCAAAATCATCATTCATCTAAAAAAAATTTAACAAAGCATGACGCAAAAAAAATCACCAACTTGATATGTCTGAAACTTGAAAGCAAGGCGTTTCTCAATTGAGAGAACAAAAGACCTGACAAAATTTCAGAGAACTCATAATAAAGATATGAGCACAACATTCTTGGACAAGCGTACACATTTGTAGCAATTCGATACATTTTGCAACGATCCACAGCCTTTATCACGTAAATGGAAACGGGGAGTTAAATAACACTAAAAGCTGAAGTTTCATCTAAAGCTTTTATCTGTGGTAAAACGCATACGCGATTGAATGGAGTCCCCGAATTCGAAATGAGTTAATTATAAATGCGTAATCTTGGAATTTCTGAATGAAAAGAACTCTCTTCCGTTACTTAACTCCTTGAAATTCTTCGTTAACCCGTCCTCAAGTGAGGGGGGCCTTCTAATTACCATATTTGTATCAAAAGAGTACTCTTTCATTCACTCTGCAACTGGGTGGAAAATTTATGCATTGTTGGAACTTTTGCCCCAGTGCTTTAATTTGTTCTTCGAGACTAAGTTGTCACATGTCAAGGTACAAAGTTAAGGAGGGTTGTCAAGGAAACGATAATCAAATATAGAATATGTTCATGCGTGATTATATCACTTCACTTCATCACGTCGAATTTGAATGCGACACCACCCAGAAAGATTTTGATGATTTAAAGTTAAAAATGTATTTTTAATCATCGTGTTCAGTTTATATTTATAAAGCTGGCAAACACTTCATAAAATCAATTAATTAAATTACCTTACTTATAGTGTTCAAAATAGTAAACATTGTGCTAAATTTTATTAAAGTCCTATTTGAGAATGTTCATTGAGACTTTGTCATGTGTCAAGGTATAAAGAATCAAGAAGGATGTCAAGGAAACGACAATCAAACATAGAATATGTTTATGCGCGATTATACCATTTCAATTAATCGCATGCGGAGATTTCAATTAGAATGCGACACAACTTTAGAGACTGTGATTAAAGTAAAAACACATTTCTGCCATCGAATTTAATTATTCTTTTTAAAACAAGCAACTCTTCACAAAAAAAAAAATATATCTTCTTCTTCAATGAAGTAACAGCCCCACGGTGGACCAAGGCTGTCTGCCTACTGGCGGCTTCTGAAACACTAGATGTTTTATTTTTGCGTGGTAGGGTTGTCAGCACTACACCCACCAGTATTATTAGACCTAACGTTTAAGGCGGATTCTGAACCATTATAAGCATCCATGCCACGGCAGGGACTCGAACTCTGTGTCACTGAGGACCAGAGCGCTAGTCATTCGGCCATCAGGCCTCTATTATGATATCATACTTGGTAATAATCAAAATAATGGAACATATTAAAACTGCACCGAAATCCTTTTTTTGTTTCCAATACCTCCACTCTATTTTTCATTTGTTTGATCACCAAAAGTCAGATAGATCCTTGGATATATATAAATATATATACTTACATTTCAAGTAAAGGTATCCTGAATTGTTTAATAAAATACCCACCAACAAATTTATTCATGAAAATTTATTTTGCAGCCTTCAAAATAAGTCCCACCTAGTGCAATACAACTATGGCAATGCTCGATGCAATGTTCTTTATATTTTTTGTAGGCTGATTGGTGTATGGTCATTAGTTCCTTCCGGAAATTTCCTTTCATGGCCTCCATCTTGTCAAAACGACATCGTCGAAGTAGTACTTTTATCAGGTGAATAATGTACTTAGTAGATGGCATTCGTTGAGCTATTGGCAAAAAACTCATAGGCATTATCATAGTGTATCGTCCTTTCTCAATTTTTGCAACAGGTATTCTTACGCAAACGCACATGAGATTACTATTATTATATTACTTTATGGATTTCTATTATTATTTTCTATTGCATACGTGTCACTATCTCAAAAAGCTTTGAAAATTTTAGTACAATTTTCAATGTTATAAATATGTGAATTTGGATTTTCTATCCTCACCACAGTTAAGTTTTAAGTGAGAAATCTTCAATGTAAGGACGAGAAAATATTTTTTATCGCATTATTTCTTCTCTAATATTTGGCTTAGTTGTTATAACATATTTATCAGAAATTTGCATGCAGTGAGTCTACAATTATTTGTACGATTTTAAACGCGCGCTGACATAAAAAATTTGAGAGCTACTGATGCAGAAGAATCCAGTTGTTGAGTTTTTCCACTAGATGCAATGTCTTCTCAAAGTTTAAAATTTATTTAAATTGATAAGGTGAATAAATTTGTTATTGTTTTAAATAATCATTATTGTTAAAGGAGAAAACACATTATAACACACTCTCTTTCGCAAACCAGAGTTGTCTCTAGGGAAGGAAAAATAATCTAATATGGAAATTAAATCTATAATATATATTAATTAATTGTTAAATAAATCTATTAATATCTATTAAAGGAAAATAACTGTATTTTCGGAGATTATCCAATTATTGAATAATCGAATAGCTTTAACAGAAAACCGGTGAGTGAAATCTTTCGTTTTTAAACATAATTTATTGTTTGGTTTGGGACTATTTAAGAACTTAATATTGAACTTAATTTTATAATTATAATGACTTTTTTGCAAAAAAGAAGAAAAAAAAAAATTTCCAAATCGTCGTTACAGAACTGGGAGTTTAAAACGTTTCGGGCCTAACAATACTTAAGAAAGTAATAATAACAGGAATTGAAGACTGCGATTTGTGAAAGAGCTATTAGATGACATTATGGGAAGGCGGGAAGAAGAAATAGCAGAAGAAAGAAAATCGAAAGAAGAGATGAATTCCGAATTGCAAAAAAGGCGTTTAGAAAAACGAAGGAACGTGAATCGAAACCAACCATTGCATCGAATCTCATCGAAACCGAAATAGAAATTACACGACCTTTTACAGAAGTCTGATCCCAAATGTAATGACATAAGCTTCTATTTGATACTCTTCGAAGGGCAAGTAAGAAGAACTGAAATTAAGAAGATTTGTGGGTGTTCTACCTCATTGAACTTTTTCCGTAAACTGTTGCACAAATATAATATAATAGAAAACAAGATATAACTGAAAAATACGGACAAGTGAGATAAATACTGCTAAAGAGATTTAAAGTAATTCTCGAGAACTACACTCATGTCCATAAATTAAGGATAATGAAGTTCAGGCAAAGAAAAAGACAGAAGCAAAACAAATTTGACTTATTTGTAAAGTCTATTTATTAAACAAAAGGTAAAGAGCAAAAAATGCTATATGTTTTGCTATATGTTTGACATAATTAATAAAAATTGCGATTTTTACTCCCTGGAGCAAATTTCAAAAAATAACCTATTTACAAAAAACAGTATAACATGGTTAGTATCATGGTTAATATGGAGTATGTCTTCCGGACGATGCAATACAGGCCTTACAACGCCTAGGCATGCTGAGTATCAAATTATCAATCTGATCTTGGGGAATATTACACCACTCATCAAGCAATGCCCTCCGAAGTCCCGGTTGACAGGTGGGAGGGGGTTGACGGGCTGCAATTCGTCGGCCAAGCATATCCCACACATGCTCTATTGGATTCAAGTCCGGTGAGTATGCTGGCCAATCCATACGGGTGATATCCTCCAATTGAAGGCATTCGTCTACAATGTTTGCACGGCGAGGACGGCGTTGTCATCCATAAACTGAAATTCAGTACCCATGGCGCCCCGAAACAAACGTGCATGTTGTTCCAGAATGACATCCCGATAGATGTGGCCTGTCATCGTTACACTCTGAACATGCAGGTCAGTTCTGGAACCAAGAATAATTCCTCCCCAAACGAGCCATCCTGCACCACCGTAACGGTGTCGTTCAATGGTGTTCTCTTGGTGGTAACGGGTACCTAGCGCTCTCCATATGAAAGTCCGGCGAGAATCAGACTGCAAACTAAACCCGGACTCGTCGGAAAACATCACACAAGACCACTGTTGCGGTGTGCACAATGCCTTCTCTCTACTCCAGGTTAATCGCAGGCGACAGTGAGTTGCGGTAAGTGAAACACATCTGACAGGCCTACGAGCATATAGACCAATGTGCCCTAAGCGTTTGTACACGGTCTGCCTTGAAACTGTCGTACCAGTAGCTGAAGAGAGCTGACGAGACAGGTCTGATGCTGTGCTCCGTCTGTTTCTTTTGGCAGTTACTGCTAAATACCGGTCCTCATTCGGCGTTGTAACTCGGGGGCGACCTGTGCTGTAACATCTACTCACATTATCATCATCTTGGAATCGTTGCCAAAGCCTGGAGAGGACACTCTGGGCGATTCCAAGTTCCTCGGATACTTCCAGCTGGGTACGTCCACATTCCAGTCGTCCGATAATTCTACCACGTAAAAAATCATCCAAATGCTTCCTTTGTGCCATAACTATGCGGTTATTGCACTGAAAAGCTTTTAAAGCGCTTGTGAACAATTTTACTTCTTTGCCACCATTCCTTATATGCCCCTCTCTTATACTCTCGTCATTGTGACGTACTATCCGCGCCATCTGGTGGTTTCCTGTAATTTGCATATTCTTCTTCAAGATGTGTGTGATGATTCTACAGGTGAAATTTTTATTTTAGAGTTCAATTTCTGTGTGATTCTGAATTATCCTTAATTTATGGACATGAGTGTAATTTCAGCTTTTTACCAGTTATCACAATAAAAGTGAAATTACATGGTGTAACTTTGCGTATGAACATAAAAATTATTTTCATACATGGATTCGATGTCTTTGAATAGAGGCCTTCGCATAATTGTTCCAGTTGATAATTACCGATCCAACAATGCGAAATATTTCTCCGGACATTCCAGAATGTTTCATCGACGAATGTTCCAATTTCAAAGCACCTGATGAAATAGTGAGTAAGCTAGATGATTACGAAAACTTTCGAGCTAACGTAATCAAAAATTTAAAAAAATATTTCGAAGAAAAATCTACTTTTGAATACGAGAGGGTAGAAACAAAATACTTTTCAGGAAGTAAATATGTTCTGTCACAATTCAGATACGAATACAAAAATACGAAGAAATATATCAATATTTTCATTCGTATAATATATTCTGAATAGACAAATAATATATAATGAATAGAGGTAATAGTATAATATATTATGAATTACAGTATTCATATAATATATTATAAATAGAAATATTCGTATAATATGTTATGAATAGAAGTATAGAAAAAATATTTAAATAAATTTAATTAAGTTTAAGTTAATTTTAATTAAGTTTTTAAGTTAATTAATTTTAAGTAAACTTAAGTTAATTTTCTTAAGAATACTTGCCAGTTATTTCAAATTTTGTATTATCTACTTCTTAAGTTCAAATATATATATGTATATAATTTTAAAATAAACATCTTATATCAAATATAACATTTCAAATATTTTTTTTTATTTCCAATGGCAGGCTACAATAAGCAATACAATAAAAAGAACACAAGGAACATGAAAACAACAACTAGAATCCAAGGAAATCACATAGTGACATGTTTAGCCCATAAGGGCCCTAGCCTCCCAGCCATTTTAAATATAAAAAAGTAGAAAACATAATAAAAAGATAAATGTTTAAATCAATTCTAAATATTTATTTCCCTTCAATTACGTGCAATAAGTAATCAACATTTTATGAATAATCAGGCGCACAGCTGTCGCAAACGAATGCAGTTTTTAAATACAAGTTGATGGTACATTAATTCTCTAAACCTTTTAAATATTCAAATTCATCAGTTATGAATATTAAAAATTTTTAAACGTTTTTTACATTTTCTCTAATAAAATGAAAACGTTATTTAAAAAATTAAAAACAAATATGCTTTAAAATAGATACCCTAAAAACAAATTAAAATTTCAAAAATAAAATGTAATGGTATAAAATATTCAAAGTGTGTGAAAAATGAAGTTTTATTTGTTTGAAATAATTAAAATAATTCAAATTCATCCGTTTATGAATATTTTAAATTTTTTTAAACGCCGTAAACGTTTTCTCTAATGAAGCGAAAATAGCATTAACAAAATTAAAAATTGAAATGCTTTAAAATAGATTTCATAAAAAGAAATTAAAACTTCAAAAATAAAATGTAATGATATAAAATATTCAAAGTGAGTTAAAAATGAAGTTTGTGTTTATTTTAAATGATTAAAATAATTCAAATTCATTAGTTATGAATATTTTAAATTTTTTTTACACCGTAAACGTTTTAACTAACGTAGTGAAAACGGCATTAAAAAAATTAAAAATTGAAATGCTCTGAAATAGATACTATAAAAATAAATTAAGACTTCAAAAATAAAATTTAATGATATAAAATATTCAAAGTACGTAAAAAATTAAACTTGTATTTATCTGAAATAAATTTTTAACATAAAATTTTAAATGTATCAAGAAGTAATACGTTTTTTAAATAATAATAAAAAAAAAATCAATTTTTTTTCTCAATAAGAAAAAAAATATTAAAAGACGTAAATGTGTTCACATGTGCGACACATAAAATCTTTGGCTGTGATGGAACACTATTCTTGAATTGAATTCTTTTATTTCTGTATGTAAAATGGATAAATAATCTTTTAATACTTTTTCCTAAAAATGCATGAAAAATGTATAAATGTCCAGCAATGTAGGTAACGTTATGCTCAACAATTTTATTTTATTTTCTTAAACAATATTAAAAGAATTTCTTTTGTAGCATTGCCAAAGATCGCGCGAGATTTTGAAAGATTTTGTAAGTTATGACACGATAACGGAGCAAAATGTTTAGAGCAAAAGAGCAAAAAGTAGGAAAGATTTTGATAAAGTAAAAAAAAAATGAACTTAACTAAATTTGCTTGGAAAAAATGACATATGAAAACTATATTTTGAATTAACTTTCGAAGAAATGTCAAAATTATGTACCACTGAAATTTGACCTAAAGGTATTTTATTCTGTTTTTTGGAAAAATATATTTAAACATATAAAATAAATGTGATACAGTTTTTCCTTATATCAGATGAAAGCAAAATAAATAGTTTTTTTTTTCGTCTAAAGAATCATAAACATATCTTTTAATCTGATAACGGATGTCTAATAAAATTTTGCATTTTTTTTTCTCAAAATAAATAATAAATAAACATTTAGGATACTTTTAAATAAAGCAAATAAAAAAAAAATATATAATAAGAAAAAAACTAAAACTAACTATGACTAAAACTAAACTAAACTATGTTAAATGATGTTATGCATTAAACAATGAATGAAGTAAAAAGTGAATTGTTGAAAGTAGCCTTAGTGTTATAAGAACAGACTGAACCAGTTTTTAAAATTCTATCAAGAATTTAAAGCTCCATAAGTGAAGAATACTATGAAATGCAACATTCACTGTTATATTAATAAATAGTTCTGATGCATAAAAACATTTACAATAATATTATTATTAAAAAATTAAATAGTTATAAAGCATTAAAATTCTAAATAATTAATAATGAAATTAATTATTTAAATAAACATTATTATATCTACGTTACTTTTTACTTTTAAAAAATTCTGAATTACATTTAATCTTACAAAGCCTGTCAAAATAAGTAAATAAACATTTTGGAAACACAAAAATTATTTTTAAATAAAGCAAATAATATTTATATTAAAAATATAAAATATATAAATAAGATAATTTATATATTACATAAAGAATGAAGTAAAAAGTGCAAGTAAATTCCTTCGCATGCTTATTGAAATTTATTTTAATAATATTTGTTAACATTTTTTTGTGAATAAATTTCTTAGCTTCACATTTGGACCTTAAGTCATTAGCCACTAGACGTGCAGCAAATTCAGCGTTACTCAGGGGTAACCCAAGCAATAATAACAGGGTAGGCTACTACTATGCGCCTACTCTTTCTCTAATACAGTTTGGAATTAACTCCACCCAAGGATATCATCTGAGGGTTTCATCTTTCTCGAACCCGACAAAGGGGGATTTTGTCTAATAGATTTAACACGCTCATACCCGGCATAAACACTGTCAAAATAAGCTTTACTGATTTGGAAAGTACTATCCACTAAATTGTTCCTATGTCAAAGAAATAAAAGTAACTTTAAAATTTACTGAAAATTACATAATTCATAACTTATGTTATTGTACAACTCGTATCTCAAATGCTAATTCGTATTACTTCATTATTTAGTTTACTCGTATCTCAAAAGCAAATTCGTATTACTTTCTTATTTAGTTTACTCGTATCTCAAAGCAAATCCGTATTACTTCCTTATTTAGATTACTCGTATCTCAAAAGCAAATTAAAGTATCAATAAGAAGTAATAATGGAATAATATAATGAAGTAATAATTATTAGCTTACTCGTATCTCAAAAGCAAATTCGTATTTTATTATTTAGCTTACTTGTATCTCAAAAGCAAATTCGTATTTTATTATTTAGCTTACTTGTATCTCAAAAGCAAATTACATTGCGCTTACAGTGCACTTATGAAGAATTAATTATTTTTATCATAAATAAAGCAATTACTGTATAAAAATACATAAATGAAACTAAAATAACTTTCATTTGAAATTATCAGAAATTTCAGTAATTCACATTGCATTACAAAATTATGTATAAAAAAACCTAGTAAATAAATGAAATGTACCTACTGACGTTATAATGTTTGTAAATAATATCTTTAGAAATTTTTACTTTAGCATGATCTTTTGATTTCTTTTTAAAAAGTTCAACAGGAATTGTAAATTTATTGATGTAATGTTTATCTTGGGGAAGTTCATATCAAAACTAAAATATGCATTGTAAATAAAAAAAAAAAATGTTGTGTATGAAAAAAGATTTGCAAATCGAGGTATGATTGTAGTAAATACTTGTGACACATAAATTCTTAATAAATAACATACAAAATACGTGTATATATATATGTATTTACTACTTTACTGATAAGAGAATTTATTACAAAAAGATATCTGCTATAAAATAGTTTCAAATAAACAAAATAATATAATTTTTGGATCAAGCTTTTATGCACAATATGTTAATTTTATATATTGTAATAATTTTTGTATATTTCTTTTTTTTTTGGGGGGGGGGGGATTTAAGAGGAAAAGTATCTAACGTTTTCGTGTATGATATTTCTTATTTAATGCATTATATTGCTTCTTGATATATCGATTGCATTAGTTTTATTACCGTATTTTATTTGTTTTCCGATAAATGGTACTTTTTTTAGTCTGCAGAGGAAATGCCTAAAAATCAAAACAGTCCAATAATATTTTTTTTTTGGATTAGTATAAATTCTATAGGCTCAACCAAACACCAATTTAATGATTTTCTCTATAAAAGATTGCTCGAAACTACTTCGTGCTAAAGTTCGTTGAACTTTGTAATGCATTATCTTTGAATTAGAGATTGATTTTCCCAGTGTAACATTTGTTTTTATGATACTCAGTAGCTTTTGTAATGAAAGAGTTATGTGTCTATATATTGTTCCATTCTCTAAATTTAAATGATTTACTATGAAAATCCCTTTTTTATTAAATTCCTACTGTTAGCTCACACTCTCCCTATATATATCTTGTTCAAATTTTCAATCCTTAATAAAATATTTTTTATTCGTCCACTCAAGTTCAAATACATTTCTTTGAACTTGTAGTGGATGACACTTGATGTTAATACAGTTTTTTCAAATATTAATTAATTAATTTTAGTTTGTTTTAGATTTAAATTGCGTGTATCTAATAATAGATGGCGCCAGATGTAAGAGGAAAATTTCAACTTTATTTGTAAAGGACTTTTCTGAAATACATTGGAAAAAAAGTAGGAATTGACTTAAAATTTTTTTATATATATTACTTCTTCTTGTTACATATTACTTTTCAATTCCTAAAAAAAAAAAATTTCAACTCTTTTTAGAAGTTTTATATTGGTAACATTCTAGCTAATTCATTGGAAAAGATTACTTCAACCTACATAACACCCTCCAAGGCAGTGGTGCCCAAATTTATTTGTCCAACTGCCCCTTTTCAGAAAAGATGTCCCCCCCTGGAAATCTCTCTTCTTTAAGAGAACTAATAGGTAGATATAGTAAAATATTTGTGTTCTTTTATATAACTATATATCTACCCAAGCTTTAAAATATAGTAAAAAAAAAACACATTGAAGATTGAAATCATAAAATTTTTTCTTAAAATTAACCATAGTATAGCATTTTTCCCACAGGAAAAGTTGTGGCATTTCATTTCCAGGAAAGAGGAACGTATATTCTTTGAGAAGTACATAATAACAACCTATCACTCAAATTTGAGAGAAATTAAGCAGTATTGTGTGTAGTTATAATGCATGCAATTAGTGTTTTGTACTCATGAGAACAACCTGCCACTCAAATCTGATAGCGAGATATTCAGTTTCATGGATAATGAGACCTTCTGAAATTAATGATTGTCTGTGCAACCTTCACAGGTCAAAACAATTATAGATGGAATATGAACTATACTATACGATGAATTATTGCATCGTGATTGGTGATAGACCATGAGAAAATGTCTACTCAAATAAGAAGTGAGAGAAGTTGACTCCCCCTCCTTGATGGATGTTCTTAAAGGAAGGTTTTTGGTGAAGAAGAAGAGAGTTCTGTGACGAGTCGATAAGAAGTGTCTTTTTTCTCTGAAGTGATTGAATAGGCCAGAGTTTGCACCTGTTTTCAAAGTGAGCCCCTTGAGGTTTCGTGTATAATTGGTTCCGTGTGATAATTAAGGTTTACCGCAAACCACATGTTTAATATTCGTCGTAGACTTGAGAACCTCGAAAATCTCTGTCCTTGAACAAATTATGTCTTTAACTTTCATTTCTTTGTAAGTAATGATTTGTAATAATACATAGTTCTGTATATTTATATATATATATATAATGCTTGTAAATAAAAATTAAAGTCTTTCCATGTCTTGAAACTGACCCTCTTCTTGAAGCTGTTACAGGTCTGGTAATATTCGAAATACACATAAATAATTAGTATACCGGAGTATATATCGTCCTAATCATCATTTAAATCTTCTTAATCAACCTTTAGGATATGTCATCCGGATTATCTTTTAAAATCATCCTAGAGAAAGAGGAGGCTGCTGGGTAATATCAAAAATTTAACCATCGACTCTATTTTTGTCACCAGCATTCTTAAATTGTCTCGATTCACTATTTGCAATCACTTTTTTTTTTCTCCTTCTTTCCTTGATTCACAAATTTGTAACCACATTAAAGCTCAGTTTTATTTACTATGGAAAATCAAATGCAATTAAAAACTTTGTATTACAGCCCATAATCCAAGATTAACTGCTGATATCTGCTTTTACAGCCAGAATTATTTGTAATCATATAGATGAATAGCTTTCCTTGATTATCCTTTCTTCCTTCTTTATATTTCTGTCCTTCCTTCTTACTGTTACTAATCATTCCTTTGCGACATTTAATTGGAATTTTTTGTTGTTATTTATGCCTAAAATATTTGTTTACAAACATGTAAGCAAATTAGCAACAACTACATCTTTTTTTAGCTGAATTTTACAATTAAATATATTGTGGATAATAAATATAGTACAGATAAAAACAACGATTTTGCATCCAAGTTAGCATTTTATTAACAAAGAACCTGATCTTCTGGTCTGCAAAAGTATAGAAAGTGTCGAATGAAATATTTTTGCGATACTTAAATTATTACCTTTTTTTAAAATTAAATTAAAGCATGAACGTGTTCTCTATTTTAATATGTTACTAAAATCTGAATGTCTGTTTAAAAATATCTCAATTATAGTTTAAAAATAAATAAAGGTATGAAGTAAAGGGAGGGACGAGAATATAAGCCTCCATGGAGTGCGATCAGCGCATCCATGCTATAACTTAAAGAGTTAAATAAAAATTGATCTAAATCTTAACTACAGCACTTTGTAGAAACTCCCTCCAAATAAGTAGCTTCAGCAAACCAACTTCTTTGTTTGAGGTAAGGATTTCAAATCGCGGCTCTGTTTTGATCTTGAATCTTTTATATTCTTCTCAATAAAGTCACTCTGTGTCGACAACAGTAGGAATAAGCTCCTAGGCTAGACGGAGGGAGGAAAAAAATGAACCAAAAGTTTAATCTATCGTTGGGAGACGAGTAACCCCCGAGGGCTGTAAGGGTGTGTTTCAGAACATAAACGTTTTGACTGCCTTAATGTTTGTGCTAAAGTTTTCAATACGTTGAGAAATTCAAGATTGACAGCAACAAAAGCTGGGGTTTTTTCCGTAAAAGGTTTTATTTTTTTTATTCCACTGTGCATTGAAATAAAAGCCTTTGGGTTTCTTCTATATTAAGAAAAAATATATTTATAGGTATTCTTTCTAGTAAAGAAAATTTTTCTTTGGATTTAGAAGGTATTTGTTGCTGTTAGATAGTATTAATAATATCTTTCCAAATGAAGGAAGAAAGTGATTTGTTGCAAGCAGTTTTGATGGCTGAAAGATAATGTTAATTATTTTGTATTAAATCTTGATGTAGACATATTTGTTGATATATTTTGAAACATTAATTTTTTTTTTTATAAAATTAAAATATGAAGGAGAAAATAATTTTGATTTTATTCGATGCTATTGTTTGCTTTTCAAAATAATTTATTTCATGACAGTGGTATGCATGTGTCACCAGATAATATCTAGTTCATGCACATAAATAAAAAAATTTAAATTATTTTTTATTAAGTGAAGTAATTCTAAGTATTTATTTTTGATATTTTTAATTCTGATAGTTCTTTCATTTCTGGATTCTTTTTTATAGAGCAAGTATTGAAAATTATCTTAAATGTTTCTGTTTTAATTTTTGTTTGTTTCTTAATTATTTGTGGTGCTTATTTGTTGACTAATAAATAAAGTTTTTATATTTTAATAATTTTAAATTAAAAATTCCATTAACGTTAATTCAGCTAACTTTCCAATTAACGTTCCATACAACTTGAAAAAATATTACTTGGTATCAAGCCTGAATGGTTGGAAAGGCGGACTTTACTAGAGAATTATTTTTTTTATATAATGATAATTTTTTGCGTTGAATTTGCAAATAATAAAGTCGTTTCAACGCCCTAAAATTTTTCCTTACTTCTAAAATATTTCTAACCCTGAAAGAGTAAGTTTGAAATTTTCTATTTTATAAGGAACTCCAAATAAAATATTCATATTTGGAAGGAATTAGTGCATATTTATGAAGACATATTTCCCTTATAGAAGATATCATTTACTCCAGTATGCCAAAAATGATATCCAGTATGCCAGAAAAACGAGGTTTACTTGCCAATGCTTTCCAAAAATTGTAAAGCCGTTTAACAAAAATTGTAAATAATATCAATTGATTATCTTAAGTATACTCGTATCATTTCAGAATATCACAATTTAAATCGTGCAAAAATTAATTTCTAAAACCAGCATTTTGGGCTACTTTATATTATTTTAAGACAAACATGAGTTCACTTGTGCTATCTTACGTCTGGCAATAATCATTACAGCGTGATTTCATATTGCTTCAGGAATTGACTCGATGTCCTTAAATATCCAAAAGGGTGGTGAGGATCTGTATGTTATTTACGGTTTATTATTACTTTACATTAATTTTTTTTTCAAAATAATCAAAATGAATAAATTTTTAGTAATAATAGCAGCCATGTATAGTACAAGGATCCTGAAAGCTCTGGCAATGAATCAGCAAAATATAGTTCTAATTTCTAATAATTGTTCTGAAACAAAACTGTATTCGAAAAAAAGAATAAGCATTAAAAAGTTATCTTGACAGTATCTGCAAGTATCTATTTAACCAATTTAACTTCAGGAATTCATGGTTAAAGAATTTTTCAACTTTCTTTAAATTTCTGATAAATTGTAATAATTGCAAAATAATAAATTGTAATTATTTTATTAGACCTGTGATCATCTCTGGATCTGAGATTTGGACTTTGACTAAATCACAGGCTGATCAGATGGCCATCTTTGAGCGAAAGGCTTTTATAAATATGTTTGGAGCTGTGAATGGGAATGGATTGGGAAGGCCAGGACATAATTTTGAATTATATAGGTTGCTTAAGGAGTTAGATATCATTAAATTCATCAAGATAGGACGTATAAGATTTGCAGGCTACATCCGCCGAATGAAGCCCTCATTCTTGACATTTAGTATATTCAACAATATACCCTTCGGAACTAGAACTAGGGTCAGACCCAAGTTGAAATGGACTGATTGTGTGGAGACAGATTTTAAAGTTTTAAGAGTTATGAACTGATAAATTGTCGCAAAGTAGAGATTGAAATGGAAGAAGGGTCTCGGGAAGACCATGGACTGTCGAGTTAATAGAAAAGGAATTATTTTATTAATTGCTTGATAGACTGCAGAAATATAAATATAAATGTTGTTAAGATTACTCTGAATATGTTTTGATTTTGCTGATATTGCTCTGGGTTGTGACTAATGAAGTACTTGATTTAAGAGCTAATTCCTGAAGGTTTCTTTGGTTAACTAAGGTTCACATTTAAAATCTTAAACCGGTTTATCTTGACATGAATAACAAATTTCTATTATAATCACCTCCACTCTACTGTGATTCTTAATTATTTTTCAAAGATAATATAGGCTTTTAAAAATATCTATAGGACTTTTTCTACAATGAATAACCTTTACTCTAGAAAATGATTTAAACTGCCGAAATACCAGCATGCAACTAAATTATACACCTTGTTGGGAACACTTGTTTCATTTTATTCGTTCGAAAACTATTTTGAGTAATACAAAGTTATAAATATGTAGTATTGAGTAAAAGCATTAAAAAGGCAAATTTTAAATTTACGATTGTCGGACGTTAGAAATTGGTCACTAGAACGACATATTTGTAATAGATATGGTATTAACCAAGGTGCAATATAGGGGGTCTGCTGAACTGCACCCACATTTTGGCACCCTAATTTTAAATTAACTCATTTAAATGTGCCATTTGAAAGCTTCATGCTTATTTTACTTCTAAAACCGACAAAATACGCAGAAACTTATTTAAATTTCTTTATTAATTTTCTACCCAATTCATCCTGTTGACTAAACTGTGACTTCCTACTAGATGAAATTATCTAGCGTCACTACCATCAAGCAACATTTGCATTCTCTTTCCGACAACCATTGGACTTTTATAAACCCTCTTTTTCCAGTTTAAAAACTTTTATTTTTTGTCCTCCCTTTTTTATCCTTAATTTACTTATCTAACTCCTACTACTTATATGCTACTTCGATGGCCTGATTAGCTAGAGTTCTGGCTTTTGGTACCCAGACTTTAGGTTCGGACATTGGGGGTGGTATGGATGTTTGTCAGTGATTTGGAATACATGCTAAACTGTAGATCCTGGTCTAATTAACCAAAAGTGTGAAAAAAATGACAATAGAGCGACAAACCAAATCTATGTTATTCTTTTAAAAAAAACTTTGATTCTGAGTATATGTGTGTCACGCGTACAGAAACTCAACCCTCCTTTCCAATCTTGTTGTTGTGGTGCCCATCTCCCCTGCCCTTCCAATCAATCAAAGTACATTACCACCTATAGATTTATCATAGCCTTTTCCGTCACAGACCCGGTTTGGTTTTGCTTTAGCTTAAACACAGATTGCTTTAATTTGGAAACCAAAGATCTATCAACTAAACCACTCCAATCGAATTTTAACTATTATAATGCAAAAATAGTAACAATTTAATTTTTTTATGAAATATAGGGCATATACACTCAAGAGCCAAAACAGTATGACCACCCCCTACATTTTGCAATGAACTCGCCTGGATGACGTGGAAGGCACGTGATCACGTGGAAGTGGTATTTAACTGCTGCTGGAGAGTCTGAAGAATCATTCTTTCACTTACTTCTGTGTGTGATGGGAAAGGCAGCGGGCCAACTCGTTATTGACAGGTGGCCATAATGTTTTTGCTCTTGAGTGTATATATATATATTTAACTCGGCATGGCCTAATAGTAGTATGTGAAGCTAACGTGCAATTATGGCCGAATAGCAATATGTGCAGCTAGCATGCAAAGAGCACAGCGATTTCTAATCCACTGGCTACATCAGTAGGAATCAATGCTTTCAGAAATGAAGACATTATTGTGATAAATAAGGTAGGTAAGCATTTCGCAGCACAATCACGATGCTTGGTAGTAGTTTTCCGAGTATTTCGCCGTACGACAAGCAAATACGGGACAGTTTCCTCTAAAATTCCTCTAGGAAGGTAATGTCCTCTCCTCATCGACCACCAATAGAGTTGTTCGTGGTATTAATAAGGGGAGCACAAAGTCCGCTGATGTTTAATAAAAAGAGATTTATTAAGAAATATACATAAAAATAAATTGAAATCATTATTTCTTAATATAATTTGGATGAAATATTTTCAAATAGAACAGATATCAGGTACAGTAAATAAAAGTTAAGGAATATTTCTCGCATGATTTTAATATAGTTTTAAAGTCTTCAAATAGGAATTTCGAAATAGATATCATAGAAAATAGAAGTAAATTCTAAATATATATGAAATATATACGATTGAATTTCGAAATATATTCGCTTCAAAATAAATCCGTTTGATTTTTTTTTTTTTTTTCTAAAAAGTGAAAAACTAATATTTTGAATTGAATGAAAAAGGTTGAATATTTTTTCAGTATCCGGAATATTTTACAAGTTTAAGTTCATACAAAAACTTCGATAGTCCCATTTAATTTTAAATAAATATTTAAAATAGATTACAGAATTTTGCACGGATTAATCCACTCCTTTTTATCTCAAATGTGATCGACATTTTATTAAATTTTAAAACTAATATTTCATTTAAAAAAACTTCAAAAAAGGAATGTGGAGATTTTATCAAGGAATATACTTTCACAGCAAACATAATGTTTTTTGGTTGTTTTTTTCAAATAGGAAATGCTTATAAAATATGGTCCAAGTTTTAATAATGAGAGAAAATATATTTAATATATTTTCAATTTATATTTATTTATATATATTTAAAATCTATTTAAATCAATTTATATATATTTAAAATATATATAAATTGATAAAAAATGATTAAGAATTTGCTTTAAAAACAATTTATTGTATTTATTAGTTTATGTGTTTTAAATTTTGTCTTCGATAAATTTGTAGCTGAAATTTAATTATTCAAATATTTTTCGTTTAATTAATCTACATTTAAAAACAATTTATTTCATGAATTCTAAATGAATGCTTTCTTTTTCATAGGACAACATGCTAATTATATTTGATTAATAATAATAATATTAAATATTTAATATTTCTATTAATAAGTTAATTAAGTTGTATATGATAAACATTTAACTTATGTTGATATAAAACCTGGTTTTATTTATATGTGAATTTTGAAGATATATTAGAATTTATTAGAAATTAATAGTTCAATTAGTTTATTAAAATGAGACAAAAATCGTGAAAAAATACATTAATAACTATATATATATATATATATATATACTAGATTTATTAAGACTTGTGTTTTTATGTATTTACTAATCCTTGTGTGGTTTTCTCTAATTATTACATAAATATTTATTGCTTAGAAATTATAATTATAATAAAAATTTTCATCAAAATAAAAAGAAAGCTCATTAATTAAATTAAATTAAAGGAGATGTTTACTATAATTTCTAATATCATAATATAAGACCAAATTCACTCTTTATTTAATAACAATCACATGCAGTTGGTTTAACGCAATTTTACCACACATAAGGTTTTGAATAATACATATCGTAGAGATTAAAAAAAGTACATTGATCCTGCACCCAAGCTAGTAAACCACTGACAAAGATTCTGAACTTCTGATCTGAAAATGAAATACAAAACATTTAATAAAATATTTCTTTTAATACTTAAATTTTTACTTTTTTAAAAACTTTAAAAATTTTCTATATTTTTTTAAATCGTATTCCCTATTTTAATTTTTCATCGAAATTTGAAAATCTTTCAAAAGATTAATGTTTATATTGTTTAAGTAAAATGGAAATTGTTAAAGTAAGATTGTAATCTGATCTGCTAAATGAGAACATATGAGATCAACTAATTATCTAAATACAGAAGACTAATTTTCTATCTAATTAATATTTCTTTTAATATTTAAATTTTTACTTTTTAAAAAAAACCTTTTTACTATTTTTAGAAACATTTTTACTTTTTGAAAAACGTTCCCTATTTTAATTTTTCATCAAAACTTGAAAATATTTCAATTGAATACGATCTATATTTTTAAAGTAAAGTGAACATATAATGAGACAGGTCGTGGTCTGATCTCCTAATTGAGAACATACGAGATCATTTAACTATCTAAATACAGAGAACTAATTTAAGTCAAAACACAATGAAATGTAGATTTTTCCAAAAATGTTCTGTGTATTAAATCTTTCGGGGAATAAGAACATTTTATTATCTAATTTATATACTTAATCTTCTTTAAAAGTTTGAAAATAGGTCTAAATTGTACGTAAACCAAATTGTTTACTAAACATCTTATCGTTTAAAAAGTTTCTTGAAAGCAATAAATGTTTACTAACCCATTTATAATTCTAAATTATTTCTTATGTATCATTACCGAATTCCATGCATCGTTGATTGCTAACCAAAATAAATATTTTTGCTAAAGCAAGATTGAACTACTTTTGAAAAACCAGCTTACACACACACACGACTTGCACAAGGAAAATAATAGTAATAACAATAATAATAAAAACCAAACCAATTGCTTAACTTTATTGTCTTGTTCACTACAGATATTGCTCGTTATCACTATGCCATTTGGCAAAATATCAATTGGCGGCAAGCCGCAATGCAAATACGGGGATAAAAATGGCTGCATTTCATTCTATTACGTAAGCCAGAATTTGCAGAGCTGATATTATCCTTCGCTGTATTAATCAGCCAAATATTATTCCTTTTTAAAGGACTTTGCCTTGAATAATAATGTGACAGTGCTTAATGTTATTGAATCCAGAATTTAAATATATAAAAAAAATGTTTTACTCTCTACGTGTACTTACTACAAGGATTGCTGTTGTTCGTGTCAATTTTTTTCTTCTGATTAATTTATCTTTTTCTGTTCCTCCCCCTTGGAGTTATACTATAATGTACACATCTATGGCAAAATGTAAGGATGTTACTCAACAAGGGGAAGACTTGGAAAGACAAGGCTGGCTTATTACTCACTGTAATATATAAGAATAAAAAAAAACGAAGAAAATAAGGGGAATATATAAGAACTTATAAGAGGGTATATGTATATATAATCAATAGCTAAGGAATATATACATATATATCACAGTACTACTACTACCTCACTGTGCCTAGAGCTTTATAGTTTGGGAATGATGTGAGTGTGAAGAAGTCTGATTGGGCTTCTGTGACGCTCTCCTGTCATATGAGACCGCTACCTACGGCTTACAGTGGATTAAAAGCCGACTTACGGCTTAAAGTGGATTACGGCTACGGCTTAAAGTAACATCCATGGCATCGCCAAGATTCGAACCCGATACATGTGGGACCAAGTGCCAGAGCGCTTGCCACTAGGCCATTAGGCCCCATATATCACAATACACAAGCATTGAAGCAAAGGATTGGTATTTGTTAATTTTCTTAAAAAATTTACAGATCTTGATGAAATGTTACTGTGGCCTAATGGCCGAGAGACTAACGCTCGGTGCCACAGGTTTCGAGTCCAGCAGTGTCACGGATGTTCGTAGTGGTTCGGAATCCAGTTTAAGCAGTAGATCCCGGTCTAATATGGCTATAGAGCGTTGGAAATATGAATGACAACCCTACGACATAAAAAAAGAAACATCTCCTGTCTCAAAATCTGCCAGTAGGCAGATGGCCTCGGCCCACCTTGGGGCTGTTTCGCCAATGACGAAGAAGAAGAAGATGATGAACTGCTACAACTGATAACTTGATACAGTTTTATTTTATTTAACACAGACCAATCAGGAATTTTTTTTTATATAATTGGAGTTATGCTATATGTTTTTTGTAAATGCTGAATCCAAAATTTTGCCGTTAAATCAGCACAAGATGTACCTTTTTCTTTTTCAAAAAGTATCTTTATCCTATGAACGTATATATCGGAAAGTTTTTGTATAAAACATCAAAGTTTCAAACTGTTTCAGTAAATCAAAGATTCTGACTAGTAATAGCCTGAGTAACGTATCTTAATAACTTAATAGCCCTGAGTCTGTGATGTATAAATAAATGCCTGTTTTAGGGGGATTATCGGAGATGGATGACTAAATGTGAGTGAAATATTTTAATAAACTTATTCATTGGAGAAAATTTAAATAATGCATCGATAATCAGACACAAAATATAAACAATAATAAGCTTATTATCTCTCTTGAAAATACTCAAAATTTAAACATGCTTTATGAAACATAGTATCTGAGTCCAATGTAATTACATCTATACAGCACGAAAGTAGTGCTCTAATATCAAAATGATAGTGTTTGTTGATTCTGTTAGCAGCAAAACCCACTGCTTGGTCAATGCAGTTCGAAGACCAATGCTATTATTCAAAGAGATACCTGCCCACAGACGGATACTGAAGTCACCAAATTTGACACTTTCAAGGTTGTGATTGAAATAATAGCGGATTCCCATCTCTTGATACACCAACAAACTGTCTGTATCGCATTGCCAGTAAAATTTGGACTCATCAGTAAAGAATACAGACATTCCAATTAACACGTGTGTGTATCCAATTAAACCTTTGATTTAGGGAATATGGTGTGAGGGGTACATACAATACTGGACGTCTTGCATATAACTGATCTTCCTGAAGACTTCTGCATTCAGTTAATCTAGATACCAGCCTTCTAGAGACAACTACAACAACCAGCCTTCTAGAGACAACTACAGCTTCTTCTACAACTCTACAGAAGATTTAAGTTGGGTTGATGCCGCAGTTCTGTATCTCCATATAATTAGTTGGAAATTGCGGTCATATGCAACAATTGTAATTCTAGGTCATACTCGGTCATTTATTCTAGAGACTGATTCTGCTCTTAGAAATGCATCCCACTGTATGGATTACGCAAAGTTTCACGTTTAACTATCTTCCTACATAGAAGTTACATGGGAACGCTTCTTTTCGATTTGGCATCGGCTTGAATGGCTCATCATCTTAATTCTTTATTTTAGTGATAGTACTCTAAAACATATTTATCAGAAAGTTTCAGTACGCTGTTTCTACTTGCGGAAACTGTAGACGTTTGCAAATCCTATTTTCAACCACGTATCCATTGACGTTAAACGACAGTAGTTTCACTAATTCCCTTTCATATTCTGATGCTGCATTAGTTTTACATATATGCTTAACTTTCATGACAATTTACTTATTTCTGACGATGTAAACATAATTTGTCCTTAATTTTTGTAATCCAATAATGTAATAAATAATTTTATGATAAAATGTAAATTTTCTTTTGTTGAAGTAAAAAGAAATATAATATTTAGTCAAATTTTAAAAACCAATGTTCAAATTTCCCTATTATAAACATTGAAAAAAAATCATTTTTGTATGTTAAGCAAAAAGGCAATCGACCTTTAAAATCTAAAAAGAAAAAAATAAATAAAATATTTTTCAGATTACACCCTATATTACACCCTATATGTACACCCTATATAACACTAAATGCTCATATAACAAATGTAAATGTAACAACAACAAAAAACAAATAACAAATGTAAATATAACATTAAATGTTCTTTCTATTGTCATAGCAGCGAATGACAAAGTATCTAGCATTCCAAAATAACAAAAGTTTAATTTCCATAAATCTTCTTCCGATACTAATTAACATCTTCGTGTGAAAATGTATTACACCACATTCCTTGCAATTCATTTTACATGCAGTACGAGGAAATTTATTTCAAAATATTCTAAGTGATACATGCTTTATGTATATTAGATAAACAGATAGCAGAAGAGAAAGAAAGGGCTAATGACACCTAACTCAAGATTGATGGAATATTTAAACACCAGGGAGTAAAAAAAATCATCATAAAGACAAATATACGAAGTAAATCTTCAGTGATATAAATATAAAAAAGTACTTGAGCAAGATTAATCACATAAAAGATTTCATTGATTTAAACATTAGGGACAGGAAATTAGATTCAGCTGTCGGATCTCGTTGTAACAGCTTTATCCAAGAAACTTTGTATCGACAAAGATTTGGATTGAGACAAATTTCCTTCCAACAATGAAAAATAATATTTCCGGGAAAGACTGATTTCGAAGCAAGAAACAACAATGTTTTTAAACTCTGAAGTCTATTAAACAATTTAACCGCTCAGAAATTGGGTTATAGTAATGACAAATCCAATCAAAGTTTACGAGCAAGATAAGAAATTTGATTAAGATCTAAGATAAAACTAATATTAACGATTAAATTAACACTGATTAATTACTAGAAAGATTAAATATTGTTACGATTAAGTTCTTAAATGCTACAGTTAAATAATTTTATCATATTCCTAGTGCTTGATTTGTCAATCATCAAACTGGTGGCCACAAATCACTACTTTGAAAAACGTATAGACTAGGTGATAATTTAACGTCTTATCATCTCATCATTTGCATGCGATAAAAGAAATAACAAATAAATTTAACCGATTCAATCAAATTTACAAAATGTAATCAATTGCATGTCACAATAGCCATCGATATTTTCGGTTTTCATACCGACTGCATGTCACCAGTTGGAATCGAACGTTATCCCTTTGCAAACAGGGGGGATATCAATAGAATTTAAAAATAGAGCTTGAAATAAGATACAATGACCTAGAAAATTATTCTCACCGAATTTAATTTTGCAAATAAATGTTTGTTAAAAAGGACATGAACGGTTTTGAGCACCATTCAATTGAAAAAAAAAATTTCAGACATTGAGGCATGAAGATCATGTTCCTAAACCCCTATATTGTTAATGGTGAACTTAATATATTTAACTCATTTGTTTAAAAGTTTAGAAAAAGCATATAATTGAATATTTTGAATTCATATTTATTATTTCATTTTATTATTGTATTCATGTTTAATTCATGTTTATTTTTGAATTCAATGATAATTAATTTGATTTATTATCTTATATGTATTAAATATGGTTCTTCTTCATCTTCATTGGCGAAGCAGTTCCATGGTAGGCCAAAGCCATCTGTCTATTGGCAGACTTCGAGACAGGAGAGATTTTGCTTTTTACGGCGTAGGGTCGTCAGATCTACGTCCAGCAATTATATTAAACCAAGATCTATTGTTTAAAGTGAATTGCAAACCACTACTTGATCCCGAGACGTGAGGCACCGAGCATCAAATCACTCCGCCACCAGGTCCTTTAAGTATGCTTAGCTATTGCTAAATAAATAGAGGAAGAAAAGTGAAGGGTTGGGGATAATTAACTTAAGATTGATGGATTATTTAATTATTAGAATAAAAAATTGTTGCAAACAATTATACAGAATAATTAAACAAGACATGACATTTTATATGAAAATAAATGGTTCGGCGTTGCTCGGCTACAGAAAATAAAGCATTTTTAGTTTTTAACTCTTTTAAAAACTAAAAAAACTGAAAAACTCTTAAAAAGAATTAGTTTTTAAGTTGTGAAATCAATTGGTTTATACCATTATATTAACGAACTGCTAATAAAATAATATATGAAATTCAGAAGACAAATATAAGAGCCTTTCGTTTGAAACCAGTCTCAATCGCGAGTGCAGAACATGTAAAAACAATTAAAAACAAAAACAATAAATGCAAGTCAGCAAAATATCAAAATGGCGCTAGACAGAATGTGCTAGCCTGGAAAAAACTGAATTGAATCATGAACTGAACATTTTCAGTTCATGATGAATCAACAACGTGAAATAAGAACGCATAAAGAACTATGACGTTCCTCTAAAACTTTTTTTTAAGAATTAGCTTGAATAATAATAGAAATGAGCAATAAAAAAATAAAGCTTTTATTTAGTTAAAAAAATAATTACTAAGATCTTTTTTGAAGTTTTTGACTACCTATCAGATTAAAAGCATAATAGTTTCAAAGAAAAAAATTAACATTTTTAAGTATTTTGAAATACAGTCAAATCTCTTGCTTTAGAAGTGTTTATAAGCTAGACTGGTATATAATTTCGATAATATCCAACAAACAATATTGTGGTTGTGACCCCACGTCTTAGTAATGATACGAAAAATTAGATTTAAACTACATTTAATGGTGTAATAACATAATGGTAGATTAAATTTATTAAAACTGCATTTAATGGTAATAACATAATGATAAACTACATTCCTTACAACTACATTTACACCTTTAAACACCATCAAAGAAGCTACATATAAAATCTATAAGCACATAGCAGATATAAAATTATTTATTATATTGAATATTTACAAATTTTATTAATAAAAGCTTTTAACTATTCAAATATTAATTATTTTGGAAATCATAACCGTGTAAATAAGCACCCATGGAATTACCAGTTGAATAAAGTTGTTTAAACCATACATTTCCAAGCCAGACAGTTGTAAGACGACATGGCTGCGTCTAAAGTGTCGAAATTTTCACTCTCACTCTCATTATACATCGTTTGGCATGGAAGAACATTCAAGCAGAACCTAGGAAAATCGCTTGTCGTTCTCTTGGCCGCTGTCCAATAGGCACTTCTCAATTCAAGTCCCATCAGACGATCTATTTAGGCATTCCGCACCCCCCTTGTCGTCTGCATATCGGTCAGTAATAACTGTCCCCCGCTCAAAAATTGCGCCCCCAACAGTGACCTTTCTTGTAGTGACCGCTGGGATCGATCGTTTGCTCGCAGACGATATTAGTCATCAGACCCCGGCCAGATGAATGGTCAAAAGGGAATATGGGGGATGGGCCTAGAAGGGAAAACTTTTTAGATATCTTTTGTCTGTCGCCTTATGCAATCTTATGGGATTTTTGTTATGCTAAAACGAAGGGGCATGCGTGCTTGGAGGGAGGGTGTAGTAAGGGGGGGAGGAGGGTCGTCTTGGTTTGTTGGGGGCAGGAGAAGAAGAAAAAAGATCTATCTCAGACTTGTGGTAATTAATGGTGAAAATTGCTGGAATGATTCAATTCGCATCAGTGTAAACGGTTGAATAATTAAGTTATCAATGACTTTTTTTTTCTTAAGTATTCAATGGTTACAAATTCAAATACTAGAGAGACAGGAAGCATGATGAATCATGGATGAATAGATTTATGAATAATGTATTGATTTTGCATTCTATCTTAGCACATGAATATGTTGGGTTGTTTTACAAAGGCTATCAAAAGCACAGCAAAAAGATATCTCTGAAATATTTTAGGGGTGCAATTTAATTTTCCAACCAAACAATCAGTTATATATATATATATATTTTTTGCATAACCTTCTGTTTCACTTGATTTAATTTTTTAACTATTTCTTCAGATTGATTTGGTTTGGTTTGTCACTCTACGGTCATTTTGTGCACTCTTTAGCTAATTAGACAGGGATCTGCAGTTTAAAGTTAATTTTTTCAGAAGATCTTTCATAAAATTTTTTGACATTGAAATAGTAAACTTAACTGTATAAACAAAATAACAGTGATTATATTTCCCGAAATAAAGAATGTAAAAAAAAAACAAATATAATTAAACATGAAATTAAGTGGAGGTTTAAACAAAAAATTCAATACTCTCATACTTAGCATCAAAGTTATATTGCTACAAAATCGAACAATTTCTCTCGAAAGTTTGGTCAGTCAAACATTTCAGGTGCCACGTTCATTAAATATGGCTTCCCCGATCACCAATCATGCGACCATTGATTATTAAAACATAAATTGCAGATCTACTACAATCATTCTGAGCCACTAGGTTTGATATAACTCTAACTTTATCCATATTCTATGCCACTGATATACTGAATTTCATTGAATCACCACTAATGAGGATCACAAGTCAGAAAATTATTGTGATGAATATAATTTTTATTGATAAATGAAGAATCATCAGTAGGGAATTAACTGAATTATATTTGTTTTTACAATTACTTTAGTTTAAAATAAAAAATACCAATGCAGTGCATAAAACCTTAATTTAATTGAAAAATGCATGCCTACAAATATTTCATTGCATAATTCTATAAAAATGGTTCATTAAATGATATTATTATTCATAATATTTATTCATTTCATTTATTATATTTTTTAATATCTTATGAGATAATTATTCATCAAATTAATCATAAAGGCTCTTTTGGCTGATAATTACAATTAATTTGAATAAAATGAGAGAAATTTTAATTTGATTCAAGTAATTTGTAAATTAAATATAACATCTCCGGATTATTTTTTTAGGAAATTAAAAATGATATTAAACAATCTTTCTTAAAAATAGTTATTGTAAAGCATTATGCAATCAGAATTTTTGGTAGTCACACAGTTGTAGACCATTATTCTTAGTAATAGTAGATTATTTTTCCTAACACAGGACAATTATTTATGTCATTCGTAATTGTTATGGAGAAATTATAGCAGATTTAACGTTATTTGTAGCCAACGGCCGTACCATGCTGAATATACCGGTTCTCGTTAGATCACCAAAGTCAAGCATCATGGGGCGCGGTCAGTACTTGGGTGGGTGACCGCCTGGGAACACCGCGTGCCGTTGGCAAATTTGGGACCTGAATGGCCGAGTGTCTAGCGCTCTGGCGCTCGGTACCACAAGTTTCGGGTTCGAATCCCGGCGGTGCCATGGATGTTTGTAGTGGTTCGGAATCCACTTTAAGCCGTAGGTCCCGGTCTCCTATGACCGTAAGAGCGTCACGGAGCAAAAGTCAGGCTTCTACCTACGGGTGCTCCATCACAACAGAAGCTGCTTCCTTCCCCTTCAATCATGAGTACGTATGGGCTCGTGGGCTTGACCAGCCAAGTGGGATAAGAAACAAACAACAACAACGTTATTCAGATAACACTACAAGAATCCTGATTTACTGAGTAGAAGTTAGGGCCTGATAAGCGTGTGGTCTTGATTCAGTGTTGTTCGTGGATACAAAGTAAATTGTTTCTCAACATAATTATGCGATGTTTAGTTGCCATATTTATCACAATTACAAAGACAGCACTACACATAACATACAAAAGAAAATCATATAACAAATATTTACAAAATAATCTTAAAATGCCATTTGTTTTGAGGTTTTTGTAATCTCCATAATGCTTGGAATACTTCTCTCGGCTCTGCACACTTCCTTTTCACTTTTTCCCTCTCCCTTTACAAAGTATAACGGGCGAAAAAACAAAACAAAAAAACGGGCAATCCGATGCAAAAGTCAATCCATTCTTGAATGTAGGATCTATCAATTTTGAACTTTCCCAGTCGGCTTTATAATTTGTTATGGGAATGCATGGTGGATCCTTACTTACTGCATGCACAAAGGGAGAAAAACTTCGCCTTCTGGTAATCTTTTAGTGGTAACTACACCACATTTTCTTAATGAATTGGAGAAAATCAGAAAAATTCAAAGTACGCTGTCTAAATGAAGGTGCGAGACAGTCACATTCCCATTCACAACCAGATAAACTAATTTTTAAAACAATAGAGAGTTTTTGCATACCGTACTTTTCATACATACATATTTCATTTCGTACATACTTTTTCTCCCTAGCGCGCATGCTTATAGTTTCCTATGAGCATGCGCGCTAGGGAGAAAAAGCTAACGGACGTCCTACGGCAACTAACGTACGGTATGCAAAAACTTTCTAACGACTGCAGTGGGTTCCACAGTGAGAATTTAACCATGCTCTTCAGTACGAATAGGATCCTTATTCGAAAAAGTAGTTTAAATGTTTATTATTTGTTGCTGTTGTTACTAATCCCCCTGGTGCAGGAAAGCTTACACGAGGTCCAAAAGACACCGTCGCAGGCGATTGACCCATGAGTAAGGGTAAATGCAGCTTCACTTTAAAGAGGAACCACAAGGGATGAAGACTGATTAAATCTCAAGACAACGCTCTACAGTATTATTAGACCGGAACTTTCGCTTTAAAGTTTATTCCGAACCACTAAACACATCCATGGCACCGCTGGAACTCGAACCCGAAACTTGTGGCACCGAGCGCTAGGCACTCAGCCAATCAGGCCCTAAATGTTTAGTTATTTGTTTTACATTTACATGCTTAAAGGAATCGATATTTTTTATATAAAATTAATAAGATGAAAATTTCGATGTTTGGTATTGATTTATAAATTATATTTAACTTAATTAAATCATAAACTTTATATAATTATAGGGAAATCTTTCATAAATAATTTTGTTTTTTTAAGTAAATACTATTAGATAATAAATATTTCAAATTCATAGACATAATTAATAACATTCATAACATAACTAATTCATAATGTAATAACACTATTTGTTAGCCAAATTTTGTTAGTTCTTCTTTGACCTTTACCAGTAAGAGTTTTATTACTAAAATATTACAAACCTTATGGGTAATTATGACTAACTTTTCAAGCTGAAACTTATTCTGAAATATAAATAAATTTTCCCTTCTTTTTTTTAAAAAAAGAGTTTCTAAGCATTATCCACTAAGAAATATTTAGTGCTTGTTAATGAAGTTTTGTTAAGACTATAAATATTTCTTTAATTCATTTAAAGGAAAATGAGATTAATTACTTTTAATTGAGAAAGGAAAGGCATGCACTAGATTTGTTAGTTCCATAATTTGATAAATTATGAGTTCCCAACATCATTAGCCACTAATAACTTGCTTGATAAGTAAGCACTAGAAATGTTAAATTATAATTAAGAATAACTGTTTAGTGGCAAGTGTACCTATTATATCTTAAAAAAGCAAAATAAATAGAATCATTTCTTTACTCTAAAAACACAATGATCTTTAGTAAAGGCTGAGAAGTTACAATATAAACGTGAGCCATTTTGTAATTTATTCACTATGAAATGCATTTTTAAGAAGAGAATCAACTTTTAGTCGGTATGGCCGAGGAAGACTAAGAATTATAAATGCCGCGGATGATCGTTATTCGTAGCCAACTGCAACAAGAGAGCGAAGCTATTCCCAACCACCACAGATAGCTGTTACGGGAAGGATTGGCATCCAGATCAATGGCTATATCCAGAAAAATTGTGTGCCTAAGAATTGTTGTATGCAAGATATCCAGGATCAGAGCACTCCTCATACCAGGTCAACAAAATAAGAGGTTTAATTTGTTGATAAAATAAGAGGTTAATCACACACACACACACACATGTTAACTGGAGTGCAAATCAATGGACGTCTATACATTTCACTGGAGTCTGGATGTTTGCTAAGTGAGACTGTTGTCTGGCGTCTGCCGAAAACCAGCTATTATTCCAGTCATATCCATCAAAGAGACAGACTTCGTCTTTAAAGTTTATGTAGTTAATTGTCTATTTAGATGGTCGCATTGGCTTGTATAGTCCCAAGAATCATTATTATTGCTCAGTTATGTAGAAAGGTCATTCTTGAGCCAATTAATTCAGATGCATTTGGTGACTCCTTCTTACTATAAACAATAACGATAAATCAAACTGAGCTAGATTTGTGGAGAATTACCTACGTGAGGAAACTATTGTGGCTATGGGTTTATCAACACATTATAGAGACTCATGTAGTTAATGTATATTTAGTTTTTATGTATGTCTTAATAGTCTCTTTAGCTGTATTGACATGTATATAGCCCCAAAACGCCTTATTCCTCGGTTATATAAAAAGGCAATTCTTGAGCCAATTATTCGAATTAATTTAGATGCATTTGGTGATCCTTTCTTCCTATAAAACAATAATGGTAGATCAAACTGAGCTAGAATGGTGGTTTAGTTGGTCGCTTGGTGGTTTGTGATGTATATATATTGCTTACAAGGATTAATATTTAACATAAAATATTTAATATTTAACACTTGCACAGAAATTTCATGGGAAAACATAAAGTATAAATCCCAATGTCATATAAAAGATATGTAAATATTTCAAACTTTGTAAAAAAATTTATTAAAATCGAAAGTATTACGATGGGGTACTTATTGAAATAAATAAATACTATTTATCAATGACGTTTCTTAAAAATTTCTGTAGCAGGTGATTAAATATATTTTTAGATGCAATAGTATGCAAAATATCCTCTGCACAAAAAATAAGATTTTTATCAGATATGCAATTTTTCTCATTACATTAGTTTTGTATTAAAATCTAAACATTACAAAGATAATGTTAATGAACTCGGACAGAAATGTAAATTGATATAAAAAGTTGGATAAATGAATTTCCCAGAACAAGAAAACATTTACTTTCTTATCAGGAAAAACAGAAAAGCAATCTTACCACTTTATGCCATCCATAAACCAAAAAAGAACAACAAAGAGAAATTGCAGTCTCATATTCCAGCCACTGATGACTTTGCTGTCAGTTTCAAAAGCATACTTGTCTGGTAGGGGCAGAAATGACATTGTCCTATTCTTATTAAAGAACAAATAATTTCTGACTAAGGAAGTTAGGAGCGCGTATTATCTTTTCCTCGACAGATTCTCCCTTTCAAAAAAAATATCTTTTTTCCAATTTCTAATCAAATATTTCCAAGGGAGAGACAGGCCCAAACTCATGTGTTTTGATTGGTCACTTCGCATTATCGTGGCTCAACCCCCAGAGAATAATATCCATTCTTCTATAAGATGTATGTGTTCAAGGTTGGTGGTCGGGAAAAAAAACGTGTGGTCTGTGTGCCAAAAAGCTTTAGTGGTCAAGAAACATGAAGTTCTAGGGGTTTTTTTTCCTCTTCGTCAGGTCAAAGATTGTTGGACGAATTTTATTTGGTTTCTTTTTCCTTACTATGATTATGCCGCGGGGAGATTAAGATTGCCCCTCTCACACTCTCTCTTCAAGTTTTTTTCTTTCGTATCAATCTTGCTGAAAAAACAAATGATGTATTTACTCGGGTACGAAAATCTTCGTCCATCTCTTCAAACTTTTTTTCTCTTTTTATATCCCAAATGATTAAAATAGATACTACTGTACACAAAAAGTAAGACCAATTATTTTTTTTAAAAAACTCTTTATTTATTCTTTCAAATTTATTTCATCACCTTCAAAGTAATCCGCTCCGGACACAATGCACTTATGGCAACTGTTTTTCCAATCTTCACTGCAAGCTAAAAAGTCATCGGCGGGGATGGTCTTCAAAGCGCGCGGCCATTCACGTTGAATTTCTTTTATTTTTTTCGCTTCTGTAACAGTAAGTAAATATGTTTTTACATTCAGTAGCATACGAGCTGGATCCAGATGGTAGAATGACTGGAAATCGGAGCCAAAAGTTTTGGGTTCGAGTACCGGCAATGCCAGGAATGTTTGCAGTGGTGCAGAATCCACTTAACCATAGATCCCGCTCTAATATGACTGTAGAGAGTTGGGAATAGGACTGAGAAACATTGGATCAAAATCTGCCAATAGGCAGACGGCCTTGACTCACTATGAGGGCTGTTGTGCCAATGATGATGATGAAGAGCATGCAAGCTATCAACTGTAGGAAAAAACAATATTTTAATCAAAATATACATTTTGTACAAAAAAAATGAAAAATAAATTCTCTTTGTAAGAGTTTTGTCTTAAAATCTAAAAACTACAAAAAGAAATGACACAGAAATGTAAATTGATAAAAATTGGATAAATGAATTTCCCAGAAAAGAAAACATTTATTTTCTTATCAGGAAAAACAGGAAAAAGCAATCTTACCCCATCCCAGCACCACTTTATGCCATCCATAAACCAAAAAAAAACAACAAAGAGAAATTGCAGTCTCATATTCCAGCCACTGATGACTTTCCTGTCCGTTTCAAAAGCATACTTGTCTGGTAGGGGCAGAAATGACATTGTCCTATTCTTATTAAAGAACAAATAATTTCTGACTAAGGAAGTTAGGAGCTCATATTATCTTTTCCTCGACAGATTCTCCCTTTCAAAAAAAATATCTTTTTTCCAACTTCTAATCAAATATTTCCAAGCGAGTCAGGCCCAAACTCATGTGTTTTGATTGGTCACTTCGCATTATCGTGGCTCAACCCCCAGAGAATAATATCCATTCTTCTATAAGATGTATGTGTTCAAGGTTGGTGGTGGGAAAAAAATGCGTGTGGTCTGTGTGCCAAAAAGCTTTAGTGGTCAAGAAACATGAAGTTCTTGGTATTTTTTTTCTTCTTCAGGTCAAAGATTGTTAGAAGAATTTTATTTGGTTTCTTTTTCCATGCCATGATTATGCCACAGGGAGATTAAGATTGCCCCTCTCTCACTTCAAGTTTTTTCTTTCGGATCAATCTTGCTGAGAAAACAAATGATGTACTTACTTGGGTACGAAAATCTTCGTCCAATCTCTTCGTACTTTTTTCTCTTTATGTTTCTAACTGATTAAAATACTACTGTACCCAAAAAGTAGGACCAAATTTTTTTTTTTTTTCAAAAACTCTTTATTTATACTTCCGAATTTATTTCATCGCCTTCAAAGTAATCGCCTCCGGACACAATACACTTATGCCAACTTTTTTGCCAATGCTAAAAAGCTATCGGCAGGGATGGCCTTTAAAGCGCGCGGCTATTCACGTTGAATCTCTTCTTGAATTCCAAACAACTCTTAACAAAATAATCTTTACGCTTATAAAATAATACAAAATAATGAAAGCTTACAAAATAATCTTAGCCTAACTGGAAGAAAGTGACGGGACACCCCTCGAAAAGTAGAAAAGGCGACAATACAGCTGACACATGCGCAATAATAGGTATCGTGTCAGCCATATCCCTATAAATACTCTGTGGAGTCGACTAGAGTTGTTTTTGTCAAGATGCCGCCACGGGAAGAGTTGTCTGAGTTCGAGAAAGGTGTGTTGGTTGGATTGCATCTTGCCAAGGTGTCAATTAGGGAGATATCCCAAAATCTAACTGCACAAAAAATCAACTGTAGCACGTGTAAATGTCGCTACAAGACTGAGGGACACTGTCAGAACAAACCCCGAAGTGGACGACCTACAGTTCTCACCAGCAGGGACCGGCGGGTGCTCGGCAGGGAGATTCAAAGAAGTAACCGTCAAACATCCATGGATAACATCGCTAATGAGTTTAGACAAGCCACAGGTGTGGCCGTTTCGACCAAGACTCTTCGTATCGAGGCCCATAAGTTAGGTTACACTGGACGTTCGGCGGCCCATAAGCCTTTGATTACGAAAACCAATAAGAAAGCGCGCCTTCGATGGGCCAAAGACCACCGTACTTGGACTCTGGATGACTGGAAACCTGTCCTTTGGAGTGACGTGTGACGATTTACCCTTTTCCGCTTCGATGGACGCGTTTGGGTATGGCGTTTACCAGGAGAACGCCTTTTGCCCGAGTGTGTCGTCCCAGCTGTAAAGTTTGGTGGAGGAGGATTGATGGTATGGGCCTGTTTCTCCTGATATGGGGCTGGCCCAATGGTGAAGGTTGATGGTGCGATGAATGCCGATAGATACTGTGATATTCTCGACAATCATGTCCTTCCTACCTTGTGGGCAACGTACGGTATGGATGATTGCTGGTATCAAGACGACAACGCAACATGCCATGTTGCAAGGAGGACTCTTGATTGGTATGTGAAAAACAACGTTAAACGCATGGAGTGGCCGGCGCAGAGCCCTGACCTTAACCCAACTGAACATCTCTGGGACGAATTGGACCGTCGGTTGAGGGCCTGCACCCCACTCCCCAAAAGCAAGCCTGAACTATGGAACTTCCTGTTAAACATTTGGAAGGAAATTCCTCTTGCCACTATGGCTAATTTAGTGGAAAGCATGCCCAGAAGGGTTGAAGCTGTGATCGCAGCCAAAGGATCCTATTAATTTTAATAAATATGGGTTTATGACGTTATAGTGTCGTGTCCCGTCACTTTCTTCCACATAGTGTATATTGGATCATAAACATATTTCCTATTCGTTTAAGAGACATCTTCCTATAAGCTTTTCTAAGTATCTCTTGTGAAATGTGTTAATTTGAAACATAATGCTTAAGTTACATTATTTTCAATTAAATTGTACATTGAAAGGAATACGTGGTAAAAGGATTAATCTCATAATATTATGTCTCTTAGTATATAATAATTGTAATATTGTCTATAACATATGTACAGAAAAGATAGATTTTTTACAAAAATGCAATTTATACAACAACAACTGAAAAATTAGTTGACTTTATAATAGTTTTGCCGTTAAAATCTAAAAATTACAAAAATAATGTTAATGAACTTGGACAGAAATGTAAGTTGATATAAAAAGTTGTATAAATGAATTTCCCAGAACAAGAAAACATTTATTTTCTTAACAAGAAAAAGCAATCTTAGCCCTTCCTAGTACTACTTTATGCCATCCGTAAACCAAAAAAAGAACAACAAAAAGAAATTGCAGTCTCATATTCCAGCCACTGATAACTTTCCTGTCAGTTTCAAAAGCATACTTGTCTGGTAGGGGCAGAAATGCCGTTGTCCTATTCGTATTAAAGAACAAATAATTTCTGACTAAGGAAGTTAGGAGCTCATATTATCGTTTCCTCGACAGAGACTCCTTTTCAAAAAAATATCTTTTTTTTCAACTTCTAATCAAATATTTCCGAGGGAGACAGGCCCAAACTCATGTGTTTTGATTGGTCACTTCGCATTATCGTGGCTCAACCCCCAGAGAATAATATCCATTCTTCTATAAGATGTATGTGTTCAAGGTTGGTGGGAAAAAAATGCGTGTGCGAAAAAGATTTGGTGGTCAAGAAACATGAAGTTCTGTTTTTTTTTCTTCGTCAGGTCAAAGATTGTTAGATGAATTTTATTTGGTTTCTTTTTCCATAGCATGATTATGCCACAGGGAGATTGAGATTGCCCCTCTCCCCCTCCCCTCTTTTTCTATCGGATTAATCTTGCTGAAAAAACAAATGATGTACTTACTTGGGTAAGAAAATCTTCGTCCATCTCTTCAAACTTTTTTCTCTTTATGTTTCTAACTGGTTAACATACTACTGTTCCCAAAAAGTAAGACCAATTATTATTTTTTTTTTTTTCAAAAACACTTTATCTATTCTTCCAAATTTATGTCATCGCCTTCAAAGTAATCCCCTCCGGACACAATGCACTTATGCCAACTTTTTTTTCCAATCTTCAATGCATGCTAAAAAGTCATCGGCAGGGATGGCCTTCAAAGCGCGCGTCGATTCACGTTGAATCTCTTCTTAAATTCCAAACAAGTCATAGCAAAAAATAATCTTTAAGTTCACTCAGATACTTGAAAAAAAATATATATATGATATTGTAATGAAAGTTTTTTTTTTTTTTTTTTTTTGAAAAAATAGAAACTTCATATATATTTCAGCATAAACATAATTCCTATTCGTTTCAGAGGCGTCTTCCTATCAGCTTTTCTAAGTATCTCTTTGTTAAATGTATTAATTTGAAACACAATGCTTAAGTTCCATTATTTTCAATTAAATTGTACACTGTTAGGAATAAGTGGTAAATACGAATACGAGTTTTTTTATACCTATAAGTAGTACTGGGTGTAAGGAGTTGCGTCTTAAGCATTCTTATTTTTATTCGCTAGACAATTCACCAAATTTAACACTCTTGTACATATGAAAATGTATGTCTTTAATAAATATGGCATTCATTTTTATTAAGGCAATGTTTCATCCGATCATATTATTTTCCAGCTTATAGTTCATTGATCTAAACTGAAGATATTACAAATACTTCATCTGCCTCTCACATTACTTCATCAAATCCAGCTTGATTACAAAATATTTTTTAAGAGTTTGGTTTTATGTGATCCAAACAGACCATTAAATACATTCAACTTGTTCCTTACACTTAACTCCTGTCAGTCAGCAAAAGATATCGCTTGACTACCAAAAAAAATCTTCTTCATTTCTAATTTATTGATTCACTAATTGACATGCAATATTGAACCACTTCACAACATGCAATGGCCGTGTTCTTTCATCTTTTTTAAAATAAATTGCGAATCAGTAATAAATTTAATCCTAATCCTTCATATCTATTTAAATTAAATTTTTCATATTATTTTTTAATTGAATGGACATTGAAAATGTTTGCAAAATACTGTATCTCTATGTTATGTACCTTTTTTAATGGCAGCATAGAGCTGAGTATATTCGCCTCTACTGTGATAAATATTCAATGGAAGCAGTGTTTTTTTAGGAACAATAACGTTCACAAACGGTTAAGGGCCTGAAGGACTGAGTGTCTAGTGCTATGGAACTGGGGGCTAAAGTGGTTTTCGAATTCGAGTCTTGGCGATGCCTTGGATATTTGTAGTGGCTCGAAATCCACTTTAATCTGTAGATACCGGTCTGATATGACTGTAAAGAGCGTTACAGAGCCGAGTCAGACTTCTACCTACGGGGTCTCCATTACAACAGAAGTTACCCTTATTCTCATCATCCATGAGTAAATTACTCATGGGATGTCCGTCCCGCACTTCAGGATACTGAGGATTAGTCACAACAAACGGTTAAAATTAAAGAAGGAATTAGGTTTTTGGAGAACTTTTGAAGACTCACTCTTTTGCTACATATAAGTCGGGAAAAATGCAAAATTTCTATAGTTTTCCAAACAAAGGCGAAGGTTTTCCAAACACAACATGATATAATGGTATATCATGTTGGGAACCTTATACCATTTTACTCCTTAAAAAAAAAAAGTGTTTTTAATACAGGTTTGTTTCAGAATAATTATTTTTTAAAAATAAAATCAAATATATCCTTTGTTAGAATTACAATCTATGATTTTTTTTTCTTTATTTTTTTTATTGCAGAAATATAAACGTCGCTATTCAAATAGTTCATTAATCCTCTGGTTCATCGACGAAGCTTTCGAGTTCGCCATATTATCTATTGTCATTAATAATATTTTCAGTTTTATTTATTTAAAATATAAAAAAACGGAAAGTATAAGCAATCATAGGCAATATATAACCTCATTTCCTCTGCAATATTCTGGATACTGAAAGATATTGAGTGAAATGTTTCTAAAACAGAATTAAATTATGATGAAATGACTGCTGTCTGATAGTTGTCTGTTCTTGATAGTGATAGTTGTCTGACTGTTGTCTGCTCATAGCACTGCTCATAGCACTGTTTAAGTGTTTTTACTTTAGAATAACATTAAATAGCCTGAAATACTCCTTTTAGTTAAGAATTTTCGCATGAGTTAAATCACTTTGTGCCAAAAAAGATGCAAATATGGGATATGAATATACTCGGGATAATCCGTTAAAGGGTACGAATATAAGAAGGAATGTTCTGGAAAACCATAACATCGACTGTTTAACTGACTATCACAAGATAAAACTTCAGTTTATGTATTTATTTCAATACAACTAATAATTATGTTGTATGTTTCTTTTGATTTTGGCACATCAACCAAATTAATATGAAATGTGGCAAGCCCTACTCCGTTTGAAAGTCCTATAATAAATATTATTTAACTTCTAATTTATTAGCAACGTTTAGTAAGTTTAAGTGTTCTAATTTTTCATTCAATTCTAGGCCTATCATTATTTCCCATTAATCTTCCTTATTTCCGTCATATAAGCTAAATTACTTTTAAATACGTTACCTATTACTCATAGCACTATATCAAATCTGAAAATTACTCTACACAGTCTGTTCTGACCTAAATAGAACATTAAACACTCACTACCTACCATAGGCAGTGCTGTCAGTGCGCCAAAGAATCCACTTGAGAGGGCTGTCTGCTTTTAAAGAAATCTCCAACCACCCCACCACCCCGGATTCATTCGAATAATTAATTTAACTTACTGGTAACCGTGTTCTTCGCTTTTGTTAGAAGACCGTTAGAAAGACGCCTCGCGAATCTTTTAATGATGGCTGACCCTGTTCGAAAGCCCAGAATTAGGAAGAACAAAATCTGGATCAGCCATGCATACGTACCAAACAATGAAAAAGCAATGACATTGTTTCAGCTAAGTGTTCGAAAAGAGAATTGTCAAGTAAGTGATATATATTAGTCTTTGTTACTTTGGCCAACTCTTGGAATCTATCTCGGCAAGCCTGGAGCTTGTCGTTTTATTCGCGAGAGTTTTATTTATCAGCGAATAGTGGGAGATTTGGCTCCATATATCAACAAAATGGATTTTCTTAAGTTTTATCATGGTGGCATGGCCTTCGATGTCCACTGTGCAGCGTGGTTACAATGTTTCGCCTTTTTCGTACAAATAGACAATTTTCTTTTATGTGGACGTGCATGCGAATACTGTTTGGGTTAGAGAAACACTTAGGTGATTAAAAAAATTGTCTAAGGGGGAATTCTGAAAGAATTTGTCGTTGTTTATAGAAAAGCTTTGTTTAATCTTGAATAAAGTTTGATTCTTATATTTAACCCAAATTGTAACTTCTAATGAAGTTTTACATCTTAATATTTAACCATAATTTTAACAATTAAAGATTTCAACTCTATTAATGGTTGCATCTTTTCCAATTTTATTAAGTATTAATTTTTTTTTCAAAATGGCATATTATGTTATTCTAGTTTAGATATATTTGAAGAAACAATTTATTATCTTTCTATGAGCTTTATATTTCTTTAAATTACTTTCTGGTGAAACATACGTAAGGATAACTTTTTTTAATTTTACATTTTATAACTGCCAATGATCAGATGGCCTTGGCCCAACATGGGGATGTTGCGCCAATGAAGAATGATTTAATATAAAAAAAAAAAATCATTGTTTTAATATTTTTAGTCTAAATATCCTCAAACATATAATATCATTATTAACTCGACATTTAACAAATAAATCGAGACACTTAAAACTAATTAATAGCTTTATTTAATAAATACTTGCATAGTGGCAATTTTAAGAAACACATAAAAAATAATTTCTTAATTTTTCAAATATTGTAGGATTTGATAGTTTTCATTGAAACTGTTATTTTACTTACCTAATGTTATATCAAACAGTTAAAATAACAATACAAAGTGATGATTTTTACAGTAAAAATAATGACATTAAATTTTATTTATACAAATTCATAAACTGTGAGTATAAAAACAGTGAATGATGTATGGACAAATACAAGAAAGACATGTAATTTTTTTTATATATAATATTTTTATTTTCAGAAAATGTATTAAGATTTTTTAAGATAAAATATTAATAAATTTGATAACACAAATAAAGATATATTAGAAAAATCTAGAAGTATATTTAGAAAAAAGTTTTTTTTAATAGGGTTTTTATTGACTGCTCATTGATTAGTAACACGTAAGTTAGGAATGAATAATTATGTAGTATATTAATTAATAAAAAATAAATAAACTACCAAAGAAAAAACTACCAATGATATGATTTATATAGAAGATATACAACTGCAATTTAACGAAACATTTTGGAGACTTATTATATATGAATATTTCACTTAGAGAAAGCGTATCACAACAAGTGAGTCATTATTAAGTAATGTGACTTTTATAATGCTACAGTGATCAAAGTCATTGAACATTTATTGTTGAACATTCTTTTGTTGTTGAAATGTTGAACATTTTTATTCAATATTTATTTCCCTTTTTTTTCGGTTACTTCAACATTTATTATCACCCAACTTTTAATTATTCTTAAGTGTTATCATTTAAGAACAACAAGTTGATGAAAGTAAATTTATTATTATTTGTTATTTTCTAGATTTATTTATCATAATTTTCCGTGAATTTATTTTAAATTAAATATTTTAAGATATCATAAAATTTAAGAAGTCTCCATTAAAACTTTTATTTTCTATATTTATTGTTTATATAAGTTATTTATATATTTATACTTGTATTTTCTATATTTATTATTTATATAATTTATTATTTACTATTTTTTCTATATTTATTTATCATGATTTTTTGTAAATTTATTTTAATATCTTTTTGTAAGACAGATAAAAACAGATAACAAATTATGCGTAAAAGGATATATTAAATGCAGCTTCATATTATTGTCATAAAATTTTTAGAAGTCTCCAATAAAACTTTTATTTTCTATATTTATTATTTATATAAATTATTATTTATTATTTGTTATTTTTCTATATTTATTTATCATAATTTTCTGTGAATTTATTTTAATATCTTTTCATAAGACACATAACAAATTACGCATAAAAAGTTTAAATTAAATGAGGTTCATATTATCGTCATAAAATTTTAAGAAGTCTCCAATAAAACTTTTATTTGCTATATATATTATTTATATAAAGTGTTATTTATTATTTATCATTTATATATTTATACTTTTATTTTCTATTATTTGTTATATTTCTATATCATCTTAATTTTCTAAAAATTTATTTTAATATTTTTTTGTAAGACAAATTAGACAGACTTACAGATAAAAAATTATGTGTAAAAGAGTATATTAAATTCAGCTTCATATTATAGTCATAAAATTTTAAGAAGTTTCCATTAAAACTTTAATTTTTTATATTTATTATTTATATAAATTATTATTTATGTATTTACACTTTTCTTTTCTTTTTTTATTATTTTCTTTTTTTCTATATTTATTTACCTTAATTTTCTAAAAATTTATTTTAATATCTTCTTGTAAGACAGATAAAATCAGACTTACAGATAACAAATTATGTGTAAAAGGGAATACTTAATGCAACTTCATATTATCGTCATAAAATGTTTAGTTAAAGTCTGTATTCTAACTTATTCTATGATGGGTTTATTTCCTATAACGTATGTACTATATAATAACAATTTTTTAAAAATATTTTATAAATATTAATATTTTTTTCTCTATATATCTATTCCTCAGAAATCTTATATATCATTTGGATGGTTTGGTGTTACACTTGACATACACAAGTACAGCAAGATTAACGATACATAAAACGCTAAATTTTTACAATGAGCATCAATCACATTTCTCAAAAACCAATCTGCCCACTCCAGACCTTTTGATATTTTGTAATATATTGCCAATCTTCCCGGGCTGTAGATCTCAAAACATTGAAAGATAGGAAAAAGGAAGAAGAATTTTTTTTCCATAACCCGATCTTATTAAAGGAAGAGACTATTATTCTTTTCTGAAGCACCGCTTTTATGATGACAAGTTACAGAACTCTTGACGATAAACAGAGACGCATTCGATGCAATGTTTACGTTCCGCGTTTTCGCAACCCAACTATATAATTGCTCAAGCAAAAGAAGAAAAAATGGCGGAATGTAAGGGTTGGGTTAGGTAGTCTACTTTTTTTTTTGTTTTATTTATGAATACTCATAAACATATGAATCTTTCGCACGTGGTTAAAGTTGAAGTGAAAGCTGAGCAGGTGTTGTATGAATTTATAACTTGCAAAAGCAGACAGATGTTTTTTTTTTCTTTCCTAATAGGGAACTGTAATTTATTTAGTGGTTTACACACAAGTAATTTCTTATCTAAATCCAGGTCATGTTGTCTACGATATATATTTCAGTTCAGCTGCGTAAATTAGAAGTCCATTATTGTAAAAAGCAAACTTCTGAAAATTGCTTGATTTGTAGTTTGAGATATTAATAATTCAAAATAACTTAATAACAAATGTTTTGAAAGTATTCGCTAATTCGATAAGAGATTTTCAAAATAAAATAATAAGCCAAGAAATAATGAGTTAAAGGGTGTTTTATAAAATTATGTTCTCTAAATTAATTTTGGAAGGATTTTATTGTTGTATTGTATTCTTTGAACATTTTATATTCTTTGTGTAAAATTATTTTAGTTGATATTTATATTCAATAATAGTGTAGTAATTAATAATTAAATTAATAATAATATTTTATAGTGTCTAGAGGGGTGAAATTCTTTGTCTGATATTTATATCGTCTACATGTTTAGAATATGCTTAAACACATTAAATATGTACGTTTTAATAGTTATAAATTAAATTATTTTATTATTAAATTATTCTTTAAATTATTTTATTATTAATCTATTATTTAAATAATATAAATATAAATTATGAAGTTATTAATTAAATTTTTAAATAATATAAATATAATAAATTATTAAATTATTATAAATTACAATAAATTTTACTAATAAATTATTCTTTAAATTATTTAATAATCATAAATTATTAAATTATTAATTAAATTATAAATTATTAATTATAAAATTATTTTATTATTAAGTTATGATAAATTATAATAAATTTCATTAGTAAATTATTGTGTAAATTATTAATTTATCCTATTATTAAATTATTAATTAAATTATAAATGATAAAATTATTTCCTTATTAAGTTATAATAAATTATAATAAATTTTATTAATAAATTATTGTTCAAAATATTAAATTATTAAATTATTCTCTAGAGTGATTTATTTGTGGTATTTGTGGTTTGCTCTGTTAAAACTATATTGACGCTCCATAACTGTATATAACCGTCGTTAATGTATTTGAAAATGAATAAAAATGTGGGATTATGTATAAATTAACACAAAAATTGTGAATTTTGTGGCATTGCAATACGTTAATCATCATATTAATCATAGTTGCCATCTTATTCTTAGCCATCATCTTAATTCTACGAAATATGTTGCATGATATCTTCAAGCTATAAAGATTCTAGGACACCATGCCATCCAAAGAATTTCAAACTCTTGAGATGCAATTAAAATATCTTAAATTCAGTTGACCAGAATTAAGACCGCTACTGGATCGTATGCAATGAAGACAAATCGTGTTTAGGTAAACAGTTGATCGATTTTCCAATAGAATGGTTACAAGTAAATGAATTTCGATATGTCTCATACTATAGTGCCCAAAAAGTAAGATTAATAATTTTTGTTTTCAAAAACTCTTTTATTTATTCTTCCAAATTTATTTAATCGCCTACGAAGTAATCCTTTCCGAACACAATGCACTTATGCCAACTTTTTTTTTTCAATCCTCAATGCATGCTAAAAAATCATCGGCAGGGATGGCGCGGAGATTCACGTTGAATCTCTTCAGTCGACTCAAAACGGTGTCCCCGTAGTGGTCTTTTGAGTTTAGGGAATAGCTAGAAGTCGCACGGTGTGAATACGGTGGTTGTGGAAAGATATGGGTTTCATTTTTGGTGAAAAAATCACGAAGAATCAATGCAGTGTGAGCTGGCGCATTCAGTGTGTTCGGTACCAATCAAGATTTGACGCGTTTGAGGCCCAAAATGGAATTGTAAATCGACGGTTTGCAAGCACCAAATCTTTAATATTTTTGACGTGAGCTTCGTCGTTTGCGGTTGATGGTCGACCAGAGGGTTCTTCGTCTTCAACGCGTTTTCTGCCTTCTTTGAACTGTTTATACCACTTGTAAACGTTTCTTTCCGATATAGGAATGCTCACCGAATACCTTGTGCAACATTCTATACGTTTCCGCAAAAAAAATTGAATGCAAGTACTTTGCTCAATTAATTCTGACATTTCAAAAATTGCCGGAATCAATTTTAGCGTCTCACAAATCCAAGCGTAAATCAAACATTAATGAATATTTTGATGTCAAATTTCACATAGATGTCCAGGACAGTGCCGGCAACCTAAAAAAAAAAAAAAAATTGAAATTCTATAAGCCCAGGGAATTTTCAATTGGAAATTGATCTTACTTTTGGGACACAATAGTATGTTACATGATACCTTCAAGCTATAAAGATTCTAGGACACCATACCATTCCAAAGAATTACAAACTCTTAGCAATGAAGACAAATAGGGTTTAGGTAAACAGTTAATCTATTTTCCGATAGAACGATTACAATTAAAATAATTTCGATACGTCTCATACACGATAATAATAAAAAAACATTTCGTTTTAATTTTGTGACACCAAGACGACACGACTTTATGGGCCTGAAACTTTTGACTCCATTAACAAAATGATTCTCCATCAATAACGAAGCAATTAGCATAGTGTTAAAAATAACCAGACCGAAATAATGAGTTCATAGCACTGGAAAAATAAAAATTCTGATTGTAAAGTTAGAATTACTGTGAAATTTGGAATTCCGCCAGAAAAAAATTGTAAACAATTATGTCTTTTTTTTTGTGTGTGTGTGAGTGGCGTTTTAAACTTTTCTGATTATGTAGCAGAATATTCTCTAACTAGTATATTCACTTTCACATCAAGCAGGAATGGTAAAAATAAACAAAACTTGAGTGGTGATGTGATATATAAAAATGCATTTTATCTTGATCATTATAGATTATTATTTGCTATCATATAAAGCATTAATTTTTACTCACTAAAAATGATTTATTTTACGTATAAACAGGCTGTATTTAACATGAAAATAATGGTGCTTTGATGGTGTTGTGATGAGGAACAGGTTCAGATAATATTGAAAAATTTTTATCGAAGGTTTAAAATTTTAAAAATTATAAAAACAGAATGACATATACTTTAAATAATGAAACAAAAAATTAAATTAGCTTTTATTTTTACAGGAGAGAAAAAATTATAAAGAATATAAACAAATAATTTTGTTTAAAAAAAATTAGATGCATTGATTTTCGGGCACAGTAAAAAAGAGAATATCAGAAGGAAGAATGAAGTAAGTTAGATTAAATATGAGATTTATGCAAAAATAATTTTAATTTTTTAACTATTTAAATAAGAATATTGTAAAAAATATAAGAATTCAGTATTCCTAATATAACTAATTTAAAAAATAGATATGTTACTCTTGAAATATAATAATTATGAACTAACCTACAAATATTTAAAAATACACTTAAATACAAAAGTGTATTTAGTTTTCAAGTATTTAAAAATTAAACATTGTTAAAATAAAATTATTTTTGTAAATAATAATGACCAAAGAATTTGGTTTCTATAAATAATCAAAATGCATGTAAAAAAATAATGTTGAATTAAATTTGCATCACTATTAGCAAAATTTGACCTAGTCTCGTCCGCATCGTTTTAGAGAATCCTATTTAAACGATTTAACTTTTAAAATAAACAGATGAATTAGTTTGTATTACTAAAGCAATAAGGCAATATAAATAAAACAATATAGTTAAACATTCAAGATTGATAATTGATTCATCATACTGAATTTGATTGCATTATTAAACTAAGAAGGTAATATCACTAAAAACAGTATGATCAAATATTCAAGATTGGTGGATTTGAGCTGAGCTGATCTAGATTAGCAGCGCACTAGAGCTACTGAACTGAACAGCATAATGGTTCAAATTCAATCCCTACAGGTCTTGATGTCAATTATTTGCACTTCAGAATTCTGATCAACTAACAAGTGAGCATCCATTGCAGTTCTACAGTTCTCTATCTATTTCGATCTTGATATTTACGAGTAGTAATTCTTTGTCTTCAAGCGTATCTGGCAGGTAAGAATTCAAATAAATTTTATTTTTATATATAAAGCTTTTTAATAGATAGCTTACGATTAAAAAGAAAGAAATTTGAAAAAAATATTCCATTATAGCTGAATACCAAGAATTTTTTTAAGATACAAATTTATATTTGGTTGATGTAACTTATAAATCTAATTTATACGAAAAAAATATTATTTATGAAAAAAAAGAAAATTAGCAAATTTATATGAAATAAGAAAATTTACTTTCGTAAACTCATAAAAAGTACATATAATTCTTTTATTCTTTTTTTGTAAATGATATGTTCATAAAATCCCTCCAAATTTGTACTTTTTGTACTTTGTACAAATTTGACAACTTTAAAATTTCACGAGACTTTAATCCAATATGATTTAATGCATTTGTATCAATTCTCAATTTGTATGATTCAATTTGTATCTCTGTATCAATTTTCAATGTAAATCTGTGAAAAATGCTACAATTTGGATTATCAAAGTTTATATTTAATTTATTTATTTTATTACAATTTGTCAATTATTAATTACTTTTTCTGTTTATCAATGTTAAAGGAAATATTATTAATACTGTCCATAATAACGATCGTGGTTAAAATGTCAGTAAATATTTGTACACAAAGCTAATTTGTATGTCGAAAAATATATTTATTTTGAATATACTTTGTTTAGAACGTGTTGTTTATGAACGAATGAACTTTGTTTAGTTTTAGTTTTTGTTTTATTTTATGTTTAGAATATTTAAAAATTAAAGATGCTCACATGATAAAAAAAATTCTTAAAATAAAGTATTTTTTTTATCTTGTGAGCATATTTAATCTTTAAATATTTGGTAAATTAGTATTCAAATGGTAATCCTTGCTATACCTTTGCAAATTTTATAAGGTGAAATTATTTTTAAAAAATCATCAATACTAATTTATTTGCTGCATCGAATATCTTTCTATTTCACTATTAATTTTATTTAGACTTTTTTAATCCCCTTTTTATTATCATATATGTATTTGTTAAATCTTGTGTAGTAAATACTATTTCCTTCAATGAATACAATTTTAATAAAATAAACAAAAAAGTGTAAAACATCTCAATAATTTCTTTAAAGGAAACAAACTTCTACCTTACGCTTCGGCTTTATGTAATTTAATATGAACATTTGCAAAGATATTAAAATCAATCATACATTTTTTTTATTTTTGTAATTAGTACTTTCAATTATTTTATAATGCATTTCCTTTTATTCTAATCAGAAATATCAATTTGTAGGTATTTTAAAATGACTGCCTTTATGAAAAAATATCAATCATTTATGTATAGTTTTTGAAAAATTTAATTCTTTGAATACTTAGGATTGTGAGAGTTGAGCCGAGCAATTTCACATAAAATAGCATCGAAAAATTCATTTTCTAACAGATTTTATTGGAAATTTTTTATATATTTTAAGTCTGTTTTCTTATGTAAGTGAAGTTACATGTATGTGAAGTACAAAAGAAGCATAATGAATCTTTATTACTAATGAATATCAATTCTTTCTTTTAATAATGAAATAATTTATTTAATAAGTAAATAAATACAAAATACAAGTACAAATACAGGCAAGTTTTAATATTTAAAAACTTTTCATATACTTTTGGAATTTAAATTACCAAACTTTTAAAATTAAGTCATATACATCGAAAATAATGTAAGTTGTAGTATGTATCATATTTATATTTTTTTAAAAGAAGAGAAAATAAACATCGAAAATAGACGGAAAATATATTATGTTTGGAAAGCAAAGTCTAGCCGAAACACATAAAAGGCTATTTCTGCACTTTAACATAAATTAGTAACCATTATAACTGTTAAGAAGAGTTTCATAATTGTCTTGTTGGCCATCTATGCCACACATAATGTGCTACAGGGAGGATTATTTATTGTTGCACAAACATTGTGTAATTCTAAAAAAAAACCTCGTTCTTAAAGCACAAAAGTCAAGACTTAATTTTTCAAAACTAGTTTGACAAAGCAATTTAAACGCATCCGTTCTTTTCAAACAAGCTGTCATTCATCAAGTCGAAACCTTCAGCTTCCATCATGTCAAGGAAGGAAAGGATGCGATAAAGGGTGAAAGAAAGCAGGGTTAAAATCTGTCATGTCCAGACTTAATAATCCGCATGTTGCTCAAGTCGTTTCTAGGAGTTTTACAAGTTATTTTTAAGATTGCATTAGTTTTCCTACAGCAGTATATTACAAGGGGCAAAACTATTTTAAACCACACCTAATTTTATATCGATATAATGGTATTTGAAACCTATCATGAAATGTACTAACAAATGATGAATGAAATGTGACCTTTTGATATTTGTTTTACAGTGAATCTTGGATTTTTTTTTTTAGTGTTATCTTCTATAAGTTTTTTGTGATCAGTTTCAAACAATTTATTTTTTTAGACGCTCTCTTAGAATGCTTGCCACTGAAAATACTGTCGAATATTAAATTTAACAAAAAATGTATCTAAAAAATATAATTCTTTAAATATTTAAGATTGTCAGAGTTGAGCCATGTAATTTCGCATATAATAGCATTGAAGAATAAATTTTCTAACACATTTTATTGGAAGAATTTTATAACTTAATTTTATTTTTGTGTGTCACTGTACTTATATATATGTGAAGTACAAAAGAAATATAATGAGTCTTCATTACATGAATTACTAATGAAAATCAATTCTTTCTTTTAATTATGATATAATTTATTTAATAAGTAAATAAATACACAATCAAATAGAGACAATTTTTAATATTTAAACACTTTTCATATACTTTTAGAATTTAAATTATCCGAAGTTTTAAAATTTCTAAGTCATATACATCGAAAATAATGTAAGTTATAGTATGTATCATATTTATCTATTTCTAAAGAAGAGAAAATAAACACCGATAGAAGAATATATTATGTGTGGAAATATATTATGTTTGAAAAGCAAAGTCTAGCCGAAACACATAAAAGGCTATTTCTGCACTTTAACATAAATTAGTAGCTATTATAACTGTTAAGAACAGTTTCATAATTGTCTTGTTGGCCATCTATGCCACACATTATGTACTACAGGGAGGATTATTTATTGTTGCAAAAACATTGTGTAATTCTAAAAAAAAACTCGTTCTTAAAGCACAAAAGTCAAGACTTAATTTTTCAAAACTAGTTTGACAAAGCAATTTAAACGCATCCGTTCTTTTCAAACAAGCTGTCATTCATCAAGTCAAAACCTTCAGCTTCCATCATGTCAAGGAAGGAAAGGATGCGATAAAGGGTGAAAGAAAGCAGGGTTAAAATCTGTCATGTCCAGACTTACCAATCCGCATGTTGCTCAAGTCGTTTCTAGGAGTTTTACAAGTTATTTTTAAGATTGCATTAGTTTTCCTACAGCAGTATATTACAAGGGGCAAAACTATTTTAAACCACACCTAATTTTATATCGAGATATAATGGTATTTGAAACTCATCAAGAAATGTACTAACAAAGATGACCTTTTGATATTTGTTTTATAGTGAATCCTTGTTTTTTATTTTTAGTTCTTTCTTCTGTAAAATTTTTGTGATGAGTATAAGTTTTCTATGATAAGTTACAAAAGATTTTTTTTTCTAGACATTCTCTTAGAATGCCGCCGAAAGACATCAAATATTTAATGTCGAATATTAAATTTAACAAAAGCAAATACAAAATTGAAGGAAATAATTTTCAGAATAAGAAGTTCCAGAATAATATTAGCAGTTTCATTTAGTTTTTATATATTATTTAATCTTTAAGTTGACTGACTAATATCCCTTCGAAAATTATATTTGCTATATACAATTAGTATATATGACTTTATAGATTATACATTCTATACCACCAATCCCCTTAAAAAATTATATATGCAAGACAAAACTTGAAAAGGACAAAACTCTTGATTTTATGTGAATTTTATATAACTAAAATAAATTATCTAATAATAAATATACATTATTTGAAATTGTCCCTTTTAGATATTTAATTGTAGATGTTTTTTCTCATATGTTTAATGTGATTGATTTTTTTATACATAATATAATGCTAAATGTCTAATAAATAGATGTTACATTGAATTTAATATTTTATTTATTGTTTGATGTTTTATTGCATTTAGTATAACAATTACATTTACCAGACTTGTAAGAAAAACGAATATTTTGTGAATCATACCATGTCTGGTTTTTTTCATACTTAAAAAGTAATTTATTACAAAATTTCTAAGCAAACTTCTGTAGCGAAAATTAAAATTTTTGTTTTACAACTTTTTTTTATCTTTATGCCTAAAATAAAGAGATTTTAGCATACCCTTTTATCTTCAACCTTCATTACAAATATTTTAATTTTTTATTACATAAGTATTTTAAATTAACAAATATAGATCGAAACAAAAACATTTTAAATCCCAACAAATACTAGCGCATTATAAAATAAATAGTTTATAATATAATGATTGATAATAATAAATATTTAATCAAATTTCTGCTTTTGTCTACTATATTTATTCATTTTTAACACATATATTTGTCTTCCATTGCATTTTACTCTTTCTCTTGAATTATGGATATTTTATGCTATTAAGTATTAATTTTAAAAGAATTTTGTCCTTTTTTTAAAACAATTGTCTTTGTATACTATTCAACACTATTTGTATAGAATTCCCACCTAAATCTATTCAAATAACTTGGGTGGAGTTCTGTGTATGGAGATCAAAATAATTTTCTGAACTATCCTGTCTGCCCCGCCTACCATATACTTTAATAAATAATGTAACGTTTTTAACAAAAGGAGTTTTGTACTGATTTTTCCAGTTTCATAAGAAATATGAAGTTCAGATACATATGACATTTCGGTTCCTCTTATCTTTCTCAAATAAAAGATGGACTATGTTAACGTTTTATTAAATTTTAAATAAAAATAATTTATCAGGAATAAGTTATTGAAAAAATGTGCGATTTAAAAAGTTAAGAGGAATCAAAAAGTTTAGGATAGTTAAGAACAAGAAATTATTTACTAGCATAATCATTCGACCTGTTTTTGGTTTGGTAAAAAAATAATAATCAATGAAGATAATATTAATAAATTGATTCCTTTATTTTTTTTTAATTGATTCCTATAATTAGTTTTGATTTCCATTAATTTTTTCCATGGAGAAAATGAACATTTTTGTAGAGATAATGCTTTTATTTGTGTGCCATATAAATTGTGTATTAATTTAATATGCGCTAAATTATATTCTAGATATGATACTGAAAAACAAAAATATATAAATTGTTTATTATTTTAATATGCGATATATTATATTCTAGAGGAATCAAAATATTTAGAACAGTTAAAAACAATAAGTTATTTACTAGCATAATAATTCTATCTTTTTTTTTTTTTTTTTTTTTTTTTTTTTTGTTGTTGTTGTTGTTTTGTAAAAGAATAAGAAATGAAGATAATATTAATGAATTGATTCCTTTATTTTTAATTGATTTCATTAATTAGTTTTGATTTTCATTAATTTTTTTTCATGGAACAAATAAACATATTACTTAATTTGTATGTAAATTGTTTATTAATTTAATATTCGGAACATTATACTGATATGGTATTGAAAAACAAAAATATATAAATTGCTTATTAATTTAATATGCGATATATTATATTCTAGATATGGTACTGAAAAACAAAGACACATAAATTGCACTTAAAATTTCTTATTAAATTGTTGCATATCTTTTCTTCATTTTCATGAACAATTTTATTATAAGATTCCGAACAGCAATATCTTTAAGATTTGGATTGCAATGCACGAATCCAAAATTATTGATCATTTCTTATCAAAAATTATTCTATTACATTAAAAATTCTCAAAAAATGTTTCTCTGTTTCTCAAAAAATCAAAAATTATCCAAGTTAAATTATCCTGTTTTTCAAATATTTTAAAATAAGTATTTTAAATATTTTATTTCTCGACATCATTTTATTCCAAATCGTCATTTAAATTTCCATTTCTACTTATAGTCTTAATAAGCACTTTAAAACACCAAATTCTTAAATTGTCTAACTTAAGTTTAAATTTAAAAAATGCATAAAAACAAAACACAGCATCTATTTCTCTTTCTCCATACATATACGCTCTAAATGTATTCTAAGCTAATTATGTTACATCAATAAAGTCCTACATTCCTCGTGTTATATCATAAAGAAAATTTAATGGTAATGTTTGGTGGTAATGTCTAGTTTTCAAAAAAATAAAACAATCTAAGTTAAAATATCCTATTTTGCAAATATTTTAAAATAAATATTTTAAATATTTTATTTCTTAACACCATTTTATTCCAAGTCATTTTAATTTCCATATTCCTAACAAGTACTTTAAACATAAAATTCTTAAATTGGCTAACTTAAGTTTAAATTAAAAATGCATAAAAAACAAAACACAGCATCTGTTTCTCTTTCTCTCTATATATACGCTCTAAATTCATTCTAATCTAATTATGCTACACCAATAAAGTTGTACGAAATTCCTTCTGTTATATCATAAAGAAAATTTAATGGTAATATTTATTTGGTAGTTGAAAGAAAAAGAAATTGAGAAAATAGCAAAAATATTAACTGCACAAAAGAATGGTAATTAAAAACACAAAAAATCAAACGTCTGGAAGATTCATTTGTTATTTAAATAGAAAATTAGTTATTGGAGCATATTTCTTTCGAATTTAAATCTTATGGTCCAGCTATTACAGTTGACGTTAAAGGAAATTTGATGTATTGTTATCAAGCAAAACCATCAAGTCAGGGAGGGCATTGTACCATACTTTTCAGATGACGGCCATTTCAAATTCTTGCAGTTTCGAACGAAAATATAACGGAAAACGACGACGAAAAAAAACCATCTCTGTTGTTGTAGAACTGGTATTATAAAAGGAATAGGGAACAGACAAAGGACATGGGCATGTTATTAATGAATGCACTTTTTCCCAACAGTACCTTATGATAAATGGTACAACTTGCAAAACGTGGTTCTGTGCTTTGTGTTATCTTTATTGCATTTCTATGCATTTGAATGATGCTCAACTTTTAAAGATCGTTAATATTTTTTCCTCCTCTCTTCAAGAAACAGAGGATTTTTGTTTTGTTTGGCTTGTTTGGGGAAAAATAGCAGTACTCTCAAGTCTGGCTTGGGATATGTATGAGAGAGAGAGAAATATTTGGAGTTGCAGCTATGATTTACAGTTACGTAATTCTGATTAATAAAGGTTTTTGAAATTTGAACTTAACAGAAAACATGAGTTTTCTTTATTAAGGTTGGAAGAATTGCTGTCATGTTTCTTGTATGTATTTAATATCAAATCGATGTATAACAATGAAAAGATAGAATAATTTCGTGATTTAAAGGAAATATCATTTTGAATTTTTTGAAGCATTTTTACTTAATATTGTAAATGAAACATTCAAAACTGATCTCATAGGATTAATGGTTTATTTTAACAGTTGCAACTTTTTACTTCAAAATTTAAAACTTATATAAAAGATTAATTATATAAAAACTATTTTTTTTAATAAAATTTATTAAATGTAGCATGGAATTGTATATAATTCTCCATTTAAGTGGGTAGCAAGAAAATGGATACGATTTTCTGTAAGCATTATTTAAAAAAAATTGCTTTTAAGATAATGAATAAATTAAAATTTTCTTACGATTGGCGTTGATTATTAGTGATATAAAACTCATAAGAAACGAATACGAATACAAATGAAAGAATACGAATACGAATACAAATGAAGCCATTGAGATATAATCCTTTTTTATGCAATTTGATGCGGCCTGGTGGCTAATTGGCTAGCGCTCTGGCTTTTGCTACCACAGGCTTCGAAGTTCTGTGAGTGGTTCAGAATCCACGTTCAACTGTAGGTCTCTGTCTAGTTAGCCTAGAGTGTGCGAAAAATGACCGTACAGCGACAAATCAAACCATGCAATATGATTTGAAAGTGAAGATTGTGTTTTTTAAAATCATTTGCTGTCTAAAATTCAATAATCAATTGCATTTAACCTGAAGATAATTTATATTACATATTGATGTTTCTATTTTGTATTTGTTTTAATTTAAGCTTAATCAAATAGGAAAAAAATCTGCTATTTGAGCATTTTGTACTTTTGTGTTATCCTAAAATGATTGAATATTGTAATAAAATCAATAAAAAATTATCACAATTTAAATAAAATTTTACACATTTTAGTATATTAAACTTAAAACCAAACTAATTTATTTCTTCAAAGAAAAAGTCCAATTTATTTTCATTGAGGAAAAAGTATTTGAATAGATACAGAAACTAGTACGCAAGCTTGATTTTTTCAAAATATTATTCAATACTTCTTTTATTTTCTGTAACAATAAAACCGAGTTTTTTCAGACAGCCTTATATTTACATACAAGTTTATTGAGAATATATATTATTTGTATGTATTCAAAAATATACATAAAATTTATAACAACAGTATTTCTTAACGCGTGAGAAACATGCGTATACCGCTTCCACGGAATTATCTGCAGCAGTGCCTACTTTATCATTCAGTTTTCGAACTAAAGTTCTTTGTGCCATACAAATTTCTTTACAGCAGTAATTATTAATCTACAAACTGAGAGTCTCTCCGCTTTATAGATTTTTTTTTTATTGCATTTGAATTTTAAGCCAAACTTTTGATTCACCCTGCATATCATTTCTCACCGTCCATCTCTCATTTGGCAACATTAAGATATGTTTTGACAGTACAATTAAACAAATATCATAATAAATGTGACAAAAATGCATGGAGCTATACAAATTTGAGATTCAAATTAAAGAAAGGGCTTTTACATTACAATTAATTGCATATTAATGTAATATACTTTTTTAAAAATATTCAAATTGATTGGAACAAAACATGCCAATAAAATGTTATCCCATAACATTTGTTTTTAGATCAGTGGTTGTTCGATAGCTCACACAAGAAACTAACTTCAATAAATACTCGACACAGTGGACTGTATGTAAATAAAACTCCTTTATTTTGGAAGTCATCAAACTCGAAGATGAACTGACCACACAACCTCTCTCTGGGGTTACACTTATTGAACTCATTTATTTATGCAGCCATCGCACTCATGTATGGACTGCCACACGCAACCTTTCTCGTTGGTTACAGAAGTTCAACTCTTTTAATTGTGCAGCCATCAGACTCGAAGATGCACTGCTACACAACCATTCTCTTTGGTCGCTGAGTTTCAACTCCTTTTACTTACATTCCTTCTTTCTCTCCCTGGCCCTCACACCCTGCCAGACATTCCCCACAGACAGGGTGTTTTTCTGGGCATAGGGCGTTGACCTCCCCTAAGCAGGGGGACCTGGGTTTCGACGTAACAGTGGTGATGAACAATTTTTAATAAGTATGAGGGGGAAATGTTTTCTAGGTGAACCTTCAGGTGTAACTGCATTGTAATTGCTTGTCGGGGGGAAAATTCTAAAAAAAACCTCAATCTGACCAACTGTCGAGTTGAATATTGAGTATTCTATCATATTCACCGCAAAATCACTTTTGAAAACAGTAAAACTGTAGACTGGAGTAGACAGCGGAAAAAAATGTTTTTGCTATACTGTTTACACTAAAGGCTAAATCATTCGACCACTACAAAATCTGTTTTTCTATCAGTTGAGAAACTATTTTTATGGCACTCTGCCAATCGCCATTGATGGAATATGGGACAATGGTGGCAAAAGAAACAGCTTCTAATTTGGCTGGAATTTTTCGTGTTCTGAATATAGCAAACGATAAGAATCCTGCTTAATTGTATATGCACCAGTTGGAGTATATCATATAGGACATGGGGTATTACCAACAGGTATACTACATACTCGTTGGGTACATTGTCTCCTTTGTCTTGATTGCATCAATAAAATATAATCATATGAGATTAACATTCGGTTTTTTACATTAGTGCCAATGAACAATCCTTGAAAAGTAAATTAAATGAGGGATAATGCCTTCTGAGCAAACTTTCCGAGCCAGTAATGGCTTGAACATTACATGAAAAATTTCCATTTATCCAATTGCCACGATGATATACTCAGACATAATCACCACAAAGTAATGCTTTTAAAAAAAAACAATAGAACTGAAGATTCAAGTAGACAAACGGAAAAAAGTTTTTTTTGCCACTTGGTTCACACCAAAGACTAAATTATCTGACCACTGATAAGCCCTTTTTCCTATTTGAAGAACCAATATGTCTACCATCAATGTTGCAATATGATTTCAATGGCAATAGGAGAACGGGCTTCCATTTGAATGGCCTTTTAAATATTGAGGGGTTTTAGTATCTTCTCTCTCTCTCTTCGTTACCCAAAATCTCCTTTTAATACAATCCGCACAGACAAGGTTTGGGAGGGGGTCAGCTTCCTCTCTTCTAATTTTGGTAGACATTTCTCAGCTCGTGGTCTATTACCCATCACGATGGAACAACTCATGGTAGGAATTGGACTCAACAATTGGTTGATATTCAATCTGTAATTGATTCGACCTGTAAAGGTCGCACAGACATTCGCTAATTTTATGAGTCTTCTTATACATCTGCTGAATATCTGCTATCAAATTTGAGTGAGAGATTGTTCTCATTAGTACAAAACTCTAATTGTATGTAATATAACTACCCACAACACTGCTTGTCTGCTGTCAAATTTGAGTGATGGGTTATTATATTCACTCATGTCCATAAATTAAGGATAATGAAGTTCAGGCAAAGAAAGAGACAGAAGCAAAACAAATTTGACTTATTTGTAAAGTCTATTTATTAACCAAAAGGTAAAGAGCAAAAAAGATGCTATATGTTTGACATAATTAATAAAAAATGGAGTATGTCTCCCAGACGATGCAATACAGGCCTTACAACGCCTAGGCAGGCTGAGTATCAAATTATCAAACTGATCTTGGGGAATATTACACCACTCATCATGCAATGCCCTCCGAAGTTCCGGTTGATAGGTGGGATGGGGTTGACGGGCTGCAATTCGTCGGCCAAGCATATCCCACACATGCTCTATTGGATTCAAGTCCGGTGAGTATGCTGGCCAATCCCTATGGGTGATATCCTCCAATTGAAGGCATTCGTCTACAATGTTTGCACGGTAAGGACGGGCGTTGTCATCCATAAACAGAAATTCAGCACCCATGCCGCCCCGAAACAAACGTACATGTTGTTCCTGAATGACATCCCGATAGATTGGCCTGTCATCGTTACACTCTGAACATGCAAGTCAGTTCTGGAACCAAGAATAATTCCCCCCCAAACGAGCCATCCTGCTCCAGGTTAATCGCAGGCGACAGTGAGTTGCGGTAAGTGGAACACATCTGACAGGCCTACGAGCATACAGACCAATATGCCCTAAGCGTCTGCACACAGTCTGCCTTGAAACTGTTGTACCGGTAGCTGAAGAGAGCTGACGAACCAGGTCTGATGCTGTGCTCCGTCTGTTTCTTTTGGCAGTAACTGCTAAATACCGGCCTTCATTCGGCGTTGTAACCCGGGGGCGATCTGTTCTGTAACATCTACTGACATTACCATCATCTTGGAATCGTTGCCAAAGCCTGGAGATGACACTCTGGGTGATTCCAAGTTTCTCGGATACTTCCAGCTGGGTACGTCCACATTCCAGTCGTCCGATAATTCTACCACGTAAAAAATCATCCAAATGCTTCCTTTGTGCCATAACTATGCGGTTATTGCACTGAATGGCTTTTAAAGTGCTTGTGAACAATTTTACGTCTTTGCCACCATTCCTTATATACCCCTCTCTTACACTCTCGTCATTTTGACGTACTATCCACGCCATCTGGGGATTTCCTGTAATTTGCATTTTCTTCTTCAAGATGTGTGTGATAATTCTACAGGTGAAATTTTTATTTTAGAGTTCAATTTCTGTGTGATTCTGAATTATCCTTAATTTATGGACATGAGTGTACTTGTCAAATAGCGTACATTCTTTTCTCCTAGGAATGAAATGCCAAAACACTTCCCGTGAAAAAAAAAATGCTATTCTCTTTATTTCTAATCAACATTTATAAATGCCAAAAAGAGTTCGTTTTCCTCCTTCTTTTAAATCAATAAACTTTAGAACGAAACTTAAAGTAATTATTTTTCAGTGTTTTAGATTTATGATGAAATGAATTCCATTTATCAAATATATTCAACTATCTTTCAGTGAAATTAGTTTTGAGGTTTAATACAGATTATTTAATGCATACGAAAAAAAAAAAAACAATAAAAGCTCAAGTAAAACTTGATATTTTTTCTTTGTATTAATAATAAAAAAAAACCCTTTAAGTAATATGAGCTAATCTTAAATTTATACAAGAATTTCATTTGGTCTCTGTAACGTTTCAGATGTTACCTTACAAATTCACAAAATTTCCATTAGAATATTTCCAATTTTTTCTTTTTTGATATTTATAATTGAATTTTCCTAAAAGAATTCAAGTTTATAAAAAAAAAAAAAAAATCATGTTTCAGATAATACTACTTTATTCAAAGAAAATATTCAAGAAAATTCTGAGAATTTCAAAAACAATTATTTGAATATCAGAAATGTTTTAAAATTGACCTTATAGTTTTATTTCGTAGAGTTTGGTAACAGTAATAAATTGAAATGTGGATAAATTTGTTATTTAAAAAACCATATTTAAATGTGAATTCAAACATTTTTACATTTTTTTAAGTTGTTCTTAAAGCTGCTGTTTAACTTTGTAGAATTTTTCCTATTATGGAAATTAAATTATTTTTAAATAATTCGATAAAAATATTAATTTTTACACTATTTAAAGAAATTTCGTAATTAAAAGAATTAATTTTTTTTATTAGGAAGATTTATTTGTTAAGCTTATTTTTTCTTCTAAATGCAAACGGATCTGATTTGTATAAATGTGTTTCGAAATATAAATACTAGCCTTTTGAATTAGAATTTACTAACATCATAATAAAGATACTTTCTATTTCTTTCATATCAGGAGTTAAAATTTACTGATCACGTAATATTTTAGAGATGTTTTTAATGTTATCATATCTTTCCTTTTGAAGCTTTGTGTACAACTACAGTTTTGAAGGAATTTCTAATTCAAAACCTGCAGTCGATTAAGAACTCCATTGAAAATGATACACTAATAGAAGATTCATAAAATCATTATTCATTGCAAAATTGTATAAAATTTTCAAATGTAATGTTTACGAATTTATAACACAAATATTAATCAGTGTTCTTCAGAATTTATTTATCCTTCCTTTTCCCTCTCTGATGGGCTTTGTGTTGACAAACTCCTTTAATGTATGTTGAATAATATTATAACTGCTACAACTTCCTTGTTATGGTCTTTAACGTCACCCTTACTGATACTATACGCCAAAAAAAAAAAAAAAAAAAAAAAAAAAAAAAAAATAATCATGTCAATAAGTATGCCAAAACAAATTGTAATCGTCAATAAGTATGCCAAAAAAATTGTAATCTAGTAAATAAGTATGCCAAAAAAATTGTAATCAAGTCAATAAGTATGCCAAAAAATTGTAATCAAGTCAATAAGTATGCCAAAAAAATTGCAATAAGTATGCCAAAAAAATTGTAATCAAGTCAATAAGTATGCAAAAAAAAAAAAAAAAAAAATTGCAGTCATGCCAATAAGTATGCCAAAAAAAAATCATAATCATGCCAATAAGTATGCCAAGAAAAATCATAATCATGCCAATAAGTATGAAAAAAAAAATCATAATCATGCTAATAAGTATGCCAAAAGAAAATCGTAATCATGCCAATAAGTATGCCAAAAAAATCATCATGCCAATAAGTATGCCAAAAATAAAATCGTAATCATGTCAATAAGTATGCCAAAAAAATCGTAATTATGGCAATTAATATGCCAAAAAAATCGTAATTATGCCAAAAAAATCGTAATTAGCCAATAAGTGTGCCAAAAAAATCTTAATCAAAACTTGTATTCCTTATTAATTACGGTGAAATTAAATTTAAATTAATTTTAATAATATAATTAAAATAAATTAAATTAAATTAATTTAAAATTATTTACGGTGAAATGATTTTTGGGTAGTTTCAAAAATGTTATCTCATTATCATGCGAAATATAATTTTATTATAAAATGCAAAATATAAAAGATCAATTTCTGCATTTATTAGCAAAGAAATTATTTTATCTCAAATATTTATATTTAACTATAATTTCTTAGAAGAGAAAATCTATTTATGGTATTTCAGATGCATGCTTAAATCATTATGACAATATCCAGAAAAAAATGCAAATCCATTATGAGACGCTTTAAAAAAACTGGAAACGTGTAAAAATGAAGCAAGACAAATCGAACTAACAACTAAAGATGTAATGATAACAGAAAAAATTGAAATAAATTTAATATAAGATGGCAAACTAAATCCTCGAGATTAATAATTTTTGGAAAAATACTACTTGACTTTTAAAATTGTTTCTACTAGATGATTTCGATTTTTTAAATTGTATTTTTGTCATTCTCATAATGATTGTATTTTTATTATTTTAATTCTGTTTTGCATAGTGATCAATTTTAAGTGCAAACCATTATTTTTTTAAATCAGAAGGGATTATGCATAAGTTCAGATTTTTAACCGTTGTTGAAATGGTTAAAATGTTTGTCTTTTATGGCTACATCTTTAATTTATTTAATGCTCTTATTTTTATTACAATTTTGTTTCATATCTTTAAAAATTGAAACGATGTAATATTTTGTAATATACACCTTGAAAAAATTGAATTTCTAATTTACATTATCTGATTACCTAAATTTCTGAATACACCTGACAAATAAGAAATTTCATATATTTTTCGGTTTAACATGCAAATTATTAAATTTTGGTGACTAATGATTAAATAGCTGGAGCTAAAAGCATATCAAAACTGAGAATCTGGATGACATGTAAAAGAGGAGATATTTCAATTTTAAAGCATAACATTCATTTGAATTTAGCTCCATCTGTGACTGTATCAGTGCCTTGTATATGGACTTATGCACATTAATGAGCATCTGTCAACATTTGAAAAAGGATTGATTGGGCTAAAGCGTTAAGAGTTCGTCAAACCGAAAGATCGCTTGACATTTGAGTCAGAACTGTACTATTGTTCTATGAGTTAGCAGCAATGGTTGAATTATTGCAAAACGCAAAGTCAAAAAAGGTGGTGGCTGACCTAGAGATTAACAGAATGTAAAGATAGAGCGACTTTTACAGCATTTGATTCCTAACTATCAACGATCTAATACGTAACATCACGATCTTCATTGCATCTTCGACCTATGATGTGACTTTTCGTTTTGTTGGTGAGTTCTTCGCAGCAATCATTGCTATCAGCATCTTTGCTCAGTAGTGTTTGTGCAGTGTGGGTTGGAGTCGATTGGTTAGTACGGTCAGCTAGCTTCAGGTATCCTTATACGTCCACGTTTAGAAGTAGTCCTATTTAGTAGGATTTCAACAACATAGTGTCAAAAAAGTTGGTTCACCAAAAAAAAAATCGTTGATTTCAATAAGTTAACATTATTGCAAAACATAACGTCAAAAATGTGGTGGTTGACTTAGAGATTAGTAGAATGTAAAGATAAACTTTTATAGCACTTGATTCGCCAATGCCAACGATCTAATATGTACCGTCACGATCTTCCTTCGGCTTCGACCTACGATCTGACTTTTCGTGTGTTGATGAATTCTTCACAGAAATCTTTGCTGCCATCACCTTTGCACAGTTGTGTGTGTACAGTGTAGGTTGGGGTCGATTGGTTAGTATAGCTAGCTTCAGGTATCCTTATACGTCTACGTTTAGAAGTAGTCCAGTTTACTACAAGGACTTCGACAACATAGTGTCAAATAAGTTGGTTCACCAAAAAAAAGGTTCGACATCGATTTCGATAAGTTAGCAGTAATGGTCGAATTATTGCAAAACACAACGTCACAAAGGTGGTGGTTGATCTAGAGATTAACAGAATGTAAAAATAGAGCGACTTAAGCATTTGATTCGTAACTGTCAACGATCTAATATGTAACGTCACGATGCGCCTTTGTCCTACGATCTGATTTTTCGTTTTGTAGATGAGTTCTTCGAGAAATCATAACTGCCAGCACCTTTGCACTGTAGTGTGTGTACAATGTAGGTTAGGGGTTTATTTGTTAGTATGGGAAAGCTAGCTTCAGGTATCTTTATACGCCCACGTTTAGAAGTAGTCCAACTTACTAAAAAGACTTTGATAACGTCGTGGCAGCATAGTTGCGTCTCCAAAGATGCTATGTTACTTAAGCAGGTGTTATTTGCTTTTATATGGTGGTTGATATGTCTTATATTATGCTAGTTGCGCTGTAGAAACGGGCGCTATGGCACCTACAGGCAATGAAAATTTAATCCATTGCATATTGAGAATTAAGGGATTTGAATGCGCAATTTGTTAGAATTAAAATTAAATAGATGCACGGATTATTTTTTAATAAGATAGGATTGTTTTTGTAGAATTGCATGAAATATTTCCATCTTTTTCATCCATGATTTTAAACAGTTACGTAAAATTATATCTTATTATCTATTATCGTAAAATTACTTTTACTTTTATATTGTTGGGTTATTTGCGCTTCCTACATACGACACATGAGCATGATAAGCTCTAGATTACTTTTGTGTCATTTATGTAATACGCTGTTTTCTAAGGATATCAAAATCCTTTATACGTACCATTTAAAAACTTTCAGGAGTAACTTCTGATACATTTGAGAAAGTTCTCAAGAAATCTCTGAAAGCTTCAAATCAAGTGATAAGGGATATTATAATTTCCAAAGAGTCAGCTAATTTTCCATAGCAGTGACTACAGTGCACGCCAATAACCAAAATCAGTTTCTTTCTTGCAGTTACATAATTCCACTGGATCACGAGTGACACAAATAATTAAACATTAAATTTATTAAATAGCATTCGTATTAACAAACATTATGTAAAACATCCACTTTAATAAACATCAAACATTATGTAAAATATCCACTTAAATAAACATCAAACATTAACTTCTTCTTCATTGGCGCAACAGTCCCATGGTGGGCCAAGGCTGTTGGCCCACTGGCAGATTTCGAGAAGGGAGATATTTTCTTTTTACTGGGCAGGGTTGTCGTTCTACACTTTACAGTCCTATTAGACTGGGACCTACAATTCAAAGTGTATTCCGAACTACTACAAACATCCATGGCACTGGCCGGATTTGAACCCGAGCAGAGCAAGCGCCAGGGTGCTAATCTCTCGAACTTCGGGTCAATATCAAACATTATGAAACCAAAAAAAAAAAAATTGTATCTTAATTCAAAAGATCATGCGTCTATTCCTGGGATCGGTACGATAAATATGTAGGCTGGAGTTTTGGTAGCAAAATGCAAAGATGCAACTGCCCTTCTTAATGCACCCATAGGTAAGACTGTATCTGTTATGTACCTATTTTTTTAAAATTTAAAATATCTATCAATTGAATTTAAATCAACATTATTCTACCTCCTCAAAAACTCGGTTCACTCATTTTTAATGTTTGATCAAAAACCGCAAAATAATTTTTTTCTAAAATCACTCATAACGCAAAAGTAAACAGCGAAATTTATTTACACAACGCCTCTGGCTTTGTAGTAACCTATCAAACACGACACATAAACCACATCCTACTTCAAAGAATTGCCGAGAAGAGCCGCGGAAAGAGAAAATGACATAAATTTGGACAACTATTCCACGCCTGACATTTTCGCTGCTTTTAACTGCCCATAACGCGGACATATATTTAGTAGCGGACAGTTCGCTTTGGACCTGTGTCTGGAGTTTCAGCAGTTTTAACAGATTGTAACGATATTCGCAGAAAAGGGGGTTTTCGTGACAGGCGGTGATAAAAACGCGAGGTCCAGTCGCCTTTTCGTGTGTAAAGAACATTCCCCGTTCTGAAGATATCGAAATAACAATAAATGGAATAATTTAATCAAAATATGCTTCCATGTTCGACAGAATGGATATGTACATAGCGAATGTCGTTTCAAAATATGTACTCTTTTATGGAAGTGAAATTTATTTTGGGGTATCCATTCTGTTGATTTATTTTTTTAAAGATATATTAGGCCTATAAATATGGTTAAGTGACGAATCTCGTGAAAGGATTTAGGGCAGGGTGCACAAATCATGGCCCGCGGGCTGCATGTGGCCCGTTTCTTGATGCGTCCTTTTTCTTTTAAAAATTAATAACCCTTTTCGCAATAAATATATCGCAGAGTATAATGTGAAAACGTGTAATTTAGTGTTAAATCCATGTAATATACAGAATTTATATTTACTTTTAACAAAGAAAAACTGGGTTTTCCATTGAAATTATAATGAACTAATAATTTTCAACACAACCGTGTATTTCAGGCACTACCGTATACGATTAAGGGATTTAATAATTATGCAAATTCAAATTTTATGATCGTGAAAGCATCATTCTCTTAAAATGTAATGTATAGTACTGTATCAGGTGTCGTCTTCGTAAAATGTATACTGCATCATGTCCGTAAAATGTATACTAATGTGAACTGTTTCATCTTTGTAAAACGTTTATTGATATGTATTGTATAATATATCACGTTGGTAAAATGTATATTTATACGTATTATATAATAAGTCATGTATAAAATGTATGCTTATGTGATATACCCAGATTTTATTATCTATAATATTTTTTATTTATGCAGTGAAGAATTAAGGTTTTTTTGGAATTCATTTTATAAGAGAAACAATAAATATTGTCAAAAAAATAAGAACTTTTTATAAAGGGATATTAGCTGCCAGAAAACAATGAATAGAACATAATTTGTCTAGCAATTCTTATTGCTTTCCTCCAGTGAAAATAATTTATTTTCCTAATATGCCAAAATTCACCCTTCTGAATGGATATGCATTAATTTTAGTATTTTATTTGGTAAATACCCTATTTTCAGTAAAAATTTAAATTTGAATACTTTTTTTTATTTTTATTAAAACTACTATAGTTAAAATAGTTGCAGGCTTGAGTAAATCAAATCATACATTTTTTTATCCCAATAAAGACGATACATTTTTCCATTTGAAGAAGATGAATAAATCTCGTTTTTTTTTTTTTTTTTACTTATGATTATCTAATTTGGGGAATAAATATGAAAATGAAAAATAAAAAATAGTTATTTTTAGCAGGTTGAAAAATGTGAAAACTCGAAATGATTGCTTCTCTGATACAGCACCTTTTATAAGCATTTGCTATGTAAATGCGCATAACACTTTTTGCATATTGTTATAGTGGCTACCCATCTCTTACTTTTTATTGGTCGATTTTTCTCAATAATATGATTGCTTGGATTCTTTTAATTTTTGAGAAAGGTTTTTTTTTCTAATGCAGATGGCAAACACTTTTTTTTTCATTAAAACTACTATAGTTAAAATAGTTGTAGGCTTGAGTAAATCAAATCACACATTTTTTTATCCCAATAAAGACGATACATTTTTCCATTTGAAGAAGATGAATAAATCTCGGTTTTTTTTTTTTACTTATGATTATCTAATTTAGGGAATAAATATGAAAATGAAAAATAAAAAATAGTTATTTTTAGCAGGTTGAAAAATGTGAAAACTCGAAATGATTGCTTCTCTGATACAGCACCTTTTATAAGCATTCGCTATGTAAATGCACATAACACTTTTTGCATATTGTTATAGTGGCAACCCATCTCTTACTTTTTATTGGTCGATTTTTCTCAATAATATGATTGCTTGGATTCTTTTAATTTTTGAGAAAGGTTTTTTTTTCTAATGCAGATGGCAAACACTTTTTTTTTCATTAAAACTACTATAGTTAAAATAGTTGTAGGCTTGAGTAAATCAAATCATACATTTTTTTAATCCCAATAAAGACGATACATTTTTCCATTTGAAGAAGAAGAATAAATCTCGGTTTTTTTTTTTTTTTTTTTTACTTATGATTATCTAATTTAGGGAATAAATATGAAAATGAAAAATAAAAAAATAGTTACTTTTACGCAGGTTGAAAAATGTGAAAACTCGAAATGATTGCTTCTCTGATACAGCACCTTTTATAAGCATTTGCTATGTAAATGCGCATAACACTTTTTGCATATTGTTATAGTGGCTACCCATCTCTTACTTTTTATTGGTCGATTTTTCTCAATAATATGATTTCTTGGATTCTTTTAGTTTTTGAGAAAGGTTTTTTTTTTCTGATGCAGATGGCAAACACTGAGACAGCTTGGTCTTGGATGCCTTAAGGCAAGCTCTGCACAAACGTTACTCACTTTGCATTACCCAGGGGGCGCGTGTCACTTGAAGATAAGCCACGGACGCGGAGCAACAATGCCCCCGCAACGCTCTACGATCCTATTCGACCGGGACCTACGGTTTAAAGTGGATTCCGAACCACTACAACATCCATGGCACCTCCGTGACTCTTACTCGAAACCTGTGGTACCGAGCGCCAGAGCGCTAGCCACTCGGCCATTCAGGCTCTTTTTGAGAAAGGTTAAATTTTGAAAAAAGTGGAGCATCCAACACAATAAGAGAATGAAGATTATTGTTTTGCATCTTTAGAAAGAGGACCTTTCGTCTTCATTGAGGACGTTCCTTTGAAAATGCAGAGTAAGATAAATTTTTTAATCTCAAGCAAGTTTATATAATTTCAATACATTAGTTTTTGCAACATCAATGATGTTATTATATTATTTACAACAAAGTTAAGTGGGTCTACACCACTCCTATTCTTGTTAGAGCTCTGGCCGTTGGTACCACAGACTTCAAGTTCGAAATGAGCATCCAACGCAATAAGAGTATGAAGATTAATGTATTGCATATTTCGCCTTTATTGAGGTCGCACCTTTGAAAATACAGAATAAGATACTATTTTTAATCTCAAGTGAGTCAATGCATTAGTTTTTGCAACATAAATGATGTTAGTAAAAATTGGCTAAATATAATTTCTTGCCTTTTATATATATATACTACAAGCCTTGTAACAAAGTTAAATAGGTCTACGCCATTCCTATTTTTGTTAGAGCTATATTCGTTGGTACCACAATTTTAGGTTCAAACCCTGACGGTGGAATGGATTTTTTGTTAGCGGTTAGGAACCTGCTTAATCTGTAGGTCCTGGTCAAATTAGCCCAAAGTATGCCACAATTGACCATAGAGTGACCAACCAAATCAAACCTATTCTGGTTGTAACTTCTTATTGCAATCTATGAGAAAAAAAAAATAGAAACACCACCTGCAAAATTGTCGAAAAAGAACAACAAATCGCTTTAAAAAAAATGTATGAGAGTCCAATATCTTTCTCGTAATCTGAAAACTTCCCCTATACCAGGCAATAAAAGAAATCCAAAAAATTTATTATATAATTTAGAAAAAAAAAAATAGATTTTCTAATATCGCGTTTTAGTAATATCAGTCTTAACCGAAACGTTTCTTTTTTCATTAATACTTGACTTGTATTTTTACGCATGTTCCTGAATGCGATACATTTGTGATTTATTTTATAAGAAGTATCATTACTTTAGTTTAACTTCTTCCGAATAGGATTATTATTCCTTTCAAACTGAGTTGCAACTCCTTTCAAGATTTGGTTTGATTTGGTTGGGTTTGTCGCTCTTCTGTCATTTAGTGCACACTTTAGGCTAATTAGACCGGGACCTATTGTTTAACGTGGTTTCAGAACCATTAACAAACATATGTCACAGCCAGTATTCGAACCTGAAGCTTGTGGTACCAAAGGCCAGAGCTCCTTCCTAGAAGTAACTATCCTGCATATGTGCATCGTATTAGATACAGTAAAAGTTAGGGCCGTATATGCGTGTGGTTTTGATTCAGTGTTCTTCATGGATACAAATTAAATTATTTCTCAAAATAATTACGCGATGTTTAGCTGCCATATTTATTAAAATTTTAAAGGCAGCACTACACAACTGTAACTCATAACACACAAAACAATTATATAACAAGTATTTACAAAATCATTTTAAAAGTCAGTTCGTTCTTTGTACCCTCCATACTGCCTGGAATTCTTCACTCTACTCCGCACACTCCCTTTTCTCTTTTCTCAGTCTCACATTATTGGTTCCAAAGTCTAGCAGACGAAAAAAAAGTCCAAAGTCTAACGTATAAGTCAGCTCGTCCTTGAAAGGAAGATCTATTAACTTTCAGTTCAAGGTATATATGGGAATGCATGAATACTGAAGAAAAAATGGGAATGCATGAATACGCATCCTTACTGATGCATCCTTACTGTTATAAACGCATCCTTACGGATATAAACTCAACCAACATTTCGAGTGTCGAGATGAGACGTTCTGTTACAATTTTTATAAGGATCTTCTCGCTTTACGGAACAGTGTTTATTTAAAACGCTTCAAAAAAAGAAATTTTCTAGTCCTCCTCTTCTCTTTACCACTGGTATGCAAATGGAGCAAATAATTCAAATTACGTATACATAAATGATGTAAGAGATTTAAAATATCTAAAAACATTTTAATTGAAACTCATATATTAATCTACAACAAACGCAAACATTGTTAAAAAAATAAAATAATAATTTCCCTTAAAATGCACTTTTTCGATAAAGAAGATTGCAAAATTCGATTTTCCGCTTTTTAATATCACTTGTGCTCAAAACGGGGCATGATAATGAATCATTGCTCCTAAACAGCAGCAGTTATGGCATTTAAAACAAGTTCAGAAAAGTGGAATTACGGTAGTTAATCATTTCCAGTTTATACATCCGGATATCTTTTCATGTGTGAGAAGATTAAACATTTTCTCTCAAACCCCTAAATCAATGCCTCTTCTGCTCTCTCCAAGAACGTGCAAAATGTTCAGTGAGGCGTTAAAGATCCGAGCTGATCTTTTCCCAGGCTTTTGGTCCGCTTTGCTGACTCGGAAGGTAGAGTTTTTCCTCATGGAGTACTACTTCTTCCAGTGGAATTACTCGGTGATTCTTGATACGACTTTTCGATAAATGAATCAGTGGTTTACATGAATTTTATAGATTTTTTTCATTGCTCTTTTTAATTCTGTACATCTTGAAATACATCTACTATTAATAAAATACCAAAAACTGTGCGACATTTTACTTTGCAAAATAAAAAGTCATCGGGGTTTTTTTTTTTTTTGTATCATTATAGTGAAGTTGACTCCTAACAAATATTTCGGCATGTTTGGTTAAATAAAAACATACACAATATGGACAAAATTTAATATGATACTAGTATTAAGAGAATTTGCGTATTTTGTTGATTTTCTTAAAAAGTAGTGGGCAGTTTGAAACTACGTATCCAAGTTACAAATTTGAAATCGAGTACGTATCTCGCATCCAAGTTTGAAATTACGTATCCAACCTGAACCATCCAAATTGCTAGAAACTTAAAAGTAACACCTAGCTCTTGTCCAACTTATGGAAATAGTTTAAAGAATATTTAAGAGAAAGTTTGATCAAGGTCCTACAAAAGCCACAACAGCCAATGAAGATATCTGCATTTGACCATTGTATTGACGTGTTTAATTATATTATAGTGACTCTCGCGACCATGATGCGGCTACAAAAATCAAGGTGTCATGATTTAATGATCCCAAAAGATTATACGAGAGAATTCTGTTTGCAAAAAGATTGTTTACGACTACTACTAGACGGCTATTTACGATTCGCACACACCTCCGCATAAGAGACTCCATTTAGTATTCTACAGAGAACATCGACTATTTGGTAGAGATCAGTGGGAAACCATTCTAGATAAAGTCGCAGTTCAGCTTAACCATTTATTACAGACATGCGCTTATTTTTAGTGAACCAGAGAGGCCTGAGGACCAATTTGGTTTAGCAGTTTGGCTTTTGGTACCACAGGCTTCTGATTCGGATCTTGGTGGTAGAATGGATGTTATTAATGGTTCGGAATTAACGTTAAGGTCCCGGTCAAATAAGTGCAAAAAAGTAACGTAGAGCGACAAATAAAAATGTAGAGAATCGGCTACCAGTTCTCTGAACTTCAAAAGAAAGAGTATTATGTCAGCAGAGGTTTGATAACCTGATAAATATTTTATAATCTTCATATATGGCTTACAAAGAAATTTACTTTCAAAGCATTGAAACTCTGATATTGAAATACATTTTATAATGAATAATTATAGCTAAACAAATAATCTCCTACTATAACAGGACTATCCCTCCAACACGCGAAATACGAAGGAAATTACTTTCGAGGGGATTTAAAAGAATAGCTATTCATGCGAAACACTTTACACAATCGTCATAAGATCTCATCGTTTTTAAAAAAATTACCCCCGATTCTGACCTGAGCCTTCCTACATTCTATCTTCACATTTTGCCATTGAGAAACGAGTCACAAATAACATTTTGGACCTCATTTTTTAGATTAAAAATATTTACATCGTATTCTTAAGAAATGACATTGAAAATCACATATTCTATTTTTTGCTCTCTGGTGGCTCAAATGTAACATATTTAACTGACAAAGGATTTACCTTGATTTCAATATGTTTTGATGATGCATTGCAGTCACTTCTTTGAAATAATTTAAGAAAATGTTAAGATTACATTGAGGAAACTAAATACTTTTAATTGGAATGCGGTTTAAGTCACAACCTCAGCGACAATATTTTAATTTGGAATAATTCTCCAAATACATTACATCCATGTAAGAAACTGATAAATTCGGCTAATGATTAAATGCGCAAAAGTTAGCGGTTTTCAAAATCATTACATTTGATTATAAAATTTTATGATCCGACTGTTCCAAAATCTATTAAAGATAGATATCTCAATGTCATTGCCATATATCCCCAAACCAATAATGTGTTTTGATTACGTCATAGATATTCAAAAAGTGCTTGCAAGGAAAGTTGGAAAAGAAATTCAAGAATTTATGCTAACTCAAAAATTCCCTTACGCTAAAGCTTGCAGCATAAGAGAATTTTCCAGCTCAATCTACTTCAACCCACATTGAAATATCCAAAATACTTAAAATTCATTCAATCGTTCCAAATATTCCGTTCCTGTAATGATCGATAGCGATATAAAAGTAATAATTTTTCCACCACTTCAAAAACTTAAACCCGTTCTACCATTCAAAATCTCATTTGATACGTCTGTTTATTTGATAGCCTGCTTCATCTGCCTCCACATCTATTATCACTACGATTTTTAGTCAAATACATCAAACCCATTCTATGCAAAAACCCACTTCTATTTAACAATTTATTCTCGACAGCGTTTATTTATAGAGACTACTATAAAGCCAAACCAGTTTCAAAAAAAACTTTAACCGTAAAACTGGGAAAGCACTACATAATATTAAACAAACAGAAAAAGATACAACTCAACAGAAAAAGATTTGAAGAAGCGCTATTGTTCATCCTCTGAAACACACAAGAAATAATAACTAAAAATTTTAATTATATGCAGATGCAGTATATGAGTAGTCAGAATTATGTGGCATTATATCATGTCAGTTTTCTATGTATACCGTATTTGCTGTGCGTGGTGAACTTTGTCTCAGGGGAAGGGGATCCTGGTGATTGAGTCAAGACAAGTTGTGGCTCGTACGTGGACAACACATCTCTTTGACTTCTACTTCTAGTAGACGGGCGGAACATCTAGATTTCAGGTGTACTAAAGGTTTAGTATTTATCAACCATTTATGGTTGTTTCGGACTCAAGCAATAGGTCCCGTCTTGGGAATCTCTCTAAGGATAGAGGTTGTTTAAGTAATCTTGACCGTATAGTTCCTTACCAGCATCATTGCTGAAATCTGCTTTCCTACTTTGGGTTGGATGGCTTTCCTACTTTTGGTTAGGTTGTTACAGTGCGGTATTTGACTTGAAATCTTTTTTTATATATTTCATGGGTTCTCAAACTAATGCCTCGTTCTCTAATGAAGGCCTCAATTCACTACAGCTCGACACTTTTTAAAATAACCCCGGTAATAATCCTCTGATAAACGTTCCTAAAAATACATTACAGGAAGAATTAATTGATTACCATCGAGGATTCTTGCAGTTTTATCTGAGGGAGGGAGTACACTCCTCTAATAGGCGCTCCTTATAACGTCTCGATAGCATGCCTAAGAGTTCCGCAATTTCTATCTTATATCGGCCTAGTAACTGGCTAATATAACGGCCTCTGTGTAGCCTAGTAACTGGTTGTTAGAGTCCTTAAGATATGACGTGCGGGAGCATTCACAACGGTTCTAACAGTGGTTCCGTTGGTGAATGTTTGATCCTTTTTCTGCTGCAGTGTACACTGACAAAGAAAGCTGATCTAATTTAGGGGCAATAACTCGCCCCCTAAATTGCTCTACACGACCCCTAAGTGCAAGCTTTCATCTGAGGAATTGGCTCAATGCTATATCTCCATTTATAGTGCGAAAATAATTCTTCTGTATTGGTGAAGAATCTGTAAGAAAAAGAGGTGAATGGAAAAAAAATTAAATCTGGTGGTCTTTCATTTGAAACTAATTCCCCTGCACAATCAATGAGTTTTTAAGGATGCAGAAATTTCCAAAATTGTTAAATTTATATCGGTTTGCCCAGAATGTTGAATTTCCGTGAATTGTACTCTCTCTTAACAGATAACATTTGAAATTGATTTATTTACGTTCCCCAATCCAAAATTAAAGTAGAATTACTAAACCAACATTTTACCCGTTCGAAATAAAAATTAAAAAATAATCTAAAATTATAACATAACATAAAACTTTACATTTTCTTTCTTAAAACTATAAAAGCTATCTTAAATATCAAGAGCGATCATATCCACCTAATAACCACCGATGTTTTCAAACCTCCGTAGAATCATACGACACTCAAATAATGCTTTTCATAAGAAAAAACAACTATTGAAATTGTGGTTCCCTTTATTATTCAGATTGCAAATCAGAACCAAAAGGACAATTACCAAGCATATCTTTTAAATTCTAAAACTACCCTCAGGGGCAACAAGAGAAACAAAAGTAGGACATCTAGAAAATACAAATAACATCATACATAATAATAATATACAGAAAATAAAAACATCTTATCCTGAAGAAAACAAGCTTGACATCTGAAACTACCTCTTTTTAAGCTGGAATAACAAAAAATAAGAAATCAATACCAACAAATAGTATAATAATTTGTTCTGCTTCTGTAATGACTGATAGCAATATTACTAGAATAATTTCCCCTCCAGTTCAGAAACTTAAACCACTTTCTCATCCAAAGTCAAAATATACTGAATCTGGTCATCTTGTGTCTGAGCCATCGACATCTGTTACTGTTTCTTCGAATGTTACTTCCAAGGGGAAAAAAAGCATCCAATGCTACAACAAAACAAAATCCCAAAGCCTATTTAACCACATAAAAATACGACTGTTACAAATTAACAGAGCTCAAAAGATACTATATTTTATAAGAACAGATTTATAAAAACCACCTTATATCGCATCAATAACCTAAGTATCATAATCAACCCATATCCCTGTCAAGAGGGAGTTCTCATGATGGAGAGGCCAAGGGATATGCCGAGAAAGCTGTGGTAAATTTTATTTGAATTAACTTTTAACTGGAAATTTTTAATCTTGTGATATTTTTTTGTTCTAATGCAGCTGCCAAACACTTAGACAATTGTTTTTGATGCCTTAAGGCAAGCGTTGCACCGACGTTACTCACTTAGCCCAACCCAGGAGGTGCGTGTAACTTGAAGATAAGTTACAGACGCCGAGTAGCAATACCCCCACAATGCTCTACGATCATGTTAGACCGGGACCTACTGTTTAAAGTGGATTCCAAACCACTACAAACATCCATGGCACCGCCGTAACTCGAACCCAAAACCTGTGGTACTGAGCGCCAGAGCCCCTAGCCACTCGACCACGCAGGCCCCATAATACGAAATATTTATATCAATTTTATCTTGTTAAGATAAAAAAAAAATTATTGGTTTTACTTTAAATTTAATTTAAATTATTTTCATTGAAACATTAAATATTGTTTTGAGCAGCTTGGTCAAAAAAGGTCCTTGTGGAGTGAAACAGCATCTACCTACCTATTACACCTCCCTCATTCTGTAATCATATTTCCAAATGTTGAAAGAAATATCTCAGAAAGTGAAATGTTTTCAACGTACTTTTCATGTAATTTGCATGAAAAGAATTTTTGAAATTTATATCATTATTGACAATTTCACTTTCTTGGAAATTGTGAAATCTAGGGAGAAGACATTGTGAAAATTTAACAGCTTGAAATTTTCTCTGTGATACATATTATAAATAACTAAAAGATGTACATGTTTCTCTCTGTAAATAGATATGCTGCATAAATTCTATCAATGTGCAATAGACGATATTTTAAGAAACTTAATTTGCACCATAATTAAACTCGCAGTTTATTTGAGAAAATGTATAATTTTAGGTTAACAAACTATACATAATGTTTTACATTACCAATTATTCCTAAATCATTATTAATACTTCAAAATGGAGTCAATTCAAATCAATCTTTCCTTTCTTAAGTGAACCAAAAGGCATTTTAAAAATTAGTAGAAAAAAATTTCAGTAAAATATTACTGAATAGTTGATACACTTATTCAAAAAGTTTGATTTAGCACCATTTTTGCATGATTTCATTATGATATACATTTTGGGGTAGGTCAAAATTAAATGAAAGAAATTATGAAGTTTATATCATTATCGACAATTTCACTTTCTTGTAATTTACTGAAAATTGTGAAGGCTAGGCTGAAGACATATTTAGTATGGATGACTAGATGATTTACATGCTTCCCTCTGTAAATAAATAAATATACTGCATAAAGTACAATGCAATGTACAACAGATAATGTTTAAAGAAACTTAATTTATACCACAATTTAACTCGCCATTTATTTAAGAAAATGTATCATTTTAGGTTGACAAACTATACATAATTTTTTGCATTACCAATTATTTCTAAATCAATATTAATACTTCATAATAGAGAAGTTTTGTTGCTTAATAAGGTGTTTGCCAGCTGCATTAGAAAAAAAAAATGTTACATCATAAGATATACGAGTAGAACATCCTTCATTTCTTAAGGGAACCAAAAGTCATTTTCAAAATAGAAAGAAGTTTCAATAAAATATTACTGAATAGTTGATACACTTATTCAAAAAGGTTGATTTAACACTATTTATGCATAATTTAACAATGATTAACAATTTCACAATATTTTAGGAAGGTCAAAATTATATGAAATTATGCAATTTATATCATTATCGACAATTTCACTTTCTTGAAAATTACTGAAAATTGTGACAACATTGCGAAAATCTAATACCGTAAAATTTTCTGTACGTTATTTAGCACGGTTGACTAGACGATTTACATGCTCTTCTCTGTAAATAGATATACTGCATAAACTTTACCAATGTGCCATAGACAATATTTTAAGAAACTTAATTTACACCACAATTAAACTCGCCATTTATTTAAGAAAATGTATGGATCTTTCAAGTTTAAGGGTGATAATTATCAAAACAGTTTATACTAAAGTCTGGGGGACTTCAAAAATCTTTTGTTGTATTCGAGATACGTAACTTAATTATGTTGACTAAGTTGCAATAACTTTAAGAGTAAATTTTGAATATTTAGAGGGAAATATGCGGAAAAGATTTTAAAGGCTTAATTTTAAGCCTTAAATTAAACCTGTGTCATCATCAAACTTTTCTACTACCTAATCAATGCAGAATGATGAAAATAAATATATTTTCAAAAATAGTTTTGCATTTATATTTTAATTTTATGGGAAAAAAAAACAATAAATATATAATAGAAGTAGAATTAATATAATATATTTATCTGAATTTGTCATTTTGGATAAAGGAGATTAGATTCATTTTGATTTAAAGAAATTTATTTGGTTGTGAATTGTTCGTAATTCCATTTTTCTATCGCTCCAACTTCTGCGTTTTTATGAATTCTTTTAATAAAAATAACAATTTGCGCAACTAATTTCAATTTTACATAGAATAATTTATTTTCTATTATCAGAAAAGTTGCAATTTCATAGAAACATTATTAAAAAGATTTGAATTACTTTTTGAACGTTGCATATCTTTTTTTAAATCGACAATTTAATTTAATATTTTAATTTTATGGTCTCATCTTATGATAAAATTTATTAATGTTTTTGAGAAATTACTATTTGAATCGTTCATTTAAATGAAGTTCACAAAATTTTTTTTTTTTTTTTTTTGTATTGTTTTGTGTTCTTCTACGTTTCTTTTTAAAAATTCGTATAATCTATCGTAGAAAATGTTTATACAAATATATTTTATATTTAAATCAGTGAATTTCTCAGTGTTATTTTTAACAGCTATGCAAATTTAGAAAAATGTTGAAGTTTAGAGTCTTTTATAAAATGCTTGCTGAGTTCGCTTGCATGACAAAATGTATACAGTGATTTTATTTTTTATTAAATAATGTATCAGGGTGACTTACCTATAGCTCTTGATAAAAAGAATGCTTCAGATAAATTAATGCAGTAAATTCTTATGTATGTGTTGCCTCAGTTATGCTTCTACATCCAAAGATCTTGGCAAAAGCTTAACAAATAAAATATGGTAATACGTTATTTGATCTTCTTTTATGCTAGTATTCTTTCACGGGTATTCTAAATTTAAGACGTTGAAATTTCAACTCGGTATATTTTATTTGGAATTTTCCTTTAATGAATTCGAAATTACTTGATCGTTTGCAAAGACAGTAAAGCCTTTTCAAACCTTTTGCAACTATTTAATTTATTCTAATTTATGTGTTTTTTGTCGACCTCCTTGCTCCAATGATTGTTAGAACAAGGGATGTCGTGTCGATAGGAGTGTCAATATGTGTTTATAATTATAATGTAATTCATGTGTTGTGGTGCTATATTTTATATTTCATGTGCTATATTTTATGTGTTGTGGTGCTATATTTTATATTTTATATGCAATATTTTATGTGTTGTGGTGCTATATTTTATGTGAGGCCGTTGTAAGAGTATATTTGATGGTGCAAAAGTATGATCAGGACATGGAGGAAACATATCTTTTACCACAGCTGCAACTTTATGCAGTGAGTTTTAATTGGTGGGGCCATGCAAACTTCAAAACGCCAGATGGTCAACAACGAAAGTTTTTTTTTTTTTTTTAAATAGCTAAGACATATGAAATTTTCTGTGCTCGCTTACATATTGATGAGTTGTCTCTTCCTATTGGAAATAGATTGTTTTGGTGGTGGATAGGATGATAAGTACGTATTATGGGAAAAATGTACAAAATGGACTTGCCATCTCTTCGACATGATTAAATGTTGGCATTCACCCCCACCAATGAAAAACCCCTTTGGGCCCAGGGGTTGGATTTTATGAGGAAAATCTTACGAATAATGAATGAAGGGGCTGTGGTCTGTAAAGACAAAAACATGAGGATGACGCGGTGTTGGTTTTGGAGACACCAGAAAAACCCAAACAGGCGTTGGAGACATCAAGACACAGAAGACAGAGAGCGAGTAGCAGAGCGAGAATCGAAAAAAGGAATGAGCTACGCTGAAATGGAGAGTTGGAAGTTACGAAAAAAGAAGCGGATCGAGTAGCGGATGCCTTCGCGGACTCCGAAAGTCAATATCCTGGCCAAGACGTTTCCTGCAATATCGGGGTTGCGGACAGTTAAGGAATAGCACCATTTGCGGTTGGTCCATGCTACCACGTCCTTAGACCAATGGTGCTGAACTCCATTCGTCATGATGCCTGTTGAAATCATCATCAATATGACCTTGCTTGACATCATGACCTGACTTTTTTTTAAAAAAATTAACTTAATTTTGAAAAAAAAAAACCTAGTCTGCTAGCAGTTGTGGCATATGCATAGAAAATGGATTTAGGCTGGTGAACCACTTGCAATATTCTAAGAGTGGGACTCTTTTTTTTTATTATTAATTGTTATTGCGGTGTATTATATATAATATATATGAGTAATGCTTATTAGAAATCACTCGTGATAATTATTAATTTATGACTTTTTTTTAACTATTTAACTATTAAATATTAATAAATAAAATTTATTTATATTTAAAATCGTGAAATTTGCTTTTGATTTTTTTGTGTATGTGTTTTACTTCTTCAATATGTATATGTCGATATATTTACTTCTCCATTTAAACCTGTAGGTTTATATGTAATATGGATTATTGCGGATTTTAGTAAATGGGTTATTGAGGAATTCTTAGTGTTTAATGTGTGTATTGGGAATAAGGTTTAGCATGTTCATTTTAAATTCGAGCTATTGTTATAAGAGCTTAAAACTTAAATCCTAAATAACACAACAGTGGCCAATGAATGTATTTTAGTAACTTAATGTAAGAGAAAGGTAATTTTACTTAACTTTATCAAGCATCGATTTAACTATCATTGAAAATATCTTTTCTTTAAAAATATGCCAGAATTAAACATTTTTATATTATTTTTAATGATAGAAAAGTTTTATCCTGTTAATTATCAAACATATTAATATTTACATTAAACTTATATATATTTTTAAGAAACAATCTAGGTTTGTGCTTTTATTGGTGCTCAATTATCGACTAACAGCGTCCTTAAAAAAGCATAGGTTCGCATGCTAACTACATGTACCGACATGGCATTTGGAATGATACATATGAATTCAGATGCTCGAGTTCACGCAATTAGAAACCGAACTAATTGCATTTTTATACCCCAATTAAACTTTCCCTAACTGACTTCCTCATCCTTTTTAACACCCAAAGACACCTTTCGCATTTCGAGCAAAAATCAATACCTCTCTATAAGCGCTTTATCAAGCCATTCGAGTGTGTCTAGACAATAAATTATTATGACCACGAAGAAGGGGAAGACACTACTTATTTCTTTATGACCTCTAACTTTCCCACCCACAAAGAATTGCATGAAATGTCATCCAAGCATCACATATTGGGCCAGACACTCTACTTCCTCATCGTGTGTCCTTCCCTCCACCCCCGTCAATTCGAGCAGTGTCGTTTTCTGTCTCCTTATCTCTGGGTACAAATTGCTAATGGAAACCCGGTATGGGCCCACCATGAACTTATCTTTGGTACTGTCCCTGCGTGTTTCGCGGGCGGCGACTCTTGCTTGCTGACCCTCCCCCTACACATACACACACACACTACTTCTTTGTGACTTAGGTAACTAGTGGAATTGGTGCTTTTTCGATAGGTAAGGAATGAGTCAGAGTTAAGGTTGAAAGATAGAAACCAGTTTGTAAAAAGAATGGTAGATATCAACAGACTTAATAAATTAAGATATCTAATTAAATGTATCGTGATCACATTTTATCTTATAAGCATAACACTAGTTGTAGTCCATTATCTGTAATATTATTTATTATCGTGGTATTAGTATTATTTTAATCGTGGTTCATATCAGTAACAATGATTTCTGTTTCTAATGTTTATTGACAGATCATATTTTACTAGGGTCTTCCTTCAAATAGCGGGGCCTGATGGCCAAGTGACTAGTGCTGTGGCGCTCGGTGCCACAGGTTTCAGGTTTAAGTTCCGGCTGTGACAGGGATGTTTGCAGTGGTTCGGAATCCAATTTAAACTGTAGGTCCCGGTCTAATATGACTGTATAATATGTCCAGTCATATGACTGTACCCGGTATGGGCCACCATAAACTTATCTTTGGTACTGTCCTGCGTGTTTCGCGGGCGGTGACTCTTGCTTGCTGACCCCCTCCCCCATACACACACACATACGCTACTTTGTGACTTAGGTAAGTGGAATTAGTGCTTTTTCGATAGGTATGGAATGTGTCAGAGTTAAGGTTGACAGATAGAAAGCAGTTTGTAAAAAGAATGGTAGATATTCACAGACTTAATAAATTAAGATAAGTAATTAAATGTATCGTGATCACATTTTATCGTATAAGCATAACACTAGTTGTTGATTATTATCTGTTTTATTTTTATCGTGGTTCATATCAGCAACAATGATTTCGGTTTCTATTTTTTATTGATAGATCATATTTGATTTATATTTTACTATATTTACCTGATGGTCGATTAGTGCTCGGTGGCACAGGTTTCGGGTTCAAGTTCCGGCTGTGCCAGGGATGTTTGGGATCCACTTTAAACTGTAGGTCCCGGTCTAATATGATTATATAATATGACCAGTCTAATATGACTGTACCCGGTCTAATATGAACCTATCTTTGGTACTGTCCTGCGTGTTTCGCGGGCGGCGACTCTTGCTTGCTGACCCCCTCCCCCATACACACACACACATACGCTACTTTGTAACTTAGGTAACTAGTGGAATTAGTTCTGTTTCGATAGGTATGGAATGAATCAGAGTTAAGGTTGAAAGATAGAAAGCAGTTTGTATAAAAAAAATCCTAGATATCTTAATTTATTAAATCTGTGGATATCTAATTAAAGGTATCGTGATTACATTTATCTTATAAGCATAACCCTAGTTGTTTATTATTATCTGAATTATCTTTGTCATGGTTCATATCAGCAACTACGATTTCTGTTTCTAATTTTTATTGACAGATCATATTTTACTAGGGTCTTCCTTCTTCAAATAACGGAACCTGATGGGCCAGTGACTGGTGCTCGGTGCCACAGGTTTCGGATTAGAGTCCCTGCTGTGCCAGGGATGATTGTAGTGGTACGGAAGTCACTTTAAACCTTAGTTCCTCGTCTAATATGCCTGTAGGCCGTAGGACTGACAACCCTACCCCGTAAAAAGATAACTCCTGTCTAGAAATCTGTCAGTAGGCAGACGGCCTTGACCAACTATGGGGCTGTTACGCCAATGAAGACAGAACAAGAAGTTTTTGCGGCCTGATAGCCAACTGGCTAGCGCTCTGGCGTTTGGTACCACAGGTTTTCAGGTTCGATTCTAGGCTGTGGAATGTTTTTGTTAATACTTCGGAGTCCATACTAAACTGTATGTTCCGATCTAATTAGCCCAAAGTGTGCTCAAAATAACCGTAGAGCGGCAAGCCAAAATCTTCATCAAATCAATGCCATTGCATAAAGTATTAATTCTGCCAAAATTTTATTTTGATTAAAATAGTAATTTAAATAAAGAAAAAGAAGTGCAAAATTATGAAGGAATGTCCTTAAAGAATTTAAAATATTTCTAAATGTCAAAAATGGATAAGGGTTAGGTTAAGTAATGTTAAATGAGAAGGGTTAGAAACCTATTATTAACTTGCCTTTGGTCTCTCCTCTATGTTTCCAAAGGCAATTTTCACTTGTCACGTCATGTTTTTCGTCACTCCTCTTTTTTGCATGATAGCGTTTAATATTTTGATAAGAATTTGAATAAGAATTTTGTTCCATTGCTGGATAGGGATCTCGTTTCAAAATTTTATTTCTCATGTCTAATGTGAAATATAGGGAATGGACAAATGAAAATAATAAGATCTATCGAATTCAGTCATCCGCCGAAGATTTTAAACAAAAGGATTTAAATAATCAACTCAGCATGATGTTGATATGACTCAACGCATACTCAACATATTCATTACTACTTCTCTCGGAACCATCTCCAACTCGTTTTGCATTGGCTGATATTTTGCCTGCCACCCATATATTGGCCAAAGAATCAAGATATGATTTAACGTGATTCAACCTTTTTGGTACTGAACATTATGAAAAACATATTGAACATATTGAAAAATGTTTGGACGAAAAGTTGACAATAATATATGGATTAGAAACCTGTTACGTCGAAACCCAGGTTCCCCTGCTTAGGGGAGGTCAACGCCCTATGTCCAGAAAAACATCCTGTTTGTGGGGGTGTCTGGCAGGGGGTGAGGGCCAGGGAGAGAAAGAAGGAATGTAAATAAAAGGAGTTGAAACTCAGCGACCAAAGAGAATGGTTGTGTGGCAGTCGATCCTCGAGCGCGATGGCTGCATAAACAAAAGAGTTGAGCAACTGCGACCAAAGAGAGAGGTCGTGTAGCAGTGCATCTCCGAGCATGATGGCTGCATAATTAAAAGAGTTGAACTTCTGTAACCAACGAGAAAGGTTGCGTGTGGCAGTCCATCCATGAGTGCGATGGCTGCATAAATAAATGAGTTCAATAAGTGTAACCCCAGAGAGAGGTTGTGTGGCAGTTCATCTTCGAGTCTGATGACTGCCTAAATAAAGGAGATTAATTATTTACAGTCCATTATTATTATTATCTGTGTATGTGTCACTATTGGAGTTTATTTTTTGTGTGAGCTATCGAACAAAACCAAACAAACAAATTGAACACCTAATTAAAAATAGAGACAGTATGAGATGCATCAAATCACAAAGAATCCACTGGCTTGGACATGTACATCGCAGAGATTAGGGAAACATCATTAAAAGGATCGTTATGTAAATTGCTCAGCTATAGGAAGAGAGGAAAACCAAGGGGAAAGTGGATGGATAGTGTCGAAGAGGATCTTAGACAACTGAAAATTAACTGGAAAAGATTGGCATTGGTGCGAGACAGATGGAGAGCTGTTCTGTTGGAGGCTCAAGCCTGTACAAGGCTGTAATGCCAGTAAAGAAGACGAAGAAGAACACCATGTATCGTCTGATTTACTAAAAAACATCCCTGTACTAATATTTTTTTTTGTTTCCAATATTGGTTCTATGTTATACATTTAAAATTTATATTAACTACCATTATACTATCTCTTATTCAGTTCTATGATACTTTATTTGGGTTGAAATACTTACTTATATTAATTCTATTTTAAATAATTTATGTGGTGCAACTTGGCCAAAAGTGATAGCGCTTCGATGGCGGGCACCAAACAACCTGTATTTTTTATCCTTCCATTCATTCTCTAAGATAATTTTATAATTTTAGAGAATTAGTATCTTCTATTGACCTGAGATAAGTAAGTTTGCTTTGTCGCTCTACGGTAATTTTTTGCACGCTCTAGGCTAATTAGACTGGGACCTACAGTTTAACGTGACTGAGATAAGTAAGAGATACATTTGAAAGTACGTAAAAATTTAAAAAAATTATTAGATGTAGTAACTATCTGTAAAGTTTGTTTGTTTTTATATTAAACATACATTTTATGTGAAAAACATATTATGATACTTTTAGAAGCTAGTTAATAATCCATCATTTTAAAACATAAATTTTGTACCGTTAGGATTTGGTTTCCATTTTTTGGTATGGGATTAAATCATCTCTAACTTGGGAATTAATTAATTGGGGAATTCTGATAGGTAGGAAATGAATGGGACGTTATGTGTAGAAAATAATTTGGGGAATACCAAATAATCTAAAACAAATAAAAGATTTACAAAATAAACGAAAATAAAGACAAGTCTTCTAGTTATATCAAACACGAAGATTTCTAAATAAACTAAATAACAATTTCTGTATCTTGAATAACTTGTTCTTGTGCTTGCTGCTCAAATAATTTCTTGAACAGTAGTCGCTTGATAATTGCCGAGAGAATCTTATCATGTATGTTATTAATTTGCAATTAAGATAACATCGCAAATGGTTAACTTAATCAGAATTACTTATATTTACATTTGCAGCGGTAAGTACTTCAATATCTTTGTTCTCTCTTTATTCGTGACTAAGATATCTTCGAACATTTATCTCGCTAGATAGGTATGGAATGAACTAAATAATTTGGTTGTAAGTAAAGAAAGAAACAAAATTAGAAAACACACTCGGGCATGATAAATTCAAGATATCTCTTACATTAATTTGCTTCTCAGTTAAGTGAATTTAAAGTATCTTTATTATATCAACTTAACCATACTGGTTTTGCACATTAATTTTTAATAAATAGTGATTTCTATTCTCATTGCTAGTTATTCTAATAACTTTTAGATAAATGGTAGTTTAATAATTACTGAGCAATAAAGGTATAAAAAAGCAAAATAACAAAATAGAAGTAAAACTTTGTATGTCATAAGTCTAAAAAGATGTAACCATAAAAATCTATCGAATAAAATCTTAATAATGTTTGCATTATAATCATTCAATCTCGTGTGTCAAATTCGAAATTTATATTAATCAATTCAAGTCCAACTAGTTTTAACAATTTTTAATTAAAGTACCCGACATTCTAATCTCAGCATTTTGTATCCATTTCAATACTTTCTGTTTTTAGAAATAAGATTTTTGTGGGGGTTGTTAGGGGCTTGATGGCAGAGTGACTAGCCCTCTGGGTAGTGCTAAATGAGTAACGACTTCGTCGGTGCAGCCCACTTTGGGGTGCTCACAGGGACATGGTCAGTACGACCCAGTCCTCGACCCAGTTAAAAAGAAAAGATTTTTATTGCCTTGCTGCATAATTTTTTTTTTTTTTTTTTTGTCAAACTAACTTCAGGATATAAAATTATTTATTTTCTCTAATTAAAGATGTATTGCAAACATACATTGCCATTTGGTTATTATTTGGCTATTATGAAGTGTGAAACGAATTTCAAAATAACGTTACTTATTAACTTGTAGTTAATCTACAAAATATTTATGCATTTCCTTTTGTTTATTGTTTTTAATTTACTAGATCAAGAGTGACCAGACCACATTTCACCTCATGCGTCCATATTACTTAAAAAACATGAGTATTTTTTTTAAAGAATTTTCAAATGTTCATGAAAGTTTAAAACAGAAATCATAACCTAGCTTTGTTTAATAAAAAAGTAAGCATTTAAATATTGGAAAATTATTTAATCAATGTTCCCTATTCTATTGTTGACTAGGAGATCAGATAGTTTGTCAATGGCCTGCTAGTCTGCTTGCAAAATCCTTTTTTACCTTTTTTTTTTTTGTTTTTTTTGTTTTTTTATCAACTAGGACAGAGGCCTCGAAACCTTCCAGCCTGAGGGCTATACTGTTTACTTCAGTAAGTACCGAGGGCCAAAACCGTTTTAATTTTTCTGCTATTATCTATAATTTCTAGACCAGTCGCTGAGTACGCGCTCTGAGCGAGCATACGCTTGCTAAATTCGCTGGTTCAATTACTACATTTCAAACATCGATATACATACATATGCGATACTCTTTACCCCAGCATAACTACGGAGGGTAACCGCGGGATGTTCACTAGTTTACAATGTTTGTGGGATTCATTTCAATTATTTGTTAGTTGTTATGCTTGTCATTGAGCTTTACCTAGCAAGTAAATAAAACCAAGTTATTATCGCTCTGTGTTTTTTTTATCCAACTTATTACAGCAACAATAAGCTATTCGCTGTCGCGGGCCGGATTGATGACATTGGCGTGCCGGATTTGGCCCGCGGGCCGTAGTTTGGAGGCCCCTGATCTAGGACATTTATTGCCAAAACATGTTCTATTTCAAAATTGAACTAAGCACATCTAAGATCAAGATTATTGGGATCAATACATATTTGTGAATAAATATATTTTTAGGCCTAGATATAAATAAAATTGATCAATAAATATCATATGACTTAGCACTTTTACAATCAGTTGCTACATTAAACCAAATACTAAAAAGTTTAATAATTTTAAGTGATATCACGTATTAAATTCTTAATTTTCCTTTTTTCATAACCGTATATGTATTATTTATACGAAAAGAATTGAAATGCATACGTGAGATAAATTTGGTGCACTTTTACATGTGTGTTCGGCCAGTGGGTTTTGCAGATAATACATTCCTTGCTAGATCAATAGACCCAAATTGAGTGACATTAGTTAAATTTATAAAATTAAACATCAATACGATGAATTTACCGCAGATATAAATTAATTGATGGTTAAGTGTTATTGATGGTATGTAAACTAAATGTCGTTACTGTTTATCCGATTTGAAGTAAGGAATTTTAGTTTTAACGAAATAATATGAAGTTTTATTCAAAAGTTATTTGCAATAATCAAAGGCATTGTACTATCAAGATGCTTAAGACGAAAAAATTTAAAGACGTTCGTTTATAATTTGGATATGAACATTAAAAATCGTTTTTTGTAAAATTTTCATCGGTATAATTGTCCATTCAAGGGAAGCGAAATCATTAATTCAAAGATAGTAATTACTTATTTCTTTCGGAGAACCTGGAAAATAATTCGTGTAATTCTATTGAACCGAAAGTGTTTATGCCAATACATATGATAAATGTGTAAGCTGATATACTTCTTTTTTTGTCCGATTTCTAATGTCTTGTATCGTCTAGGCCTATACTATACCTATAACGGCTACAAGAAGATAGCCACTTTCAGTTTCATGGGAACACTTTAAATTTTATTTACAAGCATTATTTATGTATACAAAACTTTACAATGAAATAAAATTAAATACACAAGTGCAGTTCATTCTTAGGATGGAAATTTTCAGAATTCTCGAGTGTACGACGAATTAAGAATGCGTGGTCTGCGACAGACGTTAAGTATTAAACGGCGTGATACACGAAACCACAAGGGGTTCACTTTGAAAAAAAGGCGGTAACTCCGGCTTATTCCGCCACTTCAGGAAAAAAAAGAAAAACAACACACTTATCGACTCGTCGCAGAACTCTCTCCTTTCTCTTCTTCAAAAACTTCTCTTTAAGAAAATCCATCAAGGGGAAGGAGTCAGATTTCCACATTTCTCATTGGAGTCGACACTTCTTCAGCCCATGGTCTATCGCCAATCCCGATGCAACAACTCATCACGTAGTCCTTATCTCGTCTGCAATTTTTTTACCCTGTGAAGGTCGCTATTTTCAGGAGGTCTCATTATCCACGACACTGATTATCTGCTATCAGATTTGAGTGACAAATTGTTCTCATTAGCACACTAATTGCGTGTAATATAAATATTCACAACACTGCTTATCTGCTGCCAAATTTGAGTGATGGGTTTTTATTATGTACTTGTTAAAGAATATATATTCGCCATGGGAACGAAATGCTTACAACTCTTCCCGTGAGAAAAAATGCTACAGGCTATGTTCTGAATTTTGTCAATATGAGAATTTCTTTCAATTAAATTATATGAGACAAAATCGCTTTATAATAATAATAATATCTTATGTATAGCTGATTCTCTCTGCATTCGCAAGTTATTTTACTCTACATTCTATGCAGCAATAAATAAAAATAATAAAAAATGTAGTAAGATGTATTAAGTAAAAGTAATGTGTAAGACCTTCAACAAATACCGCACTAAATAATATAAATAATATCAATTTATTTTTAAAATCTTTCTTTTTTTTTTTTTTTTAAATCTTTCTAATTTTTTTTTAAATCTTTCTAATTTTTTTTAAAAATCGGTTGTTAGACATAGGACTTTTATATCGTTAAAACAGAAGATTTCATTATATTTTAAGTAACAAATTCTTCTTGGAATAGAAAAACATAAAGCAAGATTCTTAGTTACAGAAAGCAGATACCCTACATTGTTTTAAAAGACGTTTGATTATTAGTGAATATAAATTTAGAAACCACTTGAAAATTTTCTCTGTTCAGGAAACTGTTAAAACTAATTTGAGGAATATTAGCGTCTTCAAATTCCCCTAAGCGATTTATATTTTTAAAAAATTGGAACATAAATTTTAATAATGTAATTTCTACCAACAGGTTAATATATTTCCTTTTACATTTATTCCTCTATTATTAAAATTTATACTATAATGTAGCATATAAACATCATAAGATTTACTGTTTCTACTGCCCATTAAATGAATTCTTTAAAATTTTATCGTTATAAATAATTTATTTAATAATAGTACATTGTAGAAATATCACGAAACCCATTTAAATTACATGTAAAAATTTTCCTCAAGTGGTAATAAAAGCTTTATATACACAATAAATTTTAAAATAATATTTCAAAAGTATGCGAGTAGAATTGATACGCCTGAAAGATATTATTATATTCGAAAAAGAAATAAATTATCTAAACGCCTTTATTTTGTATTTTTAAAAAAGAAAGTTTATAAGTATACCACAAAATCTTTTAGTGTATATAAAGTATCATGAAATATTTAGGTATTCTATGTAAAGATGTCAGATATGAAATATACATTTTAAAATAATATTATACTGAACATGTTTCATTCATATAGCTTTTTCTGTTATAATCAACAAATTTTTTAATATTTTTTATTATTCTTTTCCCATTTAAAAATTAAAAAGCAAATACGAAATAATTTTTGGATTAGAAATAATCTTATTATAATTAATATTACTAATAATAAGACGTTGAACGTCTCCGAAGACAGCACACTGGATTTCTGAATGGAGCGTGCTAAGTTTAATATCATAGCAAATCATAACTGGATATTCTGGCATCAATGTTGTTAGTGGAATTATAAATCTTTATGTCGGAAAGTTATTGAATTGATTTTGAGAAGGAGACATATGATCTACATATGATCACTTTGGATGTGTTAGTTGTGTGACAGCAAATTTAGGTGCAATATGCATAGCGCTTTAATTGAGATTTCTAGGCAATATTAAAAGTGCTACATATCTGCGATTCTAATAGGGAAATATATATATATATATATATATATGTGTGTGTGTGTGTGTGTGTGTGTGTGTGTGTGTGTATGTGTGTATATGTATTTTTTTTAGAATGTTGTGTGCAACAGCCTTTCCTTTTATCCCATGGGAATAATTCACACTTTTTCAGAGGTAAAAGTTAATGGAACTAATGTTAACATAAGTAGAAATTAATGTACCCTAAGTGGTTGTGAATTTTTTTTTTTTTTTTTTTTGTAATTATGATAGTTAAAACTATACATTTTTAAAAATTTCACTTACATTAGAATTTCAAAGTGGAGCTTACTGTACATCACGCTTTCGTTTTGGTATTGTTTCTGCAATGCATTATTTAAAGAGGGTTTACTGTACGAAGGAAGTTACTGTAATAAAAAAATTACTATATTTTAACACTGAAAAGAGTCATATTTTAAACTATATTAAAAATAATAAATTAAATTACATTTTAATACAGAATAAAATAATTAAATATTTTTTTAATTTTTATTTAAAGTACCTTGATTATTTGAATTCTTATATTCAAACATTCAATACTATTATATTTTAATCACTCTATTTTGTTTTACTAATAATTATTTAAACTATAAAAGAAAAATACTAATGGTAATTATTGTGTTATCACAAATTTCAACTTTTTTGTGAAAATGTCTACTTATGTGTTGACTAAATGTGTACTTAATTTTTTTTAAATATATTCAAAATGAACTTATATCATTTGTATTTGTTAAAGAGAAACAAACATTGATAACTATAGTCCTATACATTAATATAGTTACAGTAGCTTTTTAAAATCTTGTTTTAACATAAATTTCTTGCTACTGTATAAAACTCACACAATATTTTAACTCTTTTGTGTCTATGATAAAAAGGACCTTTATTAGGTCTGGCATGATATCTGGTTGTTGGTATATATATATATATATTGGTGTTGAATATTAAATAGGAACAAATGTGTCTGGAATTTTAATCAATATTATAAAAAGTTCTATATATATATACAAAAAAAAATCATGTCTGAAATTTATTCAAATCAAACACCTATATTGGCAAAACGTATCCTTTGTATTCAAAATATATCCTCCTTGAATTTTCATCAGAAAAAAATGCAGAATGTCTTTACAAAATTTGTCTGCTTAAGATTGTTGATTATTCTTCAACCAAATACAATTTAACTAAACTTTGTTGAATACATGGGTTTTACGAGCCTGTATTTTACCAACATACAGCAAAATATATTTGTCTTTTGCGGATGTTTTACAGGTCATAAAATCAGACCCGATGCAATTTTATTCTTTTGTTATCTCTGATAAAATACGTTTTTATTTTGAGATTCGTCTATCGACACAAAAGAAATTTTTGGGCCATATTTTGTCGTCTAGGAATTGAGATGTAGATTATTCTAATAAATACAGAATATAAAGTAAGTCTGCAAATAAATTCCTGGAAAATATTACGTTAACCTTCTAGTTAAATTAAAAAAATTTTTGTCTACCTCTTCTATATTTTTTTTTTTCTTTCTGTTTTTGAAATTTATTTATGTATTTCCACTCTTTAATTATAATTTATCTAAAATTATGATGTAAGAAAGGTAACTATAATGATTTACATATTATAATAAATATTAATTTTATTTAAATTGCATGCTATACGTATGCTATCTTTTATATAGCTAAAACTTTAATGGATATACAATCTCTATTATAATTTTAAAAATATATACAACATAATCAGACAGTTTTTTTTTATAACATTACGGTACTTACAACATAACATATTTTTGAATCTTTAATAAAATTTGTGTTATTTTTAAGTAGAAATAATGAAATGAAATCCAAATTTTATACTTAAGTATTTTAGTAAGAAAATTGGTTGATTTAAAATTAATTACTGAAAAATATATCATTTCTTAATGAGTAAGATGGAGTTTTTTATGCATTGTTTTACTATTGTTTGCTATATTGTTTTACCATTTAATGTTATCTTAACATAAAATTAACTGTTTTTTACATTTTGGGCAATTCACTATAAATGGTCTTAAAATTTAAAAAAAAAAATATTTAAATAATAAATAAATTTTTATAGATGGCATGGATCAAATTCTGCTTATAGATGGTGTGAATCGAATTCTGTTTATAGATAGTATAAATCGAATTCGGTTTATAGATGATATGAATGGTATGGATCAAATAAATGGTATGAATTGAATTCTGTTTACAGATGGCATGGATCAAATTCTTTACATAGATGATATGAATCGAATTCTTTTTATAAATTGTATGAACTGAATTCTTTTTAAAGATGACATGGATCAAATAATTTTTATAGATGGCATGGATCAAATTCTGCTTATAGATGGTGTGAATCGAATGCTGTTTATAGATGGTATGAATCGAATTCTGTTTATAGATGATATGAATCAAATTTTGTTTATAGATGGTATGGATCAAATTCTTTTTATAAATTGTATGAATTGAATTTTTTTTAAAGATGACGTGGATCAAATAATTTTTATAGATGGCATGGATCAAATTCTGCTTATAGATGGTGTGAATCGAATTCTGTTTATAGATGGTATAAATCGAATTCTGTTTATAGATGATATGAATCGAATTTTGTTTATAGATGGTATGGATCAAATAAATGGTATGAATTGAATTCTGTTTACAGATGGCATGGATCAAATTCTTTACATAGATGATATGAATCGAATCCTTTTTATAAATTGTATGAACTGAATTCTTTTTAAAGATGACATGGATCAAATAATTTTTATAGATGGCATGGATCAAATTCTGCTTATAGATGGTGTGAATCGAATTCTGTTTATAGATGGTATGAATCGAGTTCTATTTATAGATGGTATGAATCGAGTTCTGTTTAAAGAAGATATGAATCGAATTTTGTTTATAGATGGTATGGATGAAATTCTTTTTATAAATTGTATGAATTGAATTCTTTTTAAAGATGACATGGATCAAATATTTTTATAGATGGCATGGATCAAATTCTGCTTATAGATGGTGTGAATCGAATTCTGTTTATAGATGGTATGAATCGAATTCTGTTTATAGATGATATGAATCGAATTTTGTTTATAGATGGTATGGATCAAATTCTTTTTATAAATTGTAAGAATTGAATTCTTTTTAAAGATGACATGGATCAAATAATTTTTATAGATGGCATGGATCAAATTCTGTTTATAGATGGTGTGAATCGAATTCTGTTTATAGATGATATGAATCGAATTCTGTTTATAGATGATATGAATCGAATTCTGTTTATAGATGATATGAATCGAATTTTGTTTATAGATGGTATGGATCAAATAAATGGTATGAATTGAATTCTGTTTACAGATGGCATGGATCAAATAATTTTTATAGATGGCATGGATCAAATTCTGCTTATAGATAGTATGAATCGAATTATGTTTATAGATGGTATGAATCGAATTCTGTTTATAGAGGATATGAATCGAATTTTGCTTATAGATGGTATGGATCAAATTCTTTTTATAAATTGTATGAATTGAATTCTTTTTAAAGATGACATAGATGAAATAATTTTTATAGATGGCATGGATCAAATTCTGCTTATAGATGGTGGGAATCGAATTCTATTTATAGATGATATGAATCGAGATTTGTTTATAGACGGTATGGATGAAATTCTTTTTATAAATGGTAAGAATTGAATTCTTTTTATAGATGACATGGATCAAATTCTGTTTATAGATGGTATGAATCGAATTCTGTTAATAGATGGTATGAATCGAATTCTGTTTATAGATGGTATGAATCGTATTCTGTTAATAGATGGTATGAATCGAATTCTGTTTATAGATGATATGAATCGAATTCTGTTTATAATGGTACGAAATTTATATTTTTAAAATGGGTTTATTTACAATTGAATATTAATATTTGCTCTAATTTAAAATTATTAAAAATTATTTTAAATTATTGTTTTATTTTGGAAAAATTTAATATAAAAAAATTCAGATTTATGGCGAAATTTCTTTATGGCAGTAACTTTGAAGCAATTTTGTTATCGTTTTCAAAACAATCGAATTCAACAGAACTATAAAGAAAATTCCATTATGTACCAGAGACAAACTAATATTCCTAAAAATGTCACCAAGAAATTACTTTCATACAATAGAAAAAACAAATACAAAATTACCCTAGAGGGCAATAATTTAATTTTCGTACTAATAAAAACAATCAGAAATGTCCACTTGTTTTAGAAGTTAACATCGAATAGCTATTAAGAAAAAAGACCGACTTCAACCAAATAATGTATAGTGCTTGAAATACGACGAAGACCAATGTCTAGACAGAATAGAACTTGACCAAAAAGCATAATATTTCCCTCCAAAAGCATTTCTCCTGTCAGGGGTTCGACAACTAACCCCTCCCGGCCTTCTAAGTCACGTGGGGGGAGGGGGGGGCTAAAAAATCTTTTCTTCCCCATTCTGTGCCCAAGTCTTGTATTTAATCGTCTCGTTTTCCTCTCACTGTTTAGGCAACAGCTCGCGCATGCGTTAGATCCCTGCTTTCGGCGCCACGATCGGACTTTCGGAGACTGATTATAGGGGTTGCCGTATTAATTTGTTTATCGCTTTTTTTGGCAAGTTTTAAACTTTTAGAACTACAAAAGTTTTGATTCTACAAAAACTTTTTCTCGTAAGAAAGAAATTTATATTTATTTTTATTTAAACATAACTATTCGATAAAACATTTTAACACTCCTTTTAAAAAAGTGCTTAATATTCGTTTTTAGAATTAAAAGAAATATTATTTATTTATTTTTTTTTCATGTGGATTAATTATTTTTGCGTGAATTACTAAAGAGAAAATAGTATAATTTTTTTAAGGTACATTTTAGAGAATTTTAAAAAATTTGCTTTTGTGTAAAACAACAGTTTACAACGTTAAAGTTTGTCAATACGTACAAAAACAAAAAAATAAAACACTTTCATGTGATGTGTGATATTCGATTTTTAACTAACACAGTAAAATTATTAATTGGAAAACTATATTTAGACTAAATAAAAAAAAAACAAGTAAAGTATGTGAAATATTTAGAAGGAAAACAATTTTTCTAAAAGAAAGAGTGATATTTAAAATGTTTTGCTGTAATGCTGAATCTGAAAAAAAGTTATTTACATTATAATTACATCATTTGCATAATTGAAATCTTAAATATAAAAAAAAGAATTGACAATAATAATGATGCTTATAAAAGCAATTTAATATTTTTTTTTAATATAATTTATAAATAATGACTGAGAAAAAGTTTTTATAACATCTGTAAAAAGCACTTCTTTTTTTTTAAATTTAAAGCAATTGTTTTTTAAGGAAAGAATTATTCATATAAAATGCACTGAAAATATGATAATGCATAAAAAAATATTGAACTAAACGATACAAGTGATAATGAATAACTAAATTCTGTGCAAAAGAACTATTTTAAATGCTAAAATTTTACCCAATTTATGCAAATATAAAATAACTAGAATATCAAAGAATAGATTTCATCTAAACGATTATATTAATATTTAAAATAAGTATATTTATTTTCGATTAAACTAAAATCTGTAAAATTTAATGTCTGAATAGAAAAATTTACCTCAACATTCATATGCAGAGTATAAATAAGTAATTTATAACCTAGTAATTAAAATAAAATAATTTCAAAAAAAAATTTCCAATTTTTAAAAAAAAATTTTACTTTTAAAACGGGAATAATATTAATTAAAACGTTCTGCCTTTTTGTAGCACAAATTGTAAAGAAGAATATTTTTCAACATCAGTCCAATTTATTTTAACATATATTAAAAATCACTTAAATGGATCTGAAATTAAAAAATAATCCCTTATAGTTGTACGTATTATTCTCCAATTGAAACCGACCTTACAATTTTGAAATAAAATAGTCACTTAACTGAATTTTACAGCATTTTTTTTCTTTTTGTACTTTATCTCGGCAACACATACGGTTTTAATTGGTTTAATTTTTAATTTATAATTGGCAACACATACGGTTTTGCTTTCACGAATTAATTTTAATTAATTAATCTAGAATAAATTAATCTAATAATCCCTTCGATTATTAGATTAATTAATAATTAATAACAAATAATATTAATATTGAGTATGGAACTAATTATCAATAAAATTAATTAAAAAATTAAGTCTTAATTAATTAATTATTAAATCAATTAAATTAATCACATCGATTTCAAAAAGAAAAAAAAAGCATTTCAAAAGCTTTATTTAAGGGAATTTTTTTAATTAATTTTTACAGATGAAAAATATCTATTTTTTAAGTTTTAAATGTTTGATACAGAAAACACTAATGGTTAATTGATTAATAATTAATTCACGCTTTAATTATTGTATATCGTTTTTGACATCTTTGGATGGATAATTCTTTAAATGACAGCTGATTCATTTAAAATGTAAACTAAAGTTTAAATATGATTACTAAACAGCTGCGCTGAATATTGTATCGAAACGAGTTTATAATAAAGTTACATCATTTATAATGAAGTTCGAATTTTACAGTTATTATAATAATATCAGTAAAGTTTTTTATCTTTACATATTTTATTGTTGGTGACCTTAACTGATTGGGTTAACCGTTGGTGATTTTGAGTTAAACAAATCTTAAAATACTGGATTCATTATATAAAGAAGCATATTGCCTTTGTTGGGATGAATATTTTTGATTGCGAAGAGATGAAATTAGCAAGTTTAGTGTAGTTGTTGGAACCAGTTTTTAATTTTTTATTTTTAACCATTTAGTTCAATTAAAATAGTAAATTGTTTAAAATATATCTTTAAATTTTGTTAATTTACCCAATGATTGTACACTGTGTTACAACTGCATAATGAGTAATTTACTTTTAGAAATAAATGTTTGCACCTTTTGAATCCTTTTTTATATTTAGTAATGCAATTTGTTCTATCATTGATTGTTATTTCTTAAAATTTAAAAAAAAAAATGTCTTAGTTGTATTATAGTCATATGTAAATCATTGTTGTAAATAAATAATGATGTGCATACGTTTTTTTTTTAATTGCATGTTTTAAAATGTAACTCTTAATAGGAATATTTATTACTAGAACATATAATAAAAAAATATTAAAAACATAGTTATTGCATTTAATGGATTAGATCAAATTTTATTATACAAAAATTATGTCATTGATTTATACAAATACTGTTTAAACTTCAATCGCTCGCTATAATTATTTTGTATAATCGTTATTAAATTGCGATTTTTTTAGGGATATTCAAGTAAAATTAATGAAGAAATTAAGTAAAAAAACTAAAATTCACAGATTGCTTTAAAATTCATGATAAAAATTATTTATTGGAAAACCCATATAGCATTTTATGTGAGAGAGAAATTTGGATTTATACCAAGTATTGTATACCATTGTATTGTACATTTTTTTATTATATTGTATAAGTTTGGACCATTGCAGTTTTTATCTAACTTACATCTGAATTTTATTAAATTTATAAAATAAATATTTCCACAAATTTTATATAAAATTTGTTATTTTTCGCTAAGCAGCAAGTCATGACATTCTTTTGTATTCTTCGCCAAAATGTTTTTTTTTTTTTTTTTTTTTTTTTTTTTTTTTTTAATATTTATTTTAACCTATTTTTGATGACAAAATTAGTTTAAAAAATCACAGTTATGATTTTATTTCAATAGTTTTATTTGTCATATATTGTGATCTATTTTACATCACATAACTTAGGATTTAATACTATGTAATATTTTTAAAAAGATTAAGTTAAAAGTTTAAAGTTTACGAAAATAATGTAAAAGGTTTTGGGAAAATTTTTCTCTCTGTTCTGTGAAAACATTTTTGAAATGTACGAGATATACAAATAAATAAATGTTTTTATTGTAAAATATTTTTATATCATAATGTATTGAAATGCAATGAATGAAGAATTCATTATTTCAAATATTTCTATTACAAGATATCGTAAAATAAAACTAAGCTTATTTATATTCATAAATAAAATATTAATAAAACCTATAAAAATCATCATATCTATCCCTTAAAAACCATAATTTACATTTACATTTACAAACTATAAATAACAGTTTTATTTATGTAAATCAATGTTACTGTTGCCAACAATGTATAAATACAAGTTATTACAAAGAAAATAACCAGCATGTATTGTCTTAACATTGATTGATTACACTTTGTTTCATTGTTATTCTATTTCCGCACTTGTTTATCTCGTAAAGGAAGAAAAGTTTCTTTTTTCAATCTTTTCATTTCTTAAATGCATATTGGAAATAAAATATTAAATTATCGACTTCATTTTTCAAAATTAAATCAATTAAAACCTAAACTTCAATTAATTTAAATTAAAACCTTTCAAGATTTTTGTGTGCAATATTTTTAATTTGTAATTATTAGCATTGTTATATTAGAATATTGGATAGAATTATAACATTTTATTTAGTTGTGAATTTGCTGGATAAAAATTTTTAAGGCCTATATAAATTTTGGGGCCTGATGGCCGAGTGACTAGCGTTCTGGTGCTCAGTGTTACAAGTTTCGGGCTCGACTCTTGGCCGTGCCATGGATGTCTGTAGTGGTTCGGAATCCACTTTAACCCGTAGCTCCCTGTCTAATATGACTATGAAGCATTAGGCGTAGGGCTGACAACCCTACCCCGTAAAAAGAAAAAATCATCTGTCTCAAAATCTGACAGTAGGTCGACGGCCTTGACCCACCATGGGGTTGTTGTGTCAAAATGATGATATAGATTTCTAATAATTCTAGCTAGCCAATTGATTAAAACCAATTATGCCTAATACAGATGAAGTTGTCTGAAAAGCCAATCAATTAAAAGAGGTGTGTCTTAAGATGATAGATAAATACTGGAGTTATTATTAGGTCATGCAGTAGTTCATGTTGTTGCAACATTTGTAAAAGTAAGGATTGAATGATTTTTAAAAACGAGTTACCTTACAGATCATAATACCTAGATTGGAAGTAAAAACGATTCAGAAACTATAGTACACCAAACGTTCAGAAGTTTTGTCAGCTCTTCACAAAGGCAAACAAAGAATATCTAACCGCATATAGGAATTGGTCGGACAAGTGCAATTGATGTCTAAGCTAGAAGGAGGCTTGTTTGGTGAATATACATTCTACAGTGGTCGCCAATGCATTAGTACATTGGCATTCAATAGCAGTGGAAGAAATGCATTTGATTACATTGTTCAGCTTATGATTTGTCTATGGCAGGGGTCGGCAACCTGCGGCTCGCGAGCCACATGCGGCTCTTTGGATGTGAAGTTGCGGCTCTTTAGTTCCAAACGCAAATATTATTTATTTTATCAAAAAAAAAAAAACAACATTTAAAAATCGTTTAAACATGCATGTACGTAACGCAACAAAAGTGGACAGCTTTAAAAGAAATGCCGCGAGTTGAGGCATGGAATGAGGCATATTCGACGCATGGAATAGTCGTCCAGATTGCTACAGTGAGGTGAAGAAGTTGGCATTTGAAGTGCTGACTATCTTCGGATCGACATATTCGTGCGAGAAAGCGTTCTCTTGCATGAATATAACTAAAATTAAAGTAAGAAGCCAACTAACGAATGAAAATTTAGAGTCGTGTTTGAAACTTGAAACAACAAGTTATGCGCCAAATTTATCCAAACGTTCTAAAACCAAGGCATAGCCATCGCTCCCTTTGAATTTGTTTGCTCAATTGTTTGTTATTGAAGTACAAGTTAGTGTTGTAAGTAAATGTTTAATTGTTTTAATTTTTTACTTAAATAATAAGTAATTATCTAATAATGCCATATATATATATATATATATATTATCTAATTTGTTGTGAAAAACACTACTAATATATGAATAGATATTTTTTCTTATGAATATATAGATTAGGTTTTTTTTTTTATCAAAAAACTTTATTTATGCGAGTACTATTTATTGTTGGCATGAAAACATTTTGTGACTCTTTAAAAACTTTGAAATTTTGTAAATTGTAATTTTTGGCTCTTCCGACTCAAAAGGTTGCCGACCCCTGGTCTATGGCCCTGTAGAACCATTGCCTTATTTGTATAACTAGTCTATTTACTATTCAAAGTTATACTATGGTCGCGTGGTGATCTTATAAGACTATAGAGGAATGGGAGAAAATCACTTTGATAGCGAATTGCTTTGCAAGATATGGATGGGCAATTCAAGTTCAACATTTTTCCCATGGAAAAGAAATTGTATATAATATTAACAACAACGAAGCCAATAAATTTATTATAACTTGATCGATTTATGTTGTAATCACTGTATAATGGAAACTGAGAAAACTAAAACTGTCTAGAAAGAGAGTTGTAGAAAATCATTAAATGACAAAGAGAGTTCGGATCCCAGACAGCATACAGATTACAAGGGAAAAGCAAAGATTACTGGAGTATCTCAGGAGAATGATACTAGTGCACATCTAAAGAAGATGTGCCCCATAGGGGAGGAACTTATAAGCAAAATGAAAGCTCGGGAAGGTCTGAATGTGAGGCAAATCGAATAAAGTGCAAATTCAAATTGCCCCCATCGGCATCATTGCTTATCATCCATGTGTTGCAGACTCTACCATAGCACACATGGTATCTTTTACAATCTCATTGTGCTTGGATAAGTTAGGGGTTACGCTCGCAGTAGTCTTTAAGGTGTCTGTCTGTATAGATTTATTGAATTTATGTCGTAAATGATCACATTAGCTGCCAGAAGACTGGCATCGCATAGTGTTCAGCAATGTATCCGGCTTCAATCTGATGATCAAGCAGATCTCAGCAATCTTCAAGCAGATGACCATAAGATATGTGAGTGGAGCCATTGGTCCCAATCAACCTTTATGTTGTTAAGCGCATAGTCATAGCATCTGGTGCGTTGGTGTGAAGTACTATATCATAAAAAAAAGAGTCGTCCGCGCTTATCATAATTACAACTCTAATAACTCAACGATTTATTGAGGACATCTTGTGAATGCTTTTTTTTTCTCTCTATTGCAGCTGGCAAATAGACCGTGATCTTTGCCATAAGGGTTGCACCGATGTTACTCACTTTGCATTATCCAGGAGGCGCGTGTAACTTGATGGTAAGTCATGTACGCGGAGTAACAATGCCCCCGCAGCCCTCTACGATCCTATTAGGACCTGGACCTACGGCTTAAAATGGATTCCGAACCACTACAAACACCCATGGCGAAGCCGGGATTTGAACCCGATACCTGTGGTATCGAACGCCAGAGCGCTAGCCATTCGGCTATCAGGCCCCAATGTGAATGCTTATTTTATCTTTTATGGCACGTCATCATCCCTGGACCGTTTTTCAATACAATATTAAGCGATTATATATGAATAAAAATATTTTTGAATTAATTCGGAGCTATTGATTTCTTTCTATGGTAAACAAAGCTACTAGATCTCTTGTTAATTGAACATTCAGGTACTCCAAAATGTTGCAGATCTAAAGCAATAATTGTGGGATTCTTGACAGACTGAATTACAGGGTGAGATTAAGAATCTATCAAAAATTACATAGCAACAAATATGCATTGCCGTTAGCATAGATGTTATCAATTACTGATCTGAACAAGGCTATGAATATTTATTTATTTCATTAATTGTGTATGGTCTTTATGTATACTTAATTTCAATAAAATTTTCACTTTCTTAATGGTGATTGAGGGTTTTTTTTTTCTGGAGAGAGGAGTTTGCAAAACATGGTATTTTATTGCCCTTTTTTTTTTTTCTTAATGTTAAAGTTATCATATTGTTATTAATAATATTGTCAATACTTTATAAACTTATCACTGTAAAAATTGAGTATTATTTTTTATTGGTTTATTTCTAACTGAATATTTCATAATTAACATCCTTTTATCTAAAATATTTACTATATTAATAATTTTGTTTCATTAAAGAAAAACAAGTATGGAAATGTAATTTAGTAAACATATTTATATTGGACTACATTTAGTTTTTTATGTGAAATATTTTTGATTATTTAGCAGGAATTATGTAATACCTGCAAAATATTACTTTCCAAAACTCCATTACATGATATGTTTTTCTTCGTACATTTGGCAATAAGGTAGGTACAGAAAATGAAGTAATTTTACCATTATCCAATTCTTTAAAAATTTTTAAAAAATGCACTTTTTCATTTTTCGCATTTTAGAAGGATTTTTTTAACAAAACACTTTTTTTATTTATTAATTTTAATGCCGTCAATATTTTTTTTTTTTAATATGCAAGAGAAAGTTTTTTTTTTTTTTTAAGTTTTTTTGCAAAGTTTTTTTTTTTTAAGTCAATGGTTTTAAATTTCAGAAATAAACGATTGTTGAAAAAGTAAGGGAAAAAATTTTTATTAGAACTTAATAATTGTTAGAGGACTCGAAATCTGATAAAAAAAGCTCAAGATTATAAATAATTTTTTTATCGAACCAAAATTTATAACAAAATTTTGGAAATAATATGTAAAAGTTTTCTTTTAGAAATTTGATAAGATGTTTTCAAAAACTTTTTATAAGATTACCTATAAAAAAAAAGATTAAATTTGAATCCTTGGAATTAATTAGGAAAAAGAATTTAATTGTAAATTACGGAATTTAATATCCAATTTTTAAACCGTTTATTTTTTTACTTCACGACTTTCGACGTCAAGTATTAAGTGAAATATAATTTGAAGAAAGAAAAAAATTAAGAGAAAAAAGTAAGTAAAATTTAAATTTATTTCATACAAAAAATAAAAAACATTGACAGAAAAAGAAAACTTTATTTTTTTCTCTTCTTCTTTTCTTTTCTTTCTTTTTTTCCACCCAACATTTATAAAATTAATCACAAAATTCTCTTTTCTATTAAACAAACATGTTTATCAATTCTTGGTCTAATGGTAAATATAAACCATTATTTCATATATTACACTTACATAAATTTTACCATTATAAAATATACCAAAATAAAACAAATATATAATATAAATATTTTGAATATGAAAGGAACGTATTCTTATTTATGAAATATTAATCATAAAAAGTATGTTATAAAAAAATAAGTGGTTTCATGATCTTTTAAATATTTACGATCTAAAAAAATGGACATAATATAATCTAATAGTTTAGTTAAATAATTTATGCATATTTTGTGCATTTGTATATACGCATGATTAATTTATAGTTCTGTACTTTTTTTTATGTATCAGAACATAGTTGGTAGTTTTTTTCATTCTTTTTCAGATTTATGTGTTTTCCTATCCAATTTTTTTATGCTTGTTTTATTATAATTTTTTTTTTTTTTTTTTTTATCAAACAATCTTTTCTTTTTCTTTTTTATTTAATACAAATTATTTATGTTTTAAACATTTAATGATATTTAAAATTCCGAATGTTATTTCTTATCCCACTTGGTAGACAGCAACATCTAAACCAGACAGCACTGACACTGAGCCACGAGTCGAGCAAATTCCAAATGTTTTATTTGTCATTACTTAATTTAACTCGCAAATTAGTGTTTTTATAAATATGAATTAATAAACTCAATTTAAATTATTTGAAATTGCTGGGCACTTTTGTCCATTTTATTCGAATTGAATTACATAAAAAAAAAATGCATACTTGATTACTTTGATGTTAAATATCAGATGTTTGCCTGGAGTAGTGTTTTATTTCCAATGTCAAAATATTTGATACTTGATAAATAATTAGTTTCTCCAAATAACTTGTTAATTAGAATGAGAAATTCGTGGCAAAAGATTTCAAGCGCAAACTACGACTTTTCTATATTGAGATAAATAAAATTAGGCAACTTTTAAAATAATTAACATGTGAATCATTTCAACTAATCATTAACGAATTTTCACGAATCAAAAGATAAGTAATGTTTAATTACCAAATGATGCTTTTCGTGAAAGGATACAGGCAAGTAATCGAAAACTATTTTTATGTGAGGTTGTCATTAAAGTACAAAATCCATTGAATGTTATTAAGAATGCATCATTTCATTAGTTAATTATATATGCCGTGATTATTTGGAACAAATTGCTAATTAACTTCATGGGAAATTTTAATTGGAAATAAATTTGGTAAATAATTGGCTAGTTTCAATGTTTTCCTCAATGCCTTGTTAGAAATTATCAGTAAATTTTTAAATGATTTTAATTTATTTATAATACAATATTCAACTTAAAATATAATTGAATTTAAAAGTATGCATCTTTTCTAAAAATTATATTAATTCTAAACTCTCAAATGGTTTGATTCATTCAAACTTATATTCAAATATATAATTTTGATTCGTTCAAATATATAATCGTTTACTTCGTTCAAATATATATTCGTTCAAATTTATATTTAAATATATAATTGTTTGATTCGTCCAAATTTATATTTGTTCAAATATTTATTACGAGATATATAATTAACTATATATTAATCAAATAAAATTGTTTATTTCAAGTTCAATTTTTTGATTTGAATATTTTTTGCATATTTTAAGTTTAATTAAATACTTTTTTCCAAGCTGCAATTATTAAACACACTGCTAAAATTAGTTATGAATTTCTTTTTCCTTTTCCTACTGTATGATACGAAAGTTTGTACCCAAATAGGTTAGAAATATCCATAAAAGAACTCGAATCTTATACTTATCTTACTCGAATCTTATACTTATCGAATACTTATCTCGAAATAAGATTGTAACCATGATTCCTCCTACCCACTTAGAAGAGCGCCCCATATGGCGTTCAGGAGAAATAATCAGTTGGCCTCTCACTCAAAGAGGAAGTATATTTCACGCATCCTGCGCTTATCCCAGTTTCGGATTTTTGGTAGAAGTGGAGTCCTTACACGAATCTATAAAAGTGTTAAATATTTTATGTCTCTAATTTTATGTATGTGGTATTTGCGCGTGTGTTAATAAAACTGTGAGTTCTCAAACCTCTACCTCAAATATCTCAACCCCACCACACCCAATTACAATTGGTTGCCCATCTTCTACACTACAAGATTAAAAATATGGCAATACAAATTTTGTTCAAGGAAGAAAAATCCCACGTAAATTAATTTTTTACACTAAACATTTCATTATAAAAATCAATAAAAAAATACATCAATAATTGACTGATTTATGAATATTTTTAGATGAATACTTAAATCAAAATATTTTTCAATTAAATTCTAAGAATTTGGAAATAATTTTAAAATTAATCAAACTGTATTTACTAATTTTTTTCATTAATAAAAAATTATAAAATGTAGTCACTAAACTTTTTTCAATGTCATTTTGCTTTGTCCTTGTTTACTTCACTAATATTAGATGCATTTTTCTGAAAGCTTTGTAATTCATTAATTGCTAAATTAAAGGTTGAGTACAATTATTTTAAATAATTACAATATGATAAGCATTAAAATAATTTAAGTAAATTTAATCAAATTATTAATTAATTTAAAATTTAGAAAATTTCTAACAAATATTGTAAATAAAAATTATCGTTTTTCGTGATTTTTAGTAAAATGTATACTTCTTTTTTCAGAATTCTTCAATAATACAACAACGAAGTTATTAAAATATGAGTCTGAAATTTAATCCGTTACTTAAAATGACAAATTTAAACAAAACATTCTTAAAAATGTTTCTGCTTTTAATAGAATAGGAAGCTTATCAGTTTTCTGCTAAGCAAACATTGCAAATCAAATAATAAATTTCTACTTCAAAAAAGAAAGTTTGTAATTTTTTTCCCGGTGATTAGGTTGTAATATATCAGTTCAATAACCTATCTTGATTCAGTAATATTCAATATCTTTTTTTGGATACTCGACTCGTCGCCTGATAGCATGTATGAATGGATAATTTTCGAGTACTAGCTCAAAAAAATAAATGCAATCTACTCTTCTTCGTAAACATATTCTTAAAATTTTATAAACTGAATCCGATAATGAAAATAAATATATTTTATGTTTTAGAATATTTATCTCTGCGACAGAGATAGCATATTAGGCTTCCGAATAAAGATATTTTGATTTGATACCCAACGAATAATGTCAAACCGAAAATCTATATCTGAGGTTGGACACATTAAATCCATAATCTTCAATTTTAAGGAGGGAATAAAGGTATGAGTGCCCTAGATATTATCCCTGGCCTTCAGATATCTAGAGTTTGCTGTCCATGTCTGCATCAAATTTCACTGGCCAAATGTACGTGAAACGTAACAGGACTCTCGGATGCACCCTTATTGACGCTGAATCTGCTATACATCTGTAATTTTAGTGACCAATGACCTCAGATCAAGATACTATAAGATTTATAAACAACGTATAATTATCTTTTTAATTTTAGTAAATGATGAGATCAATATTTGCAATATTTCTTGTTCCATCTCATATGATTTTTTTTTATAATTCAAAATTTTTTGATATTTTTTTTTTTTAATTTTTAAAATCTGATCTCATTTAATGTCATTTGGAGATAATTGTAAGATTATCAGTATCCTGAATTTATAATAAGATTTTGATTATTATCAGAAATTTTTATTTCCATTGCACTTTATTCCATTTTGGGATAATCAAGCTTTCCAAGTTCTAGGCATTCCTTGAATTCCGTTATTTTTAACATACGGTATTTGGAAGAGAATTAAATTTGTTTTAAATTTTTGAACAAGTTTATTTAATTAAATTGTAGCTACAATAATAATATATTAATAAAATGGTGGGTTGATTTCTACAAATTTCAAGTTGTATTCGATTAAAACAGTATTTTAACTTTGAAATAGCATCAAGGAATTTCGTTGTTCTAATGTTTATTAAAACTAAGATACTTAAATTTAAAATTTAGATGAAGTCATTCGAAATTTACTATCTATTAATAAATTTACTATCTATTTTTTAAATCTATTAATCTTTGTATGCATTATTTTCACTTTTAAGTTAGGACATACTTAACATGCAGGCCGTTCATTTGACAGTTAATCATTTTTTTAAGTATACTATACCTGTAGACAGTAGCAAAACGATTTTAAGCTCCATTATTTAAAAATATTATAAAATAAAATTGATTGCACTCTATGGTTGTCGTATTTTTTAAAAATTTTGTTGGTGTTATTTAACATTGGTGTGCGACGTGTTTCTTCTGTGTATTCACGAATTGCCTACGAATGGACGAACTGGGGAAGATATTACTCTGTATTATGAGCAGTAATAAAGGTAATTACTCTGTATTTGAGTGTCATATGGGAGAAAGTCGAAAAGTCTCATCAGGAAGCCTGATTATAGATGAAATATGCTTTACATAAGTTTTCTCAATTACCATCGAGTCTCCTCATTTCTCAAACTAGTGACTATAACAGTCTTAGCTAACGGATTCTAACTTGATGTCCGCTTGCACTCTAGAGGCACACGCCACCGCCAGTCCATGTGTCTGACCTTGTGTTTCATTATGTACATGCTAACAGCATAAAGATGGACGAGGGGGGCAAGATATTGTCTTCTGGAAAGACTTTTAGGTGTATTTACTTTTGTATTTGATTGTCATAAGGGAAACCCAAAAAACTTCCCATCAGGCAGCCTGATTATAGATGCACGATGTTTTACACAAGTTTTTACAATTTCCATCGAATCTTTTCGTTTCTCAAAGCAATGACTGCAACGGACGTCGCTAACGGATTCTAACTTTTAGGTGATTTACTTTGTATTTGATTATCATAAGGGAATTTCAGGCAGCCTGATTATAGATGCACGATGTTTTACACAAGTTTTTACAATTGCCATCACTTTTCGTTTCTCAAAGACCATGCAACGGACGTCTAACGCAGGATGTACACTTGCAATTTAAGCACGTCATCACTAGACCATGAGTCTAGCAGGTTGGCAGTACTAAATACCACTTGTGTGAGAAAACATCAGTGTAAGTTAAAAATTGGACATGCTAATATGTTCACAGTAAAAAAAAAAAAGGATGAATGTGTGAACTACCATTATACAAAAGGTACCAGCATAGAATCAACAGCAAAAAAAAAAAAAAAAAAAATGTATTTCGCTCCCATTTTGAAACGTAAATTATTCATATCATGAAACATCTCTGATTTATTTTTGAATTTTATTTCCCAGGCATAAATTTTATTTTCAAAAATAATATTTCTGTATGATAGTTTAAAAATGAATATTCGCATTTATTATTCATTGCACATGAAATTACACGAATGTAAAAAGGTGCATGAAGATTTAATGAACAAGTGCCAATATCCTTAAGAATAGAAAGACTAGACGCGCACTTAAAACAAAAAAAAGTGAAGTACTTGAATTGCCGTTTAATTAATGCCAGGAGATAAATGACTCCCTGTTGATTAAAAAGGGTAATCTTTCCTGGCATTTTTCACTCGTCAGTGTTAAGCGATACCATAATACCGTGCTGTAAAAGTAAAGAATTATTATTTTTCTTTGATATTGTTGCTTTGTGAATGAAGTTGTTGCATGAATTTGCTGCTTTAATATTTGATCCTACAATTGTAAATGTCTATTGATGCAAATGCAGATTGATAGGTTAAGAATGAACAATAAAATTCTGTATTCGGAAATAGATACTTCCTGTAAATAATTTCAATTGAGCTGTGACTCAGAAATTTGAATTTCAATTTCTTCAAATACTGTTTCACATCTAAAATAATCAAAATGATAATTTTTTAAAAGAGTAAAATAAAATTTAGTTTAATAAATTTTTTTTTACTCAAACTAATTTAGGTGTATTTTAACTATCATATAAAATGAAAATTCTCAAACTCTACCAGCGGCCTGTTGGCAAATTGACTAGCGCTCTGGCTTTTGGTACCTCGGGCTTCAGGCACTGAATCCTGGCGGTAGCATGGATGTTTGTTAGTTGTTCGGAATCAACGTTAAACTGTAGGTCCCGGTCTAAATAGCCCAAAGTGTGAGCAAAATGACCGTAGAGCAACAAACCAAATAAAACTATTCCAAAATATGATAAACAATATTAATCTAACATCATGGTTAATATGCGGCAAATGTCTGAGCAAGAAGTGGCTATAAAATCTTTTCTCACAATATTAGGTTGATCTAAATTTTTCGAACATGATTACATTCTATTTCATTCGCCATACACAAATTTTGCACACAAATAAATACCTCAGATTACTAATTTTGTTATTGTCATCGTTATTGACGTTATCAAACAAACAAGAGAAAAATTACATGACTTTGCCCTACTGAGAGTAAATTCCCTCCAAATTTGACATCCTGTAAAATGCGAGGCTGGAGCGACCTTGTGGACAGTTCTATGGGCTTCTTAATTAAAGGAACTGGAAGTAAAGATATATTCCCACTTGTTTCTAAAGAAATAGAACACCATCCACCAGGGGGCCTACTTACTCCTGTCCTACTGCTGTTCTATTTTATCTCATGGCTTTCAGGATCATAATAGGAGGATAAATTACTTTTAAGAAACATAGATCGGAAGATGTTCTTGTAATATTGGCAAATTTATTTCATGCGCATTATAACTTTATTAACAACATACTACTGTGCCCCAAAAGTAAGAGCAATTATTTTTTTCTCAAAAACTCTTTATTTATTCTTCCAACATTATTTCATCGTCTTAAAAGTAATCCCCTCCGGACACAATACACTTATGCTAACTTTTTTTCCAATCCTCAATGCATGCTAAAAAGTCATCGGCAGGGATGGCCCTCAAAGCGTACGGCGATTCATGCTAAATATTTTCAATCGATTCAAAACGGCGTCCCCGGAGTGGTCTTCTGAGCTTCGGGAATAGCCAGAAGTCGCACGGTGTGAATACGGTGGTTGTGGAACGATATGGGTTTCATTTTCGTTCTCTGTCTTCTTTGAACTGTTTATACCACTTCTAAACATTTCTTTCCGATATAGGACTGCTAACCGAATGCCTTCTGCAACATTCCATACGTTTCTGCAAAGAAAATTTAATGCAAGTTCTTTGCTCAATTAATTCAGACATTTCTAAAATCGACGAAATCAGTTTTAACGTCTCACAAAGCCAAGTGTCACTCAAACACTAATGAATATTTTGACGTCAAATTTCACACAGATGTCAAGGACAGTGCTAGCAACTAAAAAAGAAAAAAAAAATTGAAATTCCATAATTCCCGGGAATTTTAAATTGAAAATTGGTCTTACTTTTTGGACATAGTAGTATCTGAAATATTTTACAATCTTTTAGAACAAATGTGTAACAAAAATTGAACTTTCTGCTGTGTTGAACGTTCTTTTCTGTAAAGTTATTTTCGCCGAAAATAAATGACCCTGATCTTTTATTTCAACAACTATATTTACGAACTTTATATTACTTTATAATTATAATTGATTTCTTTAAGCAATTTTTAACTATATTTTATTTGTGGATTTAATGAACAGTTAGTTTTATAAAACAAATTCAAAACCCATCTAATTTGCCGGACAATTGACATCTGATTGACCAAGAAATCAGAGTTTAAAAATTTGTATCTTTATATAGAGATTTATTAATTTTATTATTATCGTTATGGATTTATTGTTATTATTTTTTTTAAATATTAAAATCAGCCAAAAAAATTGTATCGGAGAAGATAATATCTATTGAATTGTTCAGTCCGATCTATTTGAAAAAAAAAATATACTAATGAGTAGGTAATATTTTTTCAATAGTTATTAATTTTTTTCTTTTATTTTAAAACATTTATAACCTACAAGCAGATATGATCAAACGTTGACCATTTTCAATGAAACTTCTTTTTTTTTTACATTTTTAACAGTTTAATTAAGAAGAAAATTCATAAAGAAATTCAGAAATTTTATTTAAACTGCATTTGAAATTAACAAAAAATTATTTAAAGATGATCGCAGACATTAAATTTTTTACCATGCTAAGTTCAAGAATAAAATACAAAGAATTTATTTTTAATTAAAAATATTAATTAATTATAAATAGTAACAAATGAAACCAGAATTTTTTTTTTAATTATAATATCAAAATATTTCATTTTTGTGTCTAATTTGATGTCAATAATAAATAAAAAAAATCTTAAATAAAAGAAGTGTAGTTTTTATATTAATTACATTATAAAATCACATTCATTAATTATCTAAATCACTTTTTATTTTCTTACTTCGTGAACATTAATCACCTAATCATAATTAACTGGAAAAGAGCATTTTTGTTGTTATCGTGTCCATGGATTTAAAAAATTGAGAAAAGTAATTTTACAATAAAAAAATAATTGAAAAAAAAAATAACAAATAAGAAATTTTTCATATTTTTTGGCTGCGTACCACATAAAATAACTACAAATTAAAAAATTCTGTTAAAACTACAAAAAGTTTAAAAAGTTAAAAAATTATTAAAAAGTAAAAAAATTTAAAAAGTTAACAAAATAATTTTTTTTTTTTTTAAAGTTAATAAATTTTTTTAAAAATTTAAAAATTAACTTGAAAAGGTTTTTAATTTTTAACTTTAAAAAAAATTTATTGGAAAAACTTTATCTGAATTTAATATTATAGTTTACGTGTTTTGATGATTTTATAGTTTTACACACACAGACAAAACTCAACTTATAATCAACATATTATTCTCATCTGGAATTATTATTCGTAAAAGAATTCGGAATTATTATTTTTAACTTATTCCAGTGGAAAATATCTGAGGTCAAATACACTACCGTCAAATTTACAGATAGTCAGTCTAGAGAGCTATGTTAATAAAATATTAATTCATTTCTCTCTGTGTCTGGAAAAGTAACGTGGTCAATATCTTTAATATATTTCATTTTTAATGATGTGTAATTAAAATTGCATCGCTCTCTTCAGCACGTAATTATTTCTGTGTAGAAAATGACGTTGTAACTGCGGTAACAGTAATAGTTATAACGTTATTTGACTCAATATTTAGTTAAATGTGGACTAGTGATATCTCACTTCAAATGCGATATTATTATTATTGGTTTGGTGAATGTTAACTATTTTATGTTCTGCTTATTCCAATTTTTTTTTAGCTGTACAAAAATACTTTCATATTAATAGTAATAAATATAATTAATTAAATATATAAACAGAAAAGATTTTCATTTTTTTTCTACGTTATTGGCTAAATACGTTAGTGGAGTAGTGGTGATATCTCACTTCAAATGTAATATTATTATTGGTTTGATGAAGGTTGACTATTTTATGTTCTGTTTATTCCAGTTTTTTTAGCTCTACAAAAATATTTTCATGTGAATAGTAATGAATATAGGTCATTAAATATGTAAGCAGAAGGAATTTTTAACGGTTGAAAAGAATTTTCAAGAAATAGAATTTATTTCCATGAAAATGAAAATGAAAAAAGATAACTGTACGATGTTACATTTTTATCGTTTTTATTTTTTACGTTAATAATTAATTCATTAATTTTTTCAATAATAATATTAATTCAAAATTGTAACTCAGTTGTAATTAATATTGTAAATATTATATTTTATTTACTAAATAAGTTTAGTTATACGTTATTTGACTCAATATTTAGTTAAATGTGGAGTAGTGACATCTCACTTCAAATACAATATTATTATTGGTTTGATGAAAGTCAACTATTTTATGCTCTACATATTTCAGTTTTTTTTTATCTATACAAAAATATTTTCATATTAATAGTAATAAATATAATTAATTAAATATACAAACAGAAAGAATTTTCATTTTGTTTTACTTTATTTACTAAATATGTTAGTTATACATTATTTGAATAAATATTTAGTTAAAACTGGAGTAGTGATATCTTACTTCAAATGCAATATTATTATTGGTTTGAGGAATACTAGCTATTTTATGTTCTGTTAATTTCAATTTTTTTAGCGTGTATAAAAATAGTTTCATATTAATGGTAATAAATATAGGTCATTAAATATGTAAACAGAAATAATTTGTAAACGCTTGAAAATTTTCTAGAAATGAAATTTATTTCCGTCAAAGTGAAAAAAAAAAAAGGTAACTGTATGGATGCTACATTTTTATCATTTTTATTTATCATTATCCTTTTTTATTTCGTTAATAACTAATTCATTAGCTTTTTCAATATTAATATTGATTTAAAATTGTAACTCAATTGTAATTAATATTGAAAATATTATACCTTATTTACTAAATACGTTTAGTTATACGATATTTGAGTAAATATTTAGTTAAAAGTGGAGTAGTGATATCTCACTTCAAATGCAATATTATTATTGGTCTGATGAAGATTAACTATTTTATGTTCTGTTTATTCCATTTTTTTTTATCTATACAAAAATACTTTCATATTAATAGTAATAAATGTAATTAATTAAATATATACACAGAAAGAATTTGTAAACGCTTGAAATTTTTCAATGAATGGAATTTATTATTTATTTTTATTATTTATTAACCATTAAAACATTATCTATTTTATTTATTTATTTATTTTTATGGAATTTATATCCATGAAAGTGAAAAAGAAAAAAAAGTAGCTGTATGGATGTCACATTTTTATATTTTTTATTTATCACTATCCTTTTTTTTTTCGTTAATAATTAATTCATCAATAATCAATAATAATTATACAATTAATACTGATTTATAATTGCAACTCAATTGTAATTAATATTGTAAATATTATACGTTATTTACAAAGTACGTTTAGTTATACGTTATTTGACTCAATATTTAGTTAAATGTGGAGTAGTGACATCTCACTTCAAATGCAATATTATTATTGGTTTGATGAAAGTTAACTATTTTATGCTCTACATATTTCAGTTTTATTTATCTATACAAAAATATTTTCATATTAATAGTAATAAATATAATTAATTAAATATACACACAGAAAGAATTTTCATTTTGTTTTACTTTATTTACTAAATATGTTAGTTATACATTATTTGAATAAATATTTAGTTAAAACTGGAGTAGTGATATCTTACTTCAAATGCAATATTATTATTGGTTTGAGGAATACTAGCTATTTTATGTTCTGTTAATTTCAATTTTTTTAGCGTGTATAAAAATAGTTTCATATTAATGGTAATAAATATAGGTCATTAAATATGTAAACAGAAATAATTTGTAAACGCTTGAAAATTTTCTAGAAATGAAATTTATTTCCGTCAAAGTGAAAAAAAAAAGGTAACTGTATGGATGCTACATTTTTATCATTTTTATTTATCATTATCCTTTTTTATTTCGTTAATAACTAATTCATTAGCTTTTTCAATATTAATATTGATTTAAAATTGTAACTCAATTGTAATTAATATTGAAAATATTATACCTTATTTACTAAATACGTTTAGTTATACGATATTTGAGTAAATATTTAGTTAAAAGTGGAGTAGTGATATCTCACTTCAAATGCAATATTATTATTGGTCTGATGAAGATTAACTATTTTATGTTCTGTTTATTCCATTTTTTTTTATCTATACAAAAATACTTTCATATTAATAGTAATAAATGTAATTAATTAAATATATAAACAGAAAGAATTTGTAAACGCTTGAAATTTTTCATTGAATGGAATTTATTATTTATTTTTATTATCTATTGACCATTAAAACACTATCTATTTTATTTATTTATTTATTTTTAGGGAATTTATATCCATGAAAGTGAAAAAGAAAAAAAAGTAACTGTATGGGTGTCACATTTTTATATTTTTTATTTATCATTATCCTTTTTTTTTTCGTTAATAATTAACTCATCAGCTTTTTTACAATTAATACTGATTTATAATTGCAACTCAATTGTAATTAATATTGTAAATATTATACGTTGTTTACTAAATACGTTTAGTTATACGTTATTTGACTAAATATTTAGTTAAAGTGGAGTAGTGATATATCACTTCAAAAGCAATATTATTATTGGTTTGATGAATGTTAACTATTTTATGATCTGTTTATTGCAGTTTTTTTAGTTATATAAAATACTTTCATATGACCAGTAATAAATATAAATAATTAAACATATAAACAGAAGGAATTTGTAAATTCTTGAGAAGAATTTTCATTTTGTTCTATAATAAGAATTTTGTTTGGCTTCTCTTTTTTTAAATTAAATTTGTATTACAACCTTGATGACATTAAGCACATTATGTTCCCCATTTTTTTATTTATTATAGAATATCATTATTGTTTTTGTTCAATTAAATTCAGAATTTTAAATTGTAAATAATTATCTCGTTTAGAAATTTTTGAGGAATATAATGTAGTTCCACGAAAGTGAAAAAGATAAATTGGTAATTGCATGGATGTTACATTTTTATCTTTTTTATTTATCATTATCATTTTTTCCGTTTCATTTAATTTCAAAATTTTAAATTGCAAGTAATTAACTCCTTTAGAAAAATTTTGAGGAATAGAATTTATTTCCATGAAAGTGAAAAAGATAAAAGATGTTTGAATCCATGTCGCATTATCTTTTTTATTTATCATTATCATTTTTTCCGTTAATAGCTAATTCATTATCTTTTACGCTATTAATACTGATTTAAAATTGTAACTCAATTGTAATTATTATTGTAAAATTTTAATTAATGTCCTAATTTTCGATTTCTATAAGATCGTAAATTTTATTGGACTTATGCATTAACTGCATATCAGCCATTGAACCTAATATAAAAGATTGTCAACCAAGTTTTTGGGTGGAAAATGTCCATTTTAGAAAAGGTTCATTGCAGAAAATGTAAAAATTTCTGAGCTGAAAAAGTTAACATTGGTCATCAATCGTTGATATTAATACACGCTGAGTTCATTATGAGGAATCAATCACTGACATGCGGTCGATATGCAAGTGCCCTTTGATTTTCCTTCAAACAAAATTTAGCATTTATATATATTTATTTTCTACTTATGTGGTAATAATATTATATATATGGTTATTTTTTAGAAGAAGATTGCTTTTTTTCAACTTTTTTAATTTATTGAAATATAAGTGATTATAATGGCTGCTTTTCTAAACAAATATAGTTTTTGGTTTGTCGCTCTACTGTAATTTTTTATATACTTCAGTTTAACCAAAACTAATTTTATCGCGATCATTTTTATGCATCATACGTGATCTACCTTTTATTTTTTTAAAAATTACAATTATTTTTAATAATCAGATAAATTAATTAAAAAAGTAAAAGGGAAAATTTTTAATTTTCCTACCGATCATTGTAAACGAAGACCTACAAAAAAAGAATATTCAATGAGTGCACAATTTTGGTTTTGTATCGGCATCACGCAGCTTAGGACTTTTTTTAGCCTAACTATTGATTTTTATATTTGGTTAGGGAAATATTGATTTAGTTAGATCTCGACAAGATGTGAAAAGTCATGCCATTACATCATACATGGAATCCTGCTTTAAAAAATTGAGTCGAATTTTCCAGAGAATGTTTTTTTTCTTAAAGTCACATTTCTATGCTTGTGCAATGCGGTGCGATTGTTATGCTTCCCGCCATACTTTTATCCAATAAAAAAAAATGTAACTATGTACTTTGTGGTTCACAATGATTCTCTCTATTTATTCCGTATTGATGATAAAAATGTTTTTTTTTATCTTTTTAAATTCTAATTTTTTTATTTTATTTATTGATGGTAGTTTGGATGCAATATGGAATATTTTCGCAGATTTATTCTCAAATCAGCATATCATATATAAATATATAAGAATTTGTATTTATTTAAAAAAAAAATTTTTTTATTTATTTTATATAGTGATAGTATTTATTTAATTACAAAATATATCATGTTTTGTTCTTTCACAAAGTGTGAAGGATACATTTTAAAATTTAAATAACAGGTTGTAATAAAATTTCTGTAAAAAGTTTATTTAGGGTTAATTATAACACATGATAATGTTGCTTCAACTTTTAAATTTCTTAGATAAATATTAGGAACAAGAAACGGTGTCTTTCTAATTCAAGGCCTATATAATAGCCTAGAAAGGATATGAATCAAATGAAGATTTTTTAAAAAGTATGGTGTGATGTAAAAGGAATTGACCATGATGATTTGTTACGTGGCAATCATACGATAATAGTAGAAATTTACTTTCAACACCTAAGAAGTTTAAAAGCACTTTTTCTAGGAAAAACGATTTTGGTTGATAAACAAAAAGTGAGACAGTATGACATTGTTAACGCAGTAACAGTGGCTAAGAATCTCCTAAAAGAATTTGACCGCGAAATTCTGTTTCGTCCACACTATTCTTTTGATATATAAAGTATGTCACATGGGTAGAAATCTGGAAAACTTCCACTAAGCAACCTAACTATTGATGCGAGACACTAGACATAGTATATGACCACAAAAGCTGCTGAGTCTCGTTGTTTCTGAAAACAGCAATTGCAACTGACACACGTATTCAAAATGAGTCCTTCTACGTATAGCTGTTAATATCACCACTGGGCCATGATTCAAGCTAATTTTATAGTGCCACCAGATGGCGGCAGTTATTTTTCGTTAAAAAAAAAAATTATGAATGGAAAATAATGACACAGTTCCTTGTGGCTAACCATTTTGATACTGCTGATGTTATAGCTTGTTTTATTTTTAAATGTTTTGGTCCTAGAAGTATTGTTTTCACACTCGTCCGCCGAGTTCTGTGAACAAATGAACTAATATCATATTTACCAATTAATTCTTTAATTTAAAAAAGAATTAATATTTAAATTCAAAAAAAAAATTATTTTTTTCAAAATTATAAGTATTTTGTTTTCAGTAATTTGGCAACGCTGAATCGTAGTGGCTATTTATTGAACAAAATTATAAGTGCATATCAGAGCATATTTAATTTTTATAAAGGAACATAAGAAAAAAGTCCTTATAAAAAAAGCAAGAAAAAGTATGTAAGAATATAAGAATATATAAGAATTCCGGGAGGGATTAATCACTTGAAATCAACCATAAAATTAAATTTTTAAAATTTTTGCATGAAATCCTTGACTTGAAATGATTTAAATGACTCTATTGTCAGTAAATGGATTAAATAATTTTATTACGGCACAGCAATCAGCATTATATATTTTATAAAACGCATTTGCTAAAAGTTTTTTTTTAAAAACTTGATTTTAAAATCAACCATAAGGTGAATCAACCATACCATGAAGGACACCGAACTGCGGTTTATAAATTGAGGATATTTTTAAAAAAAAATTTTCTTACAAAAAAATAATTCGTTTTTTAAGTAAATTTAATTTTATTCCAGCAATAATGTCAGAAGCAAAAAATTAGACTGTCTTTTTAAAATCCTTCTTAAAAGCTAACCCTTTTTTATCGCATCTTATATTCATCCGTCTAATATATAATTTTCCTTAAAATCTTTGATATACGACTATGTGTTGACGTAAAATTAAAGCAGGAATTTATGTAATAACCATTTTTCTTGCTTTCTCTGTCTTTGGAAGGTCAGGTGCACGAAATTAATTTTTTTTTTCTCGTTTTGTAGAACTTGTGAACTTAGAATCCTTCTGAAGATAGTGTGATTTTATGAAATAACAGAATGGAATTTCATTTTATTTCCTACAAAACGCATTTATTTCTTGACGTATTATTGCGGTTTTACTCATAATTTAGAAATCTTTCCCTAATTTAAATTTTAATTTGCAAGTCCTTTACACATTCAGATTTAAACATTTTTAATGGACAAGATTTTTTTGATGGTTGAAAAAAAATCTGTATTTATGATACAAAAAATTACGAATTGAAGTAATACCTATTGGCATACTGTATGTCATTTACTTTTATGTATTTTCCAATATTTCTATTAACAACAAATATAGAAACAACAATAATAAGACAAAAATACAGTCGCATATGTTTACTGTATTTTTAAATTTTGGGATGTATTTTTAAATTTTGGATGTATTTACTACATTTATTTACCAAATCAAAAATGCAATCGAGATTAATATTATTCTGCAACCAGGTCTTTTACAAGAATTAATAACAATATTTTTTTAACAATTCTTTATTGAATTTCAGTTATTGTTTTATAACTCCTCCGTCGGGGGAATGCTCATGGAATATATGAATGCTATACGAGGCCCATTGATGTTCCACTGATGATATTCCGAATCAAAAATACAGTCGGGATTAACATTATTCTGCAAGTCTTTTACAAGATTTAATTACAATAACCTTCTAATAATACTTCATTGAATTTCAGTTATTATTTTATAATTCATCCATCGATAGGCCGCTCATGGAATATATAAGTGCTACATGAGGCCCACTGATGTTCTACTGATGGTGTCCCAAATCAAAAATACAGTCGGGATTAACATTATGCTGCAAGTATTTTACAAGATTTAATTACAATAATTTTATAACAATTCTTTACTGAGTTTCAGTTATTTTATTATTCATCCATCGATAGGCCGCTCATGGAATATATAAGTGTTACATGAGGCCCACTGATGTTCTACTGATGGTGTCCCAAATCAAAAATACAGTCGGAATTAACATTATGCTGCAAGTCTTTTACAAGATTTAATTACAATAATTTTATAACAATTCTTTATTGAGTTTCAGTTATTTTATTATTCCTCCATCGATAGGCCCTTCATGGAATATATAAGTGTTACATGAGGCCCACTGATGTTCTACTGATGGTATCCCAAATCAAAAATACAGTCGGAATTAACATTATGCTGCAAGTCTTTTACAAGATTTAATTACAATAATTTTATAACAATTCTTTACTGAGTTTCAGTTATTTTATTATTCATCCATCGATAGGCCCTTCATGGAATATATAAGTGTTACATGAGGCCCACTGATGTTCTACTGATGGTGTCCCAAATCAAAAATACAGTCGGAATTAACATTATGCAGCAAGTCTTTTACAAGATTTAATTACAATAATTTTATAGCAATTTTCAGTTATTTTACTGACTGAGTTTCAGTTATTTTATAATTCATCCATCGATAGGCCGCTCATGGAATATATAAGTGTTTCATGAGGCCCACTGATGTTCTACTGATGGTGTCCCAAATCAAAAATAAAGTCGGAATTAACATTAGGCTGCAAGTCTTTTACAAGATTTAATTACAATAATTTTATAACAATTGTTTACTGAGTTTCAGTTATTTTATTATTCCTCCATCGAGTGGGCTGCTTATGGGATATATAAGCAATGAGTTTCAGTTATTTTATAATTCATGAGGCCCACTGATGTTCTACTGATAGTGTCCCAAATCAAAAATACAGTCGGGATTAACATTATGCAGCAAGTCTTTTACAAGATTTAATTACAATAATTTTATAGCAATTCTTTACTGAGTTTCAGTTATTTTATAATTCATCCATCGATAGGCCGCTCATGGAATATATAAGTGTTTCATGAGGCCCACTGATGTTCTACTGATGGTGTCCCAAATCAAAAATAAAGTCGGAATTAACATTAGGCTGCAAGTCTTTTACAAGATTTAATTACAATAATTTTATAACAATTGTTTACTGAGTTTCAGTTATTTTATTATTCCTCCATCGGTGGGCTGCTTATGGGATATATAAGAGGTACATGAGGCCCAGTGATGTTATGCACGCAAAATAAGTGTCTTTTTATAGACCTTAATTGCATATTCAATGATAGTTACGGCTTGTTAGATACAAGACGACAAGTGTTCAAATCTCGCCGGCGGCTTACGCTCCAATAATTTTTTGAAAAGCTGGTAATTTTATTAGGATTGGGAAAGTATCACGTTTCCATATCTGAACTATCTTCTAAGAGTTGACCCAGTTTTAATTAAGACAACAGCCACTGTTCGTTGACATAATATTATAAATTGTTCATGAGACATTGACATGAACGTGTTGACATGATTTGTTCATGAGGCATTGACATGAACGTGTTTACATGAATCGTTTATAAGGCATTGACATGAACGTGTTGACATGATTCGTTTATGAGACATTCTTATTAAAGTATAAGTTCCTCGCATTTGACCGAAAATAAAATATTCATAAATTCCATGATTATAAATTACCAAATAGTTATTTAACACCATTTTTAATGATAATTTTTAAATACAGTTTTGTTGCAGAGAATTTTTATAGATTGAAATTGAAAATATGCCTTGTGAGAATTATATCAATAAGTTTTTTTATCTTATTTAATGTAAGTATAAGTTTAGACATTCGGATTTGAACTATATAATTCTGAGATATTGCCCGAATTTTCTAGATCACTATATTATACATCAATCTGCGATGTATAGTATGGCAGTCTATTATCATTAAAAATGTCTTTACCTTTACTCATTATGAAAAAAACCAACAGATAGTAAATGCAAACTGTAAAAAGCAAATAAATCGCATGCAATTCTTCATCAATCTTTCAGGACATCTAGTTAAATGTCTATAAAACAACATGAAATCGCGTCAGAATGGTCGTTGTCAGATGTGTGATAATTCGAGTTAATTCGTATTTGTTTTAAAATGATAAGAAGTATCCGAACACAGGTACTCGTTTTAATCCAGAATTAAAATTAAATTTTCGCACGATTTAACTTGTGATGCTCCAAAAAAAATAATAATAAGTTACAAGTGCACTTTGGATAATCTTTTAACGAATTGTAGTATGCAGGTTGGGCAATCCGATTATAACTGGGTGTGGAGTAGTTGAAATAATTGAGGCACAGGTTTGAGAACTCACAGCTTTATTTACACAAGCACAAACACCACACACATACAATATGGAACACATTTAAAGAAATATAATTATAGATTCGTAGGAGGATTTCACTTCTAAGCCGAAAACCCGATGCTCAGGTAAGCGCTGGATGCTCGAAGTATTACTTCCTCTCCGGATGAGAGTCTGTAGGTCAACTAATAAGCAAGTTGAGTTAAATACATTTTTGTAAACTACATGAACTGTAAACTAAACGTTTCTCAGCAGGCGAACAGGTTGCGCTGTACTTCCTCTCGGGTGAGAGTTTGGAGACCTACTGATCATTTTTCCTGAACGCCATAGGGCAGTGCGTAGGAGGAAGCACAGTTGCAATACAAAGTAGCCCAAAATGCTCGTTTTAATCCATAATTAAAAATTTTATCACGATTTAACTTGTGGTGCTACAAAAAAAAAAAAAATAAGTAAATAAAAGTTACGAGTGCACTCTAGATAATTTTTTAACGAATTAATAATCATTAAAATGAAATTAAAAATACTTTAAAAAAATTTATTTGTGCAAATTGACTTATACCAATATGTTTCGAGAAAATAGGTGTAAAATGTTTTATCAACTTAATAAACATCAAGCATTTGAAAAATGACCATTAAAAAAAATGCAACAAATTTAATTACAGAGAAAAGTACCAATTATACAAACCTAATTGCTTGCAAGACGTCAATATCGGACACACGACACAACTTTAAAATAACTTTTCTGAATAAATAACAACACTGATTACATTGGCAAACGAATCGTGACAGAAGAATATTACAAGCAACCTGATGTTGCGGAATCCGGAACTCTCCATTGCATTTGGTTGCGAATCAATAGCAATTAATCAGTTAATTTGAGCTCCAGAATGAGTTGTGCTGTTTGCTCATTCGTTATTAATCAGAACGGCGGTTCATCACGCAATTAAGTGATTGAACGAGTTCAGAAAGAGCTACCGAATTTTATTGAAGATCGAAGTTGCTTTTGAATGATAATTGTTTCTGGGTTTTAAGATTTTTCTGATAAGATTTACAACTGTGTCAAAAAATGTTAGACCAATTATTTTTTTTTTCAAAAACTCTTTATTTATTCTTCCAAATTTATTTCATAACCTACAAAGTAATCCGCTCCGGACACAATGCACTTATGCCAACTTTTTATCCCAATCCTCAATGCATGTTAAAAAGTCATCGACAGAGATGGCCTTCAATGGCGATTCACGTTGAATCTCTTCAATCGACTCAAAACGGTGTTCCGGAGTTTAGGGAATAGCCAGAAGTGGCACGGTGTGAATACGGTGGTTCTGGAACGATATGGGTTTAATTTTTGGCGAAAAAGTCACGAAGAATCAATGCAGTGTGAGCTGGCGCATTCATTGTTTTCAGTACCGATCGAGATTTGAAACGTTTGAGCCCCACAATGGAATTGACCGATACTTTTGAAATTCCAACATCATCAGCAAGGTCTCTAATTGTAAATCGAGGTTTGCAAGCACCAAATCTTTAATTTTTTGGACTTGAGCTTCATCGATTGAGGTTGACGGTCGACCAGAGGGCTCTTCGTCTTTAACGCGTTACGAACTATTGAATTATTTATACTGTGAAAATACTTTGGACTGTTTATACCACTTGTAAACATTTCTTTCCGATATAGGAATACTCACCGAATGCCTTCTGCAACATTCTATACATTTCCGCAAACAAAATGTAATGCAAGTTCTTTGCTCAATTAATTCAGACATTTCAAAAATCTCCCGAATCAGTTTTAGCGTCTCACAAATACAAGCGTAAATCAAACACTAATAAATATTTTACGTCACATTTCACACAGATGTCCAGGACAGTGGCAGCAACCAAAAAAAGAATAAAAAATTGAAATTCCATAATCCCCGGGAAGTTTAAATTAAAAATTGGTCTTACTTTTTGGACACAGTAGTATTAAAAAGATAGGGATAAAATTTGAATTTTTGTGAACTTAATATCTTTTTAATGCCAAAAATAAACGCCTTTTAAAACGACGGTCGACATTTGATATAGGTTTGGTTTGTTTCTCTACGGTCCCTTTTTCACACTTTAGGTTAATTAGTTTGGTGTAGTTTGCCGCTCTACGGTTATTTTTTGCATACTTTAGCCTAATTAGTTTGGTTTTTTTTGTCACTCTACGATCGTTTTGTGAAAACTTTAGGCTAAATAGACTGGGAGCTACAATTTAATGTGGTTTATGAATTACTAACAAACATCCATGCCACCGCCAGGATTCGATTCTGAAGCCTGGGGTACCAAAGGCCAGAGCGCTAGCCAATTGGCCATCAGGGCACCATTTGATATAGGACAAATGGGCAACTCTGGATAACTTTCAATGTATTGCATTAACAGAGAAGGAATATTGAGCTACACTCATAAAAGAGACAGAGGGAAAGAAAACTGAATTTTGGAGGTCTATTAAAAACATCACATATGACATGAACCATATTTGTTACATATATTTAACACATATTAAAACTATGTTTAACATAGACTAAAGGGAGAGCGACGTTACAAACTTTCAAATTTTCAATTTTGTGATAGAAAAATAATTCATATTTTATTAAATATAAAAATATGTAGTTAGTATAGATTCGTTAATATAAGTTAGAGAATTATTGAATTTCAAATAAAGTCTTTGAAGGCCCCTCAAGTCATCTGTCAATTGCTGGTTTTTTGGTTAGTCTTAGTCTTTACAATAAATGTATATTCTATTTGTAAGAATTTTATTTCTTATTCGCCGGGTTTTAAGAACGCTGATAAGATTTATTGAAGAAATAGGGATAAAATTTGAATTTTTTTGTGATCTTAACTTTTTAATAGCATGCTTTTAAAGCGAAATCATTTGATGCAGATAGGACAAATGAAAAATTCTGGATAACATTCAACTTATTACATTAACAGAGAATGAATACTAAACTACACTCCTAAAGACGACAGAGAGGAAAAAACAGAATTTTTGGAAGTCGCTTAAAAACAGCACGTATGACATTGTAGCGTCTCGACCTATACTAGTCCTATAAAGGTTTCAAGAAGAGGGCCACTTTCAGGTTCATGGAAAGCTTTAGATTTTATTTACAAGCATTATATATATATATATATATATATATATATATATATATATATATATATATATATATATATATGTATGTAGGATTTGTTGGTGTCGTAATCACCAGATAGCGACACTTGCTTGTCTTTGACAGAGCCTGTTTACAACGTGGGGGTGTATTGAACTTTGAGCTCTGACCCCACGAGAAGGGAACAGGTCCCCGTGGATGAGAGAAGAAAGCCCCGCAGATGGGCGCGGAAGAGAAGGCTGGCAGACGGCGAAACTGCAACTGTGTGCGTCAAGCAGCGAGAGAAAATGACTGTTATGTAATAATTATTAATGTAAATATTGTTGTATATATAACCGTGCTCCATTAAATATGTGTTGTTGAGAGAAAACCAACGCTTCGTTGATGTGTTTGGAAATACACCCCTAAACACCCACTTCAAAAGTTCAGCTTTGGTTAGACTGGTAGAGAAGTAAACTGGTAAAACTGTAGGTTCGGCCGGGATGCATCTTTTGAAACCGGTGTAACTCTACAGAAATTGGGGTTTCGGCCGGAATGCATCTTTTGAAACCGGTGTAACTCTACAGAAATTGGGGTTTCGGCTGGAATGCATCTTTTGAAACCGGTGTAACTCTACAGAAATTGGGGTTTCGGCCGGAATGCATCTTTTGAAACCGGTGTAACTCTACAGAAATTGGGGTTTCGGCCGGGATGCATCTTTTGAAACCGGTGTAACTCTACAGAAATTGGGGTTTCGGCCGGAATGCATCTTTTGAAACCGGTGTAACTCTACAGAAATTGGGGTTTCGGCTGGAATGCATCTTTTGAAACCGGTGTAACTCTACAGAAATTGGGGTTTCGGCCGGAATGCATCTTTTGAAACCGGTGTAACTCTACAGAAATTGGGGTTTCGGCTGGAATGCATCTTTTGAAACCGGTGTAACTCTACAGAAATTGGGGTTTCGGCCGGGATGCATCTTTTGAAACCGGTGTAACTCTACAGAAATTGGGGTTTCGGCCGGGATGCATCTTTTGAAACCGGTGTAACTCTACAGAAATTGGGGTTTCGGCCGGGATGCATCTTTTGAAACCGGTGTAACTCTACAGAAATTGGGGTTTCGGCCGGAATGCATCTTTTGAAACCGGTGTAACTCTACAGAAATTGGGGTTTCGGCCGGAATGCATCTTTTGAAACCGGTGTAACTCTACAGAAATTGGGGTTTCGGCCGGGATGCATCTTTTGAAACCGGTGTAACTCTACAGAAATTGGGGTTTCGGCCGGGATGCATCTTTTGAAACCGGTGTAACTCTACAGAAATTGGGGTTTCGGCCGGAATGCATCTTTTGAAACCGGTGTAACTCTACAGAAATTGGGGTTTCGGCCGGGATGCATCTTTTGCAAGCGGCTAAAAACTACATGTATATTTACAGAATTCTATTTACAAGGAATGAAAATTAAAGATAATTTGATTCACAAGTGCAGTTTACTCCAAGGTCGGAGATTTTCAAAGTTCCTGAGTCTATGTCGAATCCCAGTCTGCGGCAGACCTTAATTATCACACGGCATGATGCACGAAACAGCAAGGAGCTCACTTTGGAAAGAGGCGAAAAATCCGGTCCATTAAGTCACTTCACAGACAAAAAGAAAAACAATACTTTTGGTCGACTCGTCGGAGAACTCTCTCCCTTCTTCACCAAAAAAAAAAATCCTTTTAAGACAATCCGTCAAGAGGGGCGGTCAGCTTCCCTCACTTCTCATTGGAGGCATTTCTCAGCTCGTGGTCTATCACCAATCACGATGGAACCACTTATGGTATAGTTCATATTCAATCTGTAGTTGTTTCGATCTGTGAATGTAGCACAGACATTCGCTAATTTTCTCATTATACATGACACTGAATAACTGCTGTCAGTTTTGAGTGACAGGTTGTTCTCATTAGTACCAAACACTAATTGCGTGTAATATAGCTAACCACAATAAAGCTTGTCCGCTGTCAAATTTGAGTGATGGGTTGTTAACTATATATTTGTCAAACAAGATACATTCCTCTCCCATGGGAATGAAATGCTAAAACTCTTCTCGTGGGGAAAAAATGCTTCAACATGAATCCTATTTGTTACATATATTTAACACGGGCCTGAATGACCGAGTGGCTAGAGCTCTGGCGCTCGGTACCACAGGTTTCGGGTTCGAGTCCCGGCGGTGCCATGGATGTTTGTAGTGGTTCGGAATTCACTTTAAACCGTAGGTCCCGGTCTAACAGGATCATAGAGCGTTGCGGGGGTAGTGTTACTTCGCATTCCGTTGCTTTAAGCTGCACGTATCCCCTGAGTAGTGCGAAGTGAGTAACGTCTGTGCAGTTCTTGTCTTAAGGCATCAAAGACAACTGTCTAAGTATTTGCCAGCTTCATTAGAAAAAAATGCTGTGAAACAATTCTAAAAGTATACTAAATTGTAATTCACGTTGCGGGGGCATTGTTACTCCGCGTCCGTGGCTTATCTTCAAGTTACACGCGTCCCCTGGGTAATACAAAGTGAGTAACGTCTGTGCAGCGCTTGCCTTAAGGCATCCAAGACCAAGCTGTCTAAGTGTTTGCCAGCTGCATTAGAAAAAAAACCCATATATTTAACATATATTAAAACTATATTTAACATTACAGACTAAAAGAAGACAAGCGTTACAAACTTTCAAATTTTTGATTTTTAACTTTGTGATTAAAAAATAAGGCATAATTTTTTTAACATGAAAGTATATAGTTAGTATAAGTTTCGATAGTATGAATTAGAGAATTATGTATTTTTAATAATGTGTACCAGTCATTGAAGGGTTCTCAAATCATCTATCACTTGCTACTTTTTTTTATTTTTTTTTTTGTTAGTCTTGTCTAGTCTTAGTCTTTACAATAAATATTTATATTTTATTTTGTAAGAATTTCCAAACAAGGCAACAGCTTAATTAACCGTAATTGCGTTTGGTTAAAAGATTTCGCATGTAAACAACGTTACATTGTTTAAAAACATAAACAAACTTTTTAATCTAAATTTTGCAATTGTCAAAGCTGTGTTACATGGTTTTTTTTAATATTTTTTTTTACTTTTTGTTTTGTATATTATTTTTTGTCTAAAATATGAATGGTACAAAGGTTTGAAAGAGAAACTAATATATTATTTAGAATTATTTAGCATACTAATAAAGCATCTAACTCAATTATTATTGAGAATTTTGTTCTATGAATTCTAAAAGTAACAAGGCTTTTGCTCTATAAGGTATTTGTTTGCTCTACAAAATAAAAATTATTTAATATTGCGAAGTTATTTAATTTCTAAAATTATTGGTATTTCTAAATATTCAGTCCCTTTTATATGACTGTTATTATAGATTTGGGTATTTTAACAAAGATTTTGTATGTTGTAAGGAAATCTAACAATTTCAATTATGTAGTCTTGCAAATATGGAAGGTTACTCGTTGGGTGCCAGTTTGTAGTAGGTGTGCCATTTTGTTTGTTTGTGCAGTTCGATCTGAGTGTGAGCACACATTTAAAAAAACGCACCACTTTAATTACAAGCGCACAAACACGAGCTCAACACACTACAAAGATTAATATACAACAGGTAAAATCTGTAACAACATCTGTATATACAACAAGTAAGATATATACTCATACTTAAGTGGAAGGATTCCACTTCTAATCTGTAAATAAAGTTACTCAGGATAGCGAAATATACTTCTTCTCTGGATGAGAGTCTGTAGGCCAATTTATGCACAGAAAGATGCTAACTGTTTCTTCTCTCGTGTTGACAGACTGTAGTCTAAACGCCTCTGAAGTAGCAGCTAATTCCACTTCTAACTCTCGGGATGAAAGCTGTAACTAACGGCAGGGCCAGTTTTTGCCGTACGTCCTCTCGGCTGAGAGTCAGGGTACTGACGATTTCTTTTGGTGCCGCAAGGGGCGCTCTTGCAGTGCAGTATTGAAGAGGAAACAAAGTCATCGGAATGAACTAATTGTATACAAATATTTTTAATTGTGCGCGGTTAATTAAGAATATAAAAAACTTTGCCTTTTATATAATATATGATTCATTGGAAAAAGACAAATTGCTGATCAGATTGTTGTACTTTTTAAACTTAGCGTATCTCAAACAGCATTTTCCTGAACATTTATGAGTAAATATTTGTTCCTCAGCTTTTTCTTTATGTCTTAATGAAGATAAATTTGAAAGTCCTTTATAAAGTAAATATTTTATGACAACAAATATAACTTCCTAAAATTCCGATGAGAGTTTCACTAAAAGTTTAAAAATAACCCAATACAACTAGTGGCAACCTTTTATTACTTGTATTATTTTCTATGCATAATAGATATATAAATATTTATGATCGATTGTACTCAAAGTTTTTTCTTAATTTGTTAAAAGTTATTGTCATTTATAATGAGTAAAATGTCATGTTTTTCGTTATATATTAACAATACAGACTTGTAATGAGAATTCGTCATATACGAAAAATTAACTGGAAATAAGATTGCTAAAATACTTTAAAATGCAGAAAGCTGACTGTTGGCGAGTGCAGAACTCAAAAAAAATATATTAAGGATGTTTTGTTTATATTAAGTGGTAATAGCGACTCAAATTAATTTTTTTTGTGCTTTTTTCAAACTTTAGGTACTCAAGCTTTGAATAAATTCTATTTCATCTGGAGTTTCGAAATTTTAAAAAAATTTTAAACTAGTTACAAACAATATGTTAAACTTTTTTTTGTTTACCCTTCGGTTATTTTTTTTTTTCAAATTTTATAGGTAGAGTTTTAAAAAAATGTATGTAAATTTGGCATTTACAGTATTTTAATTACAAAAAAAAAATTTTTTTTTGAATAAATGAATTCACAGCAACACGCTAAAAATACATAATTTAACTGTTAAGGTAAGATGTTTACAAGATTTAAACAAATTTTAACTTCATAGAGTAATAGTTTTCTAAGCAGCGGAAATGTACTTTGCAAACAGTCGTTATAAACTGGCATGCTTTTGTAGTATGAAAATTTTCCATTCGTAATTTTTATTATTGCTCAATCGTGACTCTTCAATCCAGTAGTACAGTGTACAGGCAACATACAGAAGGATTCTTATTCGAATCCGATGGCGATGACCAGAAACGATGAGATTCAGTGATAATTGCGCCAATTGACTTGCGCCTTGACTACTCATTGAATTAACTAACTAACTGCTTGACACTGCAGCTGGCGGTGACATGGATGTTTGTTAGCAGTTCAGAATCCACGTTAAACTGTAGGTCCCAGTCTAATTAGCTCAAAGTATACAAAAAATGACCGTACAGTGACAAACCAAACTGAACCTTGGCACTGCAGTCCACGCTGGGCCATGACCGTCTGCCTACTGGCAGATTCCTAAAACAGGAAATGTTTTCTTTTTATGGGGTAGTGTTATCAACCATACGCCAAACGCTCTACAGTCATATTATACCAGGACCTACGGTTTAAAGTGGATTGGCTCATTGAATTGCATGAACAAAATATAATCAAATACAGAAATCTATTCTTTTATCACCTTCACAAATTTTATAAGATTAATTTACTTAGATTTTTCAGAGATTATTTTTTCCCCATATTCGCATTAAATTTAATATTTTCTTTAAGCAATTATTAAACTTATAGTTCATTAGTTGAAAAGGCCACCACCCTCATGTTTGTATATCAATTAGGAGGTACTAAAAGCTTAGGCTTAAATCGAGACGTAGACCAAAAATTACATTTGTCTGCCAAATTGAAGAACAAGGTAAAATAAGCACGAAAAGAACAGTTGAATGGCCGATCCATGGACCGTAATTTATGAGCACGAATATATCATCTTCCATAGAAACTTGACATCGTCTTGTCATCAATGGAACTGAATTATAGCACTCGGCTGATTTGTGGATGGAAAGCCATTCATAAAAAAAGAAACTCTTTTATTACGTTAAAGCGAGTATTGTCATGCCGTTAACAATGTATTTGTAAACTATCACTTTGATAAGACTTGATATTCTTGTTCATCATTGTATAATTTATACTCTTGTTCATTATTGTGTATAATCAATTGATGTTCGTTTAAATCGTTGATGCCTGTCTAATCATATGTCCATTTTACTTTAAAAACATAATTGGTAATTTTTTTTTGCTTCAGATTTTGTTTAAAGTGAATATCTTTTGGTTTTAGTTTAAAAAAAAAAAAAACTTTAAGACTATTTCATTCAATGTTTTCTATTTTATTGCAGACTAGAAGATCAAATCCTTTGTTAATATTATGCTAATAGGGATGGCAAATTCTTATCCGTGTAATTTATTATTGTTATTATTATCTCTATGATTTTTTTTACCAGAGGCATGATTCATTTTTAAAACTGAGATGAAAAATTGATTTTACATTTTGTTCATGACATATTTGTGAATATAAAAAAAACCACATTATATAAAAAACATCTACTAATCTTATTTTATCTCAGTTACTTCAAAACTCGTACGGTATATAATATTACATATTGAATTTCTTATTTGCTTTTTTTATTATATCATTTATTTTTTTTATTATACATAAAGTAATGAAATACATAAACGTTAATTAATTTTAGTGTTTTTTTAGTATTTTTATTTGCTTTTTAATATTTGTTTATTTATTAATGTTTGTTTTGCCTTTATGTACCTATGTATCCGTGGTTTAAATAAAAGAATTTTGTCGTATTATTAGAATATCAGCATTACGACTGATAAATGTAAGCAATTCAACTACTTCATTTTCATTTAAATGTCAAGTTTGTTATTCCTAGATTTTATTTGCTGATTTTTAAATTATTACTCAATTTGTCATTAATGCTGTTCTTGGTAATTTTTATAATTTCATTTTCGATATCATTATGCGTATAATATGCCACTTTACTAATGTAGTAGAGTTAAAATAAATTAATCTGTTATAATTTTTTTCTTTTAATGCCTTTTTTTTTTTCTGGGAATAAAACACTAATTCATAAATTGAAAGACTCTCTTTTCAAAGGCAATTTTAGTTTTTTAAAAATTAATGTTATCAATTTACACCACTAAAATTTATTAGGTATCTATTTACGCCATTAAAATTTATTAGGTATCTATTTACACCATTAAAATTTAATAGATATCTGTTTACACCATTAAAATTTAATAGATATCTATGTACACCAATAGAATTTAATAGACATCTGTGTACATCATTGAAATTTAATAGATATCTATGTACGCCATTTTTACGTAAATTGGAAAAAATATTTTTTTAAATATGTGTTTCAAAAAATAGTTTTTTAAAATTTATTTTACGCCTGACGTGTGGGCTAGTTCTAATTTAAGGAAGTGGTCTTGCACAAGATTTGCACAAGTTTCTGATTTCTTGTCACTTGACAATGCATTGCCGTCACTGCTTTCAGAAACAAGGAGAGACAATATGTAACAGCCTCGCATTGCCAGTAAGACTTCCTGGTAAAAATGTTTCGGATACTTTCACGTATTAAGTATAAAGGCTAGACATTTTCATGTATTCCTTAGCATGGCAATATCCTCTCATGTTCTTTTATCTATTGGCTGTTTGGATTATAGATAAGAATGAAATACCACAGATGAACACAGAAATATCCATATATAAAAATAAGTACATAGAATTTCTATTAATTTACGTTCATCAGTGCTCATATTGTCCGCTTCATCATATGTCTATTTTATATTAAAATATAATTGGTGATGTTTAAAAAACATTTCTGATTTGATAAAAGATTGAAACAGGAAGCATGATTCATATTTTGCTTATTAAAAATATAAGTATTTTAAAATCAGAAAAATATTTTATTCAGTGTTTTCTGTTTTATTTGTAACCTAAGGAATTAAAATATTTTGCCAATAAATACACTAATCGAGAAGAAGGATCCATATTTAAATAACTTTTTTTTTTATCATTTACGATATTTATTGCTGGAAACTTTTACCATTTTAAAATTACACGTGGGAGAGTAAATGTAATTGTTGCTGAATGATAAATTAAAATGCTTAAATTTGCTTGAATCATCACGTATTTCTAAACAAATATTTTTTATCAATATTTTTGAAAAATCTATTTATAAAAAAAAAAGTTTGATTAATCACTTTTGGGTTTAGTTACTACAAAACACGAACCATACAATAAAACGCATAACCACGCATCAAATTCTTGTTTTGCTTTTTTTTTTGGAAAATGAAATATATATACATTTCAGATAAATTTCAAGGGAGTGTTTTTGTGCGGCTTAAGGGCAAGTAATAGTAAGGCAGTAAACACATGCGGTCTTTAGAAATTTGTACACAGAAATTCATCATTTTTCCACTAAAATTTTTATTTAATAGAGGTCATTTGATGGTCAACAACTTATTTTTTCAATATTTCACATGAAAAGAAGGACACATTAATTTAAAAAATGAAAGAACTTAACAAAGAAAATTACAAAAGGGAAAAATAGGTTTATCTACATATATATAAAAAAATATTTATTCAAATTCAACAAGAATTGTCAATAAAAAAATTATTTCAGCTAAAAAATATGTTTTATTACCTGCTTTTATAGGATAATAGCTGAAAAAGATGATTAATTTAAAATCTGAAAAAGGAAATTTATTTTTATTTTCCACTGCAATATCATTTACTCTACCTATGGATGTATTAATCTTGTGAACTACTTTATAAAGAATAATATCATTTCAGTAGATAAACTCTCTTTTTTAAACTATAATATAGAAAATATTTTTTTTGTTCCAATGCAGCTGGCAAACACCTAGACAGCTTGGTCTTGAATGCCTTAAGGCAAGCGTTGCACAGACGTTACTCACTTTGCATGACCCAGGGGGCGCGTGTAACTTGAAGATACGGAAGCGGAGTAACAATGCCCCTGCAACGCTCTACGAGCGTATTAGGACCGGGACCTACGGTTTAAAGTGGATTCCGAACCACTACAAACATTCATGGCACCGCCGGGACTCGAACCCGAAACCTGTGGTACCGCTAGCCACTCGGCCATTCAGGCCCCATATTGAAAGTATAATAAGGGCGAATTTTCAAAAACAATGGTAACGCAACAATGGCAACACAAGTATTACAGTAATAATTAGCATTACGGTAATACATATGATCCCTAGCGATTCTCATAGAGCAAACGTCGTTAACATTGTTAAGGATAGAACAAAATATATAAAAAATCATACCCTGTGTAATATGTATTTTGGTTGCCTTGGATTACTTCTAATCTGAAGGCGAACTAAGGTAATGAAAATAGTTTTGAAGACCAATTAAATAGGACTATTTATTCGCCAATAAACAGGAAAATTGTATTATAAATTAAGTTAAACCTTATATATTATTTATTCCTCCTATACTATTTATTCCTTCTTCTTAAAGGTGTAACATTAAAAAGAGGTCAAAATCAAAAGCATATTACTTTGATGATTCAATTGCGTCTAGTAGATCATTATAATAATATTATTTGCAAAAAGCAGGGGTTGAGCATCATTCAAGGCCTATCTAGCAACTCCGAAGTGATCTGCTGCTAAATAAGTTCTTTTAAATGTAAGTGGGATATTAAAGGAATTGTTCACTGTGTACTGTTAGATAACAATTAAAAAATAACCTCGTCAATATATTGGCAACTAAGACGCTAAAAGCCTTTTTGCCGGAAAAACGGCATTCGTTGATAAAGGCAAAAGGAATAATCCGGAAGCACAATAACAAGTCCCACCAAGATTGACTGTCTTAAATCTTGGTGTTTTCAGAAAGAATTTGGACGAAATATTATGTTTCATCCATCCTATTCTACAGAACTTACATCCACAGATCGTCATCTTTTTGTGAGCTTGTAGAAAATTTTGCAGAATCAAATTAGCTTCAAAAAAAGAGACACAAATAAAACCTTTTTTTTTTCAAGGCAAAATAAATTTGTAACGCTGGCAACTGACGTACCGATTACGGAGTACCAATAAGGTTAAAACTCTTGAACCCCTCATCTTAATTCATAAATTTAATCACACTTCATGATGGACTAGTAAGGTATAGAATAAAATTTCTGAAAGTTTTAAAATGGTACTCTGAAAAATAAAAAATACTTAAAATAAAATAAAAGTAAGGTACAAAAATAAAAATAAAATTTAAAAATAAAAAGAATTTAAGTTAAAAATTCGGTACAATTAAGGACCACTAGTAGAAGCCATAAAAAGTTAATTGCTGAAACGTATGGAGCAACGGGAGGCAAAAGGGGAAAAAAGGTCAAAACTTTCGTTACAACCTGATATAATAACAAACTTTGTTTTAGATTGTTCTATTATTATTACATAAAATATATTGGCCAATAAAAGCCATGAAACTTTTGAAACGGTAGAAGGTAAAATTATTTTGGTGACCCTTGTGCTTAATTGAACCTTTGTTTCCTAGCTTGTGAGCACTGGTTCACTAGTAAAGAGCGTTTTAGGCACATTATAAAAACATTTTCGATATCAATACTAAAAAGTGATGAAGTGCTTTCATAAGCTGTGCATTTTTATAACTATGTTTGCAGTATTTCTTTATTTTTCAAAAACTCAAACAAAGCAAGAAAGATTTAATAAAACTTAGTAACAAAAAAAAATTCGTAAATTATGATATAACAAAACGAAACATATTGAATGATCTCTCTGGGTCTAGATGGAGTTCCCCGATTCATGTCCCAAATAGTATCATGTCTGGCTATGGTTCAGGAAAGCTCATGGTTGAAATCTGTTGGTGGTATTCGTTTTATTGTTTTTTGCAAGCGTTTTTGTTTTCGTCGATTATTTCGATAGCATGTATATAGCGTCTTGCGTCATCAGTCATGTTTCCTGGTAGCAGTTTTTCTGAGTTTTCTTTTCTTTGAAATAAAAACATGGTGGAAATTTTTTTAAACTCTCCATCATTGACCCGCCAATTGGTTATTTGTGGACATTATTATAACATGTGATCCATTGATGTACAGCAACAACAAAAAATTGCGGCCTGGTGGCCAAGTGGCTACTAGTTCTCTGGCCTTTGGTATCACAGGCTTCAGGTTCGTATGCTGGCTGTGGCATGGATGTTTGTTAATGGTTCGGAATCCACTTTAAACTATAGGGCCCGGTCTGCTGAGCCCTCGTGGGGACAAGATGACGGTAGAGCGACAAACCAAACCTAAACAAAGGTCTTTATTAACACTATACTATATTTTATCAATAGAAATAAGTAATCTAATGGGCAATTCATATTTGTAAACATTTTCAATATTAGTAAATAATACATTATTAAAGTTTATTAAAATTAATACTGATTACGTTAAAGGAAGAATAAAGCAAGTCAAAAGTAAGAATGTAGAAATGTTTCAATTATGGCTATTTTATAGAAAACCAAAAATGAAATTCATTTAGAAATTAGAATCAATTAATTTGAATTTCCTTATTATAAAAGGAAGCATGAATTTCATTCAGATAGAGTAAATTTTTTACACGTGTATTTCATTCATGAATTTTAGTGGGTCAGTGTGATGTAGAAAATCAAACATACAGTTTGCATACTGTCACTTTTGATATCTTTATCAATGAACTTTCTCGTGACAATTCGATAAACGATAGCAGAATAGCGTCAATTTTAAAAGCACAACTACGAGTAAATTGCGATGTAATAATTTCCTTTTAAATTTAATAAAAAAATAAATTATTTTACTTAAAACAGGGTTTATTACTATTTTAGTGCACATCTATTATAAGCTACAATCTGATTTTAGATATTTTTTTAATTATTTAATTAATTAAAAGACGTTACTTAAAAAACTAAGATAATAATGAGTGTTAAACAATAATTTTAATTTAAATAATTAATAACTTAATTATTTAAATTAAAATTATTAATTTAATAATTAATTTAATAATTAATTTAAATAATTAAATTTATATAAAATCAATTTTTTTAATTTAAATAATTTTAAATTAAAAATTTTTAATAATTTAGTTTTAATTAATTTTTAATTTTTTTCTAAATTTTTAATTAATTTTAAATAATAAATAAATAATTTTTCTTTTAATTTTTTTAATTTTTTTTTCTAATTTCAAGCTTTTTTAATTTAATAAATAATTTCAAATGTCAAGAATAATGTCTAAGGTAATTTTTTTTCTAAAGTACAACAAAGTTTTATATGCATTGTCTTAAATTTGAATATATGTAAAACTACATTTGATTCGCTTATTTTAAAAAAATTTCAAAATAATTATTTTCTATAATTAAAATAGGTATAATAACTATATTACTAAATCTAAGAATTAAATCATTTGAATGATAACTGCAGCATGTTTCAAAATGCACTAAATTCCAAATTTCCACAAGTGCCCTAGATTTGTCCAACATAATATTAGTGGTAGATATTACCGTTTTATTGTGCGTTCACTGTAACCGAAAAAGATATTTTCATCATTGATGTTATATCTGTTATGTATCGATCTATATGGATATTTAAAGGTCTTTGTATTTCTTAAAATGGTTCATTGCATAAATAGAACAAATAACTTTACGAAGAAATATTTTTTATACTTTTACGTTAGTATTTTTAATACTAACATACAAGAAATAAATTAGAAGATCAATGTGCATAACAAAACTACAACAGTGTTCGCTACACATAAATTTTTGTGTACTTCACAAAAACACAATCATATTGTGTAACAAAACCATAACATTCCTTTTACATAAGCCCTAAAATGCATTACATTTAGACATCACAAATGATACATAATTTGAGGAATAAAAACACAAAAGATAAAATAATTTTACAAGGAAATATTCTATTTATATATATTCTCTATATAATTCAATGTATTCAAATTCTATGTATATATATATATAATATTTGAGTAATCTATAAATGTAAGGCATTTTAGGTTTTATATGACTGACATAAATTTTGACATAAATGGCAATTTTAGCTTAGTATAAAGGATTTTTAGTGAAAAATTCTAATCAAGCACTTCTTAAAATTAAAAAAAAAATGCATGAATACTTAAGTTGAATTGCATCATTAACATGCAAAATAACATACTCGTTTTCAAAATACACTAAAGAGTTTTATTATAAAACTACTTTTATAGATTCAACGGGAAGGTAAGGAGCTTTAGGTTTAATGGTTTAGGCTAACTTTAGGTTATGAGTAATCTACAAATGTAAGGAACTTTAGGTTTTATATGACTAATATTATGTATAAGGCTAATTGCTTTAGAATAATTCTTAGAAAAATTAAATACACTTTTAGCGTTTTTAAAACAGCAATTGACAAGAAATAAATTAAGAAGATCAATATGCACAACAATGCCACAATATTTTTCGCTACACATAAATTTTCGTGTACTTCATAAAAACACAATCATATTGTGGAACAAAACCATAACGATATTCCTTAAACATAAACTCTAAAATGCCTTGCATTAAGATTCCTCAAATTATGCATACATAGATATTATATGTAATTGAGTTATTTATAATTGTAAGGCACTTTAGGTTTTATACGACTAATACTAAATATAAGGCTAACTGCTTTAGAAGAATTCTTAAAAAATATAATTACATTTTTAGAATAGCTTTTGTAAAAGAGCAACATTTTTACATTTGTTTGTTTAGTGTAAATGATTCCTAATGGAAAATTCTAATCAAGCACTTCTTAAAATTAAAAAAATGCATGAATACTTAAATTGAATTGTATCATAAATATGCAAAATAACAAACTCGTTTTCAAAATGCAGTAAAGAGTTTTGTTATGAAACTATTTTTAGTAGATTCAACGGTATTTTATTATTACTTAAAGGCAGAAAGATATATTTTTCAATTTTACGCAAAAATTTTACTTTTAAATTTATTCAAAAAATTTTACATTAAAAAAATCCAAAGTATTAAAATTTTATAAGGGCATCAGAAATCTATATTTTTCATATTTTTAACTGTTGAGCTTTTTTTTAATTGTTAACAAACTAACATAATTCATAATAGTTGTCGGAAAATAAAATAATTGATCACGTCTGCGGTCAATCAATCAAAAATTTAAAAATAAAAATGTCTTCTTGCCAAAAATTTTATTGCGACTTTCCGTAACTGCGGTGAGGAACTGAAAATTATATATAATCAATCATTTGTAGCACATTTCTATTTTTATAAAAAGAACCCCCCTCAAAAAAAAAAATAATAATTCAGAATGTTTTGAAATCTGGTGCATTTTATTTTTATTGAGATCCTTGGCTTACTACAAGTTGTACGATGTATTATATTTGTGCTCTGAAAGTTCATGTTTAAAAAGTAACATGTTTATTGATAATAATAAAATTTACACAAAATAGAAAAAATTTTCAGTCTTAAAGTCATTGTATAAATATAATTCATAATTAATATGTTAAGTGTTAAATTAAGGCAATTATCGAATTCAGATAGCTATAATATGATTAAATCATACCTCTTAAATACACTATAATATATTAATTTATATAAAATGTAACAATTATCTTAAAAGTGTCGTGTCATAATAGCACTTTTAAGATAGTTGTTTCATGTTGTTAATATAATCTTTTTAAATTCTGTTTTAAATTTTTAAATGAAATTATTCCCTTGCTAAATTTTATAATATACTACTGTGTCCAATATGTGAGGTATAAACAGTTCAAAGAAGACAGAGAACGCGTTGATGACGAAGGGCCCTATGCCCAACCATCAACCTCAATTGACGAAGTTCACGTCCAAAAAATTAAAGATTTGGTGCTTGCAAACCGTCGATTTACAATTATAGGCCTTGCTGATCATGTTGGAATTTTAAAAGGATCGGTCAATTCCATTTTGGGCCTCGAACATGTCAAATCTCGATTGGTACCGAAAACACTGAATGCGCCAGCTCACACTGCATTGATTCTTCATGACTTTTTCGCCAAAAATGAAATTCATATCATTCCACAACAACAGTATTCACACCGTGCGAATTCTGGCTATTCCCTAAACTCAAAAGACCACTCCGGGAACATCGTTCTTGAAGAGATTCAACGTGAATCGGCGCGCTTTTTGAAGGCCATCCCTGCCGATGACTTTTTAGCATGCATTGAGAATCGGGAAAAAAGTTGGCATAAGTGCATTGTGTCCGGAGGGGATTACTTTGAAGGCGATGAAATAAATTTGGAAGAATAAATAAAGAGTTTTTGAAAAAAAAAATAATTTGTCTTACTTTTTGGGCACAGTAGTAAGTTGTACGATGCATTATATTTGTGCTCTGAAAGTTCATGTTTAAAAGTAAAATATTTATTGACATACAGTACAAATTTTCTATACTAAAGTCATTGTATAAAATGTAAGTCATAATTAATATGTTAAATGTTAAATTAAGGCAATATCGAATTTAGATAGTTAAAATATTGTTGAGTTTATGCCTCTTAAAACGCTATATGAATTTATATGATATGCAACAATTATTTTAAAAGTGTCATAAAGGCACTTTTAGATAATTGTTTCATGTTGTTAATAGAATAGTTTTAAATTCTGTTTTGCTTTCTTAAATGAAATTATTCATTTTCTAATTTTTTCCTTTTCTAATTTAAATAATGAAATTATTCATTTTCTAATTTTCCTTTCCAAAAATTTATTCCTTTTCTAATTTAAATAATGAAATTATTCATTTTCTAATTTTCCTTTCCAAAAATTTATTCCTTTTCTAATTTAAATAATGAAATTATTCATTTTCCTTCTTTAATAAAACAAAATTTTAATATATGTAAAATATATCAACTGTATAAACACTTAGTCATTATATAAGAAAAATATAATTTTTTATTTTATTTCAAATTTTCTTATAATTGATATCGTGTTTCAACTGCTAAGGGATAGAATAATTGTTCACTACAGGAAAAAAAAAATTATTATACGAAACTGCAACTATTCAGTGACTTAAATTTAAAGAGCGCAAAATAATTCGAAATTTTAATCTATGTAAAATATATCAACAATATATACGCTTTTAAAGTCATTGCATAAGAAAGATATAATTTTTTATTTTATCTCAAAGTTTCTAATTATTAATATCATGTTTCAAATGCTGCTTGATAGAGTAATGTTTCACTTATACAACAACAACAACAAAAAATTGTTCTAGGAAATTGCAACTTTTACGGTGATTTAAATTTAATGAGCGCAAAATAAATCGAAATTTTAATATATGTAAAATATGTCAACTATATAAACACTTTTAAAACCATTGCATAAGGTAAATAATATTTGTTATTTTATTTCAAATTTTCAAATTATTTTATTATTATTATTTTTTTTTATTATTATTTCCATTGGCAGATTATGAACAGTTACAGCAAAAAAGAACAACGAAAAAAAAAAAAAAAAAAAAAAAAACATACAACAACAACAACAAAATAATACAACAAAACATGCTGAAACAGAGTTCATTAATCAAACAATAATGCCAAGTTGCAGATCTTTTAGCCACTAAAAAGTGTTACCAGGTGCACCATGGGGAGGTAGATCTTCTGCGCACCCATTTTTCTAATTACTAATATCGTTTTTCAAATGTTAGATGATAGAGTAAAGGTTCGAGTTAGAAAATAGAGTTGAGAAAAAATTATTATACGAAACTGCAACCATTCAGTGACTTAAATTTAATGAGCGCAAAATAAATCGAAATTTTAATATATGTAAAATAATGTAAAATATGTTAACAATATAAACACTTTTCAAACCATTGTATAAGAAAAATAGAATTTTTTAATTTAATTTCAAATTTTCTTATTATTAATATCATATTTCAAATGTTAGATGACAGAGGTTAGCTGGTTAATGATAGAGGTTAAATGGTTCACTACATTGAAAAAAAAATTATTATGTGAAATTGCAACTATTCGGTGACTTAAATTTAATGCAAAATAAATATTCGGGTAAAATGTAATTTTAAATTTAATGAGTATAAGACAAATATAATTTTCTTATTTAATTTCAAAAATTATTTAAAATAAATTTTATTAATTAAATTTAATGAGCGCAAAATAAATCGAAATTTTAATATAGGTAAAATGTAATTTTAATATATGTAAATGTGTTTGTAATTGTATAAGACAAATATAATTTTCTTATTTAATTTCAAAAATTAATTAAAATAAATTTTATTAATTAAATTTAATGAGCGCAGAATAAATTGAAATTTTAATATATGTAATATGTAAATGTGTATGTCATTTTATAAGACAAATATATATTTTTTATTTTATTTCGAAAATTAATTAAAATAATTTTTATTACTTAAATTTAATGAGAGCAAAATAAATCGAAATTTATATATATGTAAATTGTAATTTTAATTTATATAAATGTGTATGTCATTGTATAAGACAAATATAATTTTTTTTATTTTATTTCAAATTTTCTAATTATTAATAGCGTGTTTCAAATGTTAGATGATAGAGTAGAGAAAAAAAATATATTATACGAAACTGCAACTATTCAATGACTTAAATTTAATGAGCGCAAAATAAATTGAAATTTTAATTTATGTAAAATATATCAACTATATAAATAATACAATATACATTTTTAAATTTATTGTATAAAAAAAAATATAATTTTTATTTTATTTCAAATTTTCTAATTATTAATTTTGTGTTTCAAATGTTAAATGATATAGTGCTGGTTCACAACAAGAAAAAAAAAAAAAATTTTTACGAAACTGCAACTATTCAGTGACATGCAAAATATGTCAACTGTATAAACACTTTTAAAACCATTGTATAAAAGAAATATAATTTTTTATTTTATTTTCAATTTTCTAATTATTAATTATAAATGTTAGATAATAGAGTAATGGTTCGAGTTAGATGATAGAGTAGAGAAAAAAGTATATATTATACGAAACTGCAACTATTCAGTGACTTAAACTTAATGAGCCGCAAAACTTCTGAACTAATTACGCTAATTCTTCCCCGGGAGAAATTAAATGCCTTTGGAAAACCGCGCGCTGAAGTTAACAATCGAAAATTACGCAACCTTCTTTTCTAATAAATACAACCCTGTGCAGGAAAACTTACAATGGACGAACGGGAGATTTGGCGCGCTTGGCGACCGGATCACTTGGCGGGCAGTAACCCTGAGCGTAAGAAACCTGTGCGCCTGATTCCAAAGCTCTAGGGTTTCCAAAGCACGTGAAACGCAGATATCACTATCTCCTATTCTTACAATGATCACAGAACGAATAAAACGTTTCCCAGATTCAGTCGTGAGTGTTTTGCAGGTTGCGTACGATTGATAACTCAGGATTATTCGACTTGAGGACTCTGTTTTTCCTAGTTTGGGACGGACGAAATGGACTTATTCCCAAAAACTTTTTAAAGAAAAGTCCGTGAAAAGTTTGTGGCCGCTCATTTTGTGTGAAGATAAAAACTTCGTTTTCGTAAATTTTTATCCAACATTTTTGTCTTTTCTGAAGAAGAGTGATTTGTGATTCCATATAGAGACAGAATTTATCGATATTGTTGTGAAATTAACCCGAATTATTTCAGCGTTTATTAATTTTTTTCCCGCTGAATTCCTGTTATCCCATTCTCTATCTTGAACTCGTATAGACTTAGATTTTCTTGCACCGTACAGAACATTCTGGAACTATAAAAAAGACTTGACATTTTATATAGATCACTTTAATTCAACAGATATCAACAGGTTTTTCCTATTCATTCTTTAACGTTTTCGCTTCTAATTCAAAAATTAAAAATATTTTCTCTTTTGCTTGAAGTAGATTTGTCTTGACTTTCAACAAACTGATCATTGAAAATAACTTTCAGTCACCAAGTTGTTAAAAAGATAGTTAATAATCTTTTCCAAGTTAAAAATAAAAGTTCTTTAAAAGAAAAAAAGATGCTAACTTTACTTCCTACAATCTTTGAATTTCACGGAAGATATAACTCAAGGAATTTTACTAGTTGGAAATCATAGAAAATCAGTGTTTTTTGTGAAAAACGCTAACAAAACTCTGTGAAGATCTTAAAAATTGCTGTCTTTCTGTTTCTTGCAAATCGCAATAATTATAGATAAAAAATAATAATTTTTTTGTCTAAATTTATCTTTATATTTCTGGAAATAAACTTTCCAGAAAAAAATAAATAAAAATTGTCGTTGACTTTGGAACTTGCGACTTCTTTTCTTCGAACTGAACCAAATTCTGGACGATCATTGGTCTACAGAGAAAATTTGAGGTGGTGTCAAAAATGACAGCTAAAATGATGATAATCTGCTTTATCGTGTCTGCTTTATCGGTAAGTAAACGTTTTTCAAAACTTCTAGTACGGTTGCAAAAATATAGTTTTGTTGATTACCACGTGATATTGCGTTGCTAAGGGCAACTTCAATGGTTTACCGTTTGCACATTCATTCTTGAAGGTTTCTTCACATTTTTTCTACCTGCTCTGAAGATAACGTATTTAATCTTATTTGAATTGCGCTTTTTTTTTTCTTTTTCTTGCTAAAGAAATGATAGTTTGCAATATCAGATATCAAATTGTAAACCGATATCAAATTGCAAACTATTTTCAGCGAAATATACAGCTTGTGTAGAAAGCGTTCGTAGTTAAATTGTTAAAAAAGATTAAATTGTTTTAAAATTTAATCAATTTTATTTAATTAATATTTTAATCTGTGTTTTAAAAATATTTTCATTTTTTAAATTTCATAATTTTCTTAATATGAAAATGGTAAAATAAGATTAATCCGTTTATAGTTAATAAATTAGATTAACTACTAATGACTTACTTATGTACTGTAGTTTTTAATGTTAATTGTTAAAAAGTATATGCTTTGACAATTTAAAAATTCTGTAGGAAGAACATTTAACTTTTGTAGACAAAAATGAATTGGGTTTAAGTAATAGTTAATGTTAAATAATTAAAATGTTGAAAAATGAGTTTAAAGTGTCGATGAAAATTAACTATATTTAGAATTATTGCAAATTGCAAATTATATTCAGAGGAATATCTGGCTAGTTTTGAAGCTTTTGTAGTTAAATTGTTAAAAAAAAAGATTAAGATTTAAAATTTTTCATTAGTAGATATTTTCATCTATGTTTTAAAAATATTTTAATTTTTTAAATTTTATGTAGTGAAAAGCAAAATAAAATTAATCCGTTTATAAGTAATAAATTCGATTAACTATCATAAATTATTTACTATGTTTTTTAATGTTAATTGTTAAAAGTATATGCTGTGACAACTTAAAAACTTTTATAGGAAGAATATTTAACTTTTTGTCGACCAAAAAGAATTTTGAAAAAGGGATTTAGGTAATATTTAATCTTAAATAGTTAAAATGTCGTAAAAATTGTTTAAAAAGTTGATGAAAGTTATCTAACTATATCTAGAATTATTGCAAAATCGGTTATTAAATCACTTATTTTATTAAATAAGTTTAAAAATCTTACAATAAATAAAATTTAATTAGTATTTTATGCATTTGTTTTTCGTTTTGTGTTATAAGAAATTTAATTCAAAAAATGTCATGAAAGATTTATTTAAATCTTATAATAGAGCAAATCTTTATTGACGAATTGAAAGCAGAGCAATAAAGAAAATTTTACATCGACATTTTTTCTGTAATTTAAATTTTTAAATATAAAAAGAAAAGATGAGTTTATATAAAGGTTCTTTAAAATCTTAGCATAAGATTTCATACATATTAAATTGTGATACTATGCTAAATCCAGATGTTATGTCATCTTATACCAGGCAGACTTAAGTCTTCGATTCGTTGTTAAACTTAATTACCACCAGGATTTACAAACGCTGTCGTGGTGCATTGTAAAGCTTTCCTGAGACATCTTAGTGTGGTATAGTTAACTTCCCAACACAAAGCGCTATGTCGTACAGACAAACTTAGATACGGTGACGGTAAAATTAAACTTAATGAGGCTTATGGGAACTATCCCGTTGCCTTAAGAATAAATTAATAATTTAAAAACTCGTCTTCTATTTTAAGTAATTCTAATCTAAATCATAATTATTTCGTCTCCAAAGACTTGAAATTGTCTGAGGGAAGTAATATTTTCAGACATGCAATTAATGCGCGCGTTTTAAGTTTTGTCAACTAATTTAAACAAGGCATTTACGTAATCAGATATTAATTTAGAGAAATATCGCACGTTTAAAATTCAAATTGCTTCATATTCTTTTGTTTTGTTTTAATTATTCTCAGGGATTAAGACACTTTTACGACTTCTTCGTATTACTGGTGAATTTTAAAAATCATTTCAAAGAAAATAGATGTAAATAATGATTTATATATTTACAATATATGTTATCTTTTTAACGATTTTCGATAAAAACTTCCGTATAATTCATTTTGAAAAAGAAATTTTTAATAAATGAATGCCTTCAGCTACTACCATTTATATTCCGAATGACTTTGATTCGTTCAAATATTGAAATATAGACAAATTTATATATAACAAATATTTTAAGCGTGCCTTGAAAAAGCGTTTTTTTTTCTTAAATAATTTATGGAAAAAGTTAATATTAACGGAAGTTATGTTGTAACTTGATATAGCATCATGAGGTTTGATTAATGATAAATTTTCTAGCACTTCACTGAATGTCTTTAAGTTAATACTTGATAACTATAATGAATCAAAAAGTTAAAAATAACTATAATGCAACTAAGTTATAAATTATAAATCTATATTTATTATATAACAAATTATTTATATAAAAATTTATATTCAACAGATATTTTAAGCATACCTTGCAAAAGTGTTTTCTTTCTTAAATAAGTTATGGGAAAAGTTAATACTAACTTAAATTATATGGTAATCTGTTTTAGCATCATGATGTTGGATTAATGATAAATTTCCGCGCTATTTACTAAATGGCTTAAACTTGCGACTTGAAATCTTTCAATGAGTCACAAAGTTAAAAGTAACTACAATACAGTAAAGTTACAAATTATAAATTTCACGTCGCTCTAAGTTTTTCGGCAATTATATATAAAATACATTTTTTTAAACCATGTAAAAAGCAAAACTAAATAATTGACTCCTAATATTGTTTTCTATTGAAAATGAATACAAATTTTCATTTGGTATAAAGAATTATATCGAGGTATAGTGTCAAAGGTTACATTCACTCGACCTTGAAGACACACTTTTTTTACAATCGACGTAAATGTCGATATGACACTTTTCTTAAGAAATAGTTTCTAAGGTGCTAATGAATAATAAACACCATAAAACTTTGCTAAAAATGTTTTTTTTTCTATATTTGGCTTTTCCATAAATATACGTTCTTTATCTTTTCGGTGGGCAATATATTTCAAATGGAATATCGTGAGTTCTGCATTGGCAACTGTGAGGGATAAAGATGCCATTTCAAGATAACCGGTGCTTTATGGTTTTCGCAGACCATTCACAGATAGAATCAGTTGTCGCATTTCCAGCTACGGAAATTGAAGAAATAATAGGTTTCGCTGCGGCTTGCAGTATTGTTAATATATGCATGACGTTTTTGTAATATTTTTTTATTATTATTATTATAATTTAAGCGAAAATGTGCTGTAAATGAGAGCAAATATGATTGATCTACCAAATGTATTTTAGCCAAACATTAATTAGTCCGTGTGTCAGACCAGGGATGTTTAGATTTGGTTAGACTTGGATTTATGGACCACGGCTTGCCAATGGTTTTTGTGGCAGTCGCCTTTGCAGTTTTTAATTTTTATTTTAGAATGTAAGTAGTAGTATATGTCGTATTTTTAAAAAGCCTGAAATTTAAAAATACGACATATTTAACATTACAGCCAAAAATTTTCATAAAAGATAATAAAGGGAATTTAATCATAATTCTAATTTGATAAAAAAAAATTTAAAAAAAGTAGACAGATGTTATAAATATTATAAAAAAAAATCAAATCTTAAATAAATATTATAAACATAAAAAAAATATATTAAACAAATATTATAAAAAAAAAACCCAATTATTATAAAAAATATTTTATTTTATATTATTGTTGTAAATTAGAATATAAAATCTTTTATCAATTGCATGCTATTCTGGATTCAAGATAGCGTTCTTAGTTTATTTATTTATATATTATTCGCACAACAAGTTGTCTCAATTCTGTTGGCCGTCAACGAAAATTTGTTTCAATAATTCAGACAGGCAATTTAGAAATACATATTTTTTCTGATAGGCAAACACGCGTACCATTTTGAAAATAGCGTTCAACTAAGTTGCTGTGATCGTTGTTAAATAATTCCTTAAAATGCACACATCGTATAAACATTTTGATTCATGAATATTAATAAATTGAAAAGTAGAAATCATTTGATTAATGATTGTGCTTAAAGTCAAAAAACCGAACTAAATACTAAAATACTTATCGAACAAATATATACATTCTAAATCTTTTAAATGTTTTTTGTGGACGGTGGTTTTTATGAATTTCTGGTGGAAAAAACACCCCTTCGTAGAGTCGCTATGTTTTATGAGAAAGCTTTAAAAAATTTTAAGTTTTTAAGATAAATAAAATTATATGTGCGGTATATTGCTAGAAAAAAAATTATTAAAAAGTAGAAAAAAGTTGCATTTATTAGTTAGAAAAATGTAGAAAAAAGTTATATTTTAGTTCAGTTCAAAACTTTTATAAGGCAGAGATATAAATGTTAAATAAATTGCTTTATATTTCCAAATATAGACCGAGAGTGCGTTTTTCAAAAAATTTATCCAATTTTCAAAACCCGCATATAAGCCGAACTGAATAAAAATATTCCTGTAACTCTAAAATATGTCACTATGAGGGGTAAAATGGATTTTTCTATCAAATAGCTGTAAAGCAAAACTCTAGTTGCCGAAGCTAATATTTATAAGTCTGGTAACTCTTTCGGAACTTAGCATGTTTCGATTCAGTTGTTGTCTTGTAAAAGATATGTGGTGTCTACTAGTCAAAACACTAAAAAAATAAGTTAAAATATAAAAGTAATTTTCCTTTTCCATTGCTATTTTTATGTGCTAACTATTCATGCTATTCTATTATTATTTCTGGTGTATATTTTGGTATATTTCCGTTAGCCAAGCCCAAACTTCGCAAACAGATTTTCGTTTTGGAAATGACGGAATAAATCGCAATATAAACAATTTTTAAAATAAAAGAATTCATTTTCATAAAAGAAATACCTTATTTAATTAAATTTTCAAAAACTTAAAGAGTATAATCTAAAGAAATTAAAACGTGCTATATTTTAACGACATTTGGCGATTTATTGCACCCGGCTAACTGAAAAGTACCTACGTTTTTTGCAAGAACTATTAGCGGATCCATATATAAGCCGTCTGTAGTAAATTAGCTTTCGAAAAAGCTTTAAAAATTATCCGCTTATATACGGAAATATACGGTATATCCATTTGTATCTCAGGTTTTAATTGTTTTGCATAGTGATGATTTCAAGCTGTTTTCATTCAGCAAAAACGTCAAAGTGCTCAAAATAATTCTAGCCAAAATTTGATAAAAGTTATTAAAATGGAAATAGCTAGGAATATGTGCAATATCTAAAATATTAATGAAATAAAAAGCAAGGTGTAAAGAACTAGTCTATCAGAAAATCAACGCAATGCAGTGATTTGTAAATCCTTGCTTTTATCTGTTAAATTTTCTCAAATTAGTTATTCAATATTTATTAAAATATTTTTGGAAATCTAAAATTTTTAGAAATATTTTGTTAAAAAGGGAGATTTACAAAATTTTCTGAATGCATGCAAATTTAAATGGAATCCAATATTATATATATATATATATATATAGGCATAACGAATACTAAAAATAAATTCAATTTCATTTTTTTGATTTTATAAATTCACAAGAAATATATGGATTTTATGATTTAGCTATAAATAAGTACTTTTAATGCTGCCGGAATAAAAAAATTAAAATTTTTACTTAGAAATCTGTAAATTTCAAATTAAAAGTTTGATTGGAAACCTGATCAGTCAGTTTAATGTTTGCTATGTGTTAAATAAAGTATTTCAGAACAACATAAAAAAATTTTTACAGTTAAAATTCGAATAAATATTTAAAACTCTTTTCTAATTTCTTCGATAAAAACTTTTTGACAAGGTTACGTAAAGTAAGTTATTAAGTCACTTATACTTTTAATTTATTTTCTGAAAACTTTTTTTCTGAAAATTTAATATGCTAGACCAGTTTTAATTAAAAATAAAAAACTTAAATTATTTGCAAATCGTTAAAAAAAATGCTTGCTTTAAAATAGCTGGTATTTCGACATTAATATTTTAATATTTAGATTTGAAATTTTCGCTTCAAATAAAATTTAAATGTAATTATATTCTTGTAATTAAGATTTTAAATTAAATCATTTATAAGAATAAAAAAATGAAATGAAATAGTTAAAAAAGAGACTAATCCTTCTTTATTATTCATTAAAAAGGCTTATCATCCATTTTCAGTCTTTTTAATTCTGGAAATAATTTCTATTTATTAAAATAAAAAAAGTTTATTCCTAGCCAATAAAACCTTTGACTAAATAATACAATTAAATTAATATTAATTTAAATTTATTATATGAATTTATTTTTGATTAGTTAATATAACTCATCCCAATTTGTAAAAGGGAAAAATAATGAGAAAATTTTTCCCCTCACAAAATAAAAAATAATAATTATATATAATATAATAATTATATATTATTTTCTATTTTATTATTATTATTCTATATATATTAACCATATAAAAGAAATAAAAATTACCCATGGCACTTGATTTTTAGACTCAAAACAATTTAAACTTTAAACAGATAACATTGTAAAACATATAAGAGTATTCGTACAATTTTATTTCAGTATCATTGTAGAAGAATGCATATTACTAAAAGTTTCTCGGCTTGTATATATTTATGATCGAATTATGATAAGAACAATTTATCGTGATTTTCTACTTTAAAAATTAGTTTATTATCCGCCAGCCAAATTATGATTTATGATTAAAGAATTCAATTTTTACTTGCAAGCAACGTAGAGATAAAAATTTATTGTTATTTAACATAATTATAATAATAATTATAAATTAAAAGCATTATTAAATGTTAAAAAGAAATGATAATATTTTCACTAATATTCATATTTTTATACTGAAGTACTTATTGTAGCAGATTAAATACCATAAAATTTAATTTTAAAGCTCTCCTCCTAGGAAAGAAACATAAAGTCTCTACCTAGACATTTTCATCAACATCATAGAAACATTACTATTTTTATTCAGTTTTATTTTTTTAACAGTATACGAAGTTTTATATATTCAGTACATATAATAATAATAATAATAATAATATACAATAATAATATAATATAATAATAATATATAATAATAATATACAATATTATACTCAGTTAAATATATTTCAGTTTTATTTTTTATTAATATATGGTTTTTTTTTACTTAAATCAACGTTATTGGCTCAATAAAATCAATTTTATTGAGCCAATAATCAGCTACAAATATGTAATGTTAATAAAAAAATTATCAAATGCTTAAATATTGTCGATTAATTAAGGTTTAAGTGTTTTTTAAGGTTTATTTTGCTATCGGATGTATAATAAAAAAGTTTTCTCTGTTTAAGTAAAAAATATTTGTTTTTGATATGTAATTTGATATTAGCGATATACGTAACGTATTAGCGTAATTTGATATTAACGATATACGTAGGTATTAGCGTAATTTGATATTAGGGATATTTGATATATGCAGCCGCATAAATACCCCATTGTGATAATAATTTGTCAATTAGAGATTAAAGACAAATTATGACGTATCTAATAACTAAATTTGCGTTCGTCAAAAAGTTCTACCATATTATTTATCTTTTTTTTCATTTATTTAGAAGGATTTAATTTTTATGTGTAGGAAATCGCCATTACCTCTTTTCCACCAAATCTGCACCCTCCTATATTTTTGAGAATCACCGGCATAATTGTTTTGTCACCGCTAATTAATTAATTTTGTATTTAATTCAGATTAGCAGTTCCAACTAATCAAAAACTTTCTTCAGATCTGTTTACAGTTTGGGGACAGTAGAAATATTTACCCAATTATAAATAGATTTTTGATTTTTTTTTTTTTCCTAATGCGAGAGCTTTTACTCTTCTAAATATATGTTTACGAATTAGCGAAATTTATTGACCACTTTATACGGCTAACTGTATTAGTGCTTTATGTCGTATTTATCGGACATAAACAAGAAAGCTTTCAGTTCAGTTCACTTCTAGATCAGAAGCTGATGTACTAAAATGACAGCCAGGTCTTATTTTTGTTAACATTAAATAATAATCCAAAAATTATTATGATCATAAAACATTAAAACAAAATAAATTTGAATGGAGAATATTGAATGCTTGCAGTTTTAGACAAAAGTATTTTAATTTATACTATTGTGCCCAAAAAGTAAGACCAATTTTTTTTTCAAAACCTCTTTACTTATTCTCCCAAATTTATTTCATTGTCTGCAAAGTAATCCCCTCCGTGCACAATGCACTTATGCCAACTTTTTTTCCAATCCTCAATGCATGCTAAAAAGTCATTGGCAGGGATGGCCTTCAAGTCTCGCGGCGATTCACGTTGAATCTCTTCAATCGACTCAAAACGGTGTCCCCGGTGTGGTCTTTTGAGTTTAGGGAATAGCCAGGAGTCGCACGGTGTGAATACAGTGGTTGTGGAACGATATGGGTTTAATTTTGGCGAAAAAGTCACGAAGAATCAATGCAGTGTGAGCAGGCGCGTTTAGTGTTTTCGGTACCAATCAAGTATGCGTTTGAGGCCCAAAATAGAATTGACCGATCTTTTGAAATTCCAACATCATCAGCAAGGTCTCTAATTGTAAATTGACAATTTGTAAGCACCAAATCTCTAATTTTTTGAACGTGATCTCCGTAGGTTGATGTTGATGGTTGACCAGAGAACTCTTCGTCTTCAACGTGTTCTCTGCCTTATTTGAACTGTTTATACCACTTGTAAACATTTCTTTAAGATATAGTTTGCTCACCGAATGACTTCTGCAGCATTCTATACGTTTCCGCACATGAATATTCATTCCGCAAACAAACTTTAATGCAAGTTCTTTGCTCATTCAATTTCGACATTTCAAAAATCGCCGAAATCACTTTTAGTGTCTCACAAAGTCAAACGTAACTAAAACACTAATGAATATTTTGAAGTCAAATTTCACACAGATGTCAGCAACCTAAAAAAGGAAAAAAAATTGAAATTCTATAAGCCCTACTAATTTTAAATTGAAAATTGGTCCTTCTTTTTGGACACAGTAGTAGATCAAACATAAAACACAGCATTTATTTTCATAATTAGATCTGGATGGTATCAAATCAATCAATCATTTCTTTAGATGTATTTTCTAATGTCGGTTTCAAGCTTTCTCTTTTACTTCTTTATTGAAACTTTTAGAAAATCATTTATCACTGAGTTGTTGACAGTTTTGAAACATTACCTTTCCAAAAATAACATGGCCAGAATACCTTTATCTCATAAAAAAGAAGCAAGTAAAGAAAAAAAATGATGAAAAATGAAAACTATTAATACTTCTTAAAAGATTTATCCTTTTTTTCTACGCATAAATGTTTTTTCGTTTAACTTCATTTGTTGGACAAAATAAAATTTAAAATTTAATTTAAAAGTGTTTAAAAAGTTTTAAATAATTATTAATACAATTTTTAATAGCTGTTAGGTAAAATTCTTTACAGTTTTTCTCAAACGATTTTTTTTCCTCGTAGAACTGAAGTGAAAAAGTTGCTTTGGTATTTCGAATAGTTTTAGATAGCACTGGAAAATGAAATATGAAGGCGAAAAGCTATTAATACTTCTTAAAAAATGTATCCATTTTTTTCCCGTATAAATATTTTTTCGTTTACCTTTATTTGTTGGTCAAAGTAAAATTTTAAAATTTAAATATTTTTAAAAATAAAGTGAATCGTGAATAAAAAAAAAGTATTCAAAATAAAGAAAATAAAATAAATAAATAATGAAGTATAATAAATAAAGAAAAATAAAGTATTCGTGAATCTTTTTTAAGTAATTATTAATGTGATTTTTAATAGTTGTTAGGTAAAATACTTTACGGTTTTCCTCAAACGATTTTTTTCCTTCTAGAACTGAAGTGAAGCTTTAGCATTTCGAATACTTTTTAGATAGCACTGGAAAGTGAAATATGAAGGGAAAAAATTCCAGTTTACTTTTGCTTGAAATTGGTTTTCTGGACTAAAAATATCCTGATGTTTTTATTCTTAAAACCTACAATTCGTGAATCTTTACTAGAGCATCATTTTATAGTAGCTTTTTATTCCTTTCCCTGACATAAAATATTGTTTTAGAACAAATCAAAGAAGAAATTTTTTATTTATTTTACAAAATAAAATAAATTTAATATTTCATTGTTCATTATAAATATTTAATTTATTAAAATTATCGCGTTTTAAATAACAGAAGATGACAAACTTAATAGAAAAAATAAATTTTATTGTTAAAATATATTTTATTCTTTCTTCAATTATTTACTGAAAAATTCCAGACGTAACTCTAGACAGATAATAAATTTTCACTAATCTCTCCTTTCTTTTATTTGATATAAATACATTTAGTCTATTCATATATGTCTTAGCTGTAAATAAATAATGCTTATGTTTATCACATTTCATAGGATGATGATATCACTTTTATAAGTTGCTATAAATACCTGTAAACTTTATTTTTGGTTGAGGATTTGAAAAATTACAGCTTATTGCTCTCTTACAGCATATTTATAATGATTCACTTTAACAATTCTTATTAAATATTTTCCTCTCCATTATTAACCAAATGATAAATTATTCAAATAAAATTAATGAGATTATTTAATTAGTTTTAAATATTTAAGTATAGTTAAATTCATCTATGGTGAATAAATATTCAGAAATTAATTTTTTTTAAATATGCATTTAAATTCTGTATTGATTATTCAATTGCTTAGTCTATTAAAGAAGTTAAAATTGTAAATAATGTAAGTTTTATTTATTTATTTTTTTGTTCAATTGATTGCAGAAATATAATCATTTTATTTCATTTGCGAAATTTTGACGCTTTTTTTTTATGCATTATTCTTTCATTTCACAGAAATTCTGAAAGAAGTCTGCGTTTTTCTTGTCAACAGTTTTGACGTTAAAATTAATAAATGAATTTAAAAAACAAAAATATTTTTTCAACAGCTTTCTTGGAATTTTCAGCGTGAGTATTCCGGGACGTTTGTACCTTTGTTTGTGATGTTCTTAACAATATGTATTTGACAGGAGATATCAAAATTTAAATTACTTCGTATAACATTTATAACAAAATAACTGTGATAGTTTTCTTTGAATATATATTCCAATAGGATTTTGTTGTTCTTGTTTCTTATCCCAATTGGTCGACCACAACATCTAGACCAATCCAAGAACTCATGTTGTGTCATGGAAGGAGGGAGAGGGGGGGAGGGATGCAGCTTCTGTTGTAATGGAGCACCCGTAGGTAGAAGTCTGACTTGGCTCCGCGACGCTGACTTTTTCCGGGTTAGGGTTGCCAGCCTTACGCCCAACGCTCTGCAGTTATATTAGACTGGGATCTACTGCTTACAGTGGATTCCGAACCACTACACACGTCCATGGCACCACCGAGATTCGAACCCGAAGCCTATGGCACCGAGCACCAGAGAGCTAGTCATTCGGCCATTAGGCCAGGCCCTAAAAGTTTTTAAAACTAATATAAAGATCTCCTTGTTATCAACACGAGCCTTAACTGTTTAACGTCGACCGTTTTGGTGTCCCCTGCCGGGAAGAATATCGAAATAGGCCCCTTTTCTAATAAAAAAGGGAATTTGTCAGCTTTATTTCCTTAACATCATACAATAAGAAAAATTAATTAATTTAATGCACAGCCACTGGTGGTACTTTGATCATGTTAGCTGCTAAACCGCCAGAAACCGCTGGCGACGTCCATTGCTAACATTGTTTTCAAAAACGAGGTGACTCGATGGTGACTGTGACAATGTATATAAAGTGTCTCGCATCGATAATCAGGCTACCTTTTGATAGTTGTCCATGATTCCTTCCATACAGAATACAAATGTGAGGCAGTTACTTTTACAAATCTTCTTGGAAAGCACTGTTCTCCGCTCGTTGTCTATATGTTGGCTGTTGGACGAGGCCTACGAGGCCCACTGATGTTCAACAAAAACAAACTTTTTGCACACGTCTTCTTTACTTTTAATTGACCTCAGTGTATTTCAAAGTAAGAATTCAATCAATGAATTAAGTACTTCCAAATGATTGTTTCCCTATTAGGATGATTGTTTCCCTTACTACATGGCAATTATTCAAATGGAACAAGATCATCACACCTCTTAGAGTAAGTGACGAATAACGCTTCCGTTCTGTTTGCGCATTTGGTAGGGAAGTCACGTCGAATTGTCCTCGATAACCGATAAATATATTATTAGCTTGGGCAAGAACTTCAGCTCTCTTGGAAAAAAAAAAAAAAATAAACTTGTGTACTTCAAAAAGTTGTTTTTATAAAGTCACGTTTATTCCGGTAGTTTTCATCTGCGGTTATTATTAGAGTTCTGGAAAGTGAAAAGAATTTTTCAGTCGAGTTTCTATGATTTGAATTCTGATATTAAATTCTTTTATCTTTTAATTTTGTGTTTCATTTTTGTTGTAATAATTTAAAAAGTAATTGAAAGCAAGATAATTATGGCATTTGTTATTTTAATGTTATTTCGTTACTTCTAATGATTTTTAAGAATAAAACCCGTCTTAGCTCCTGTTTATATATTTTTTTACTACAATTGTTGTTTTAGAATAAAAGATAAATTTATTTAACTGATGTCATTCACATCTAAATTGGTAGATAATCTAGATCACAATCTAGTCACATCTAGATTGGTAGAAATGCGGAAATTCGATGGAGTTTGTGACAATGTCTGGTGGGAGTTTTTCAAGTTTTCTCTCATATGTAATCAAATTCGGAATAGTTACCTCTAAAGGTCTTTCCGGAAAGGAATTTGCTCATCTTATGACCCATCTGTGGGCTATTGTTGGAATTCATGAACATGAAGCTCACTAATGTTCAATGACAAAAATAAATTACATTATAATAAGGTCCCAGCCTAATATGATCGTAGAGCGTTGTGGGGGTAGTGTTACGCGTCCGTAGCAAATCTTCAATGCTACACATGCCCCTTGGGTAGTGCTAAATGAGTAACAGTGGGAAAGCCCTTGCTTGTGGCATAAAGATTAACTGTCTGTATTGCCAGGTGATTTAGAATAAAAACATAATAAATGTATTTCCAAAATATTTTTAAAAGCACAAGAAATATTTCAATAATAAAGGATAGACGTTATGTATACGTTTCTATACGGTTTTATAAAATAATGTGCAAAAATTTGCATATTATTTAATTAATTTTGGGTGTACGTTGTTCATCTTAATATAGCCAAATCGAATATTTTACAAAATGAAAAATTCATATGATTTTCATAATTTATCAGAATTTCATGTATGAGTTTCCAGTTATTTTCATAAACATACATAGCACAGACGAAAATATCACAGTCTAACAGAAAATACTTGAATATTTTATTAATATGAGATAAACATATTTATTCATATAACTATCACTAAATTTGTTTAAATATCTTTGATATCATAAATATTGTATATGCCAGTCAGACATATGTATTAAAATAATCTTTTAATGCGAAACATCATCTTAAAATATTTCTTTCGAAAAAAAAATCGTCTTAGAGGAAAAACATCAAACGGAAAAACAAAAAACTTAAAAGGAAAGACATCAAATCAAATCTTATACATATTCGCTCTACGGATGAATAAATGTTTAATTAACGAAATTATGAAAACAGGCGCACTAATTTTGTCTTGGAAGCACGATAAGTTACGATTCTAATTCTATACACAAACCAGACATGGATGAATCTTTTTCCGAGAAGTAATAAACCAAAAAGTCAAATTTATTTTCCTTTTTGAATGTTATAGTATGAAATCGAGCAGCAGTTTGTATTGCTTTCGTTCCAGTAAGCAAGATTAATTAATGCCATATGGAAGAAATATGTAAAAGATCAAATAATGAAATCGAAGTTAGTATATTTAATGATGGGAACATATTATTTTTTTATGCTAATGAAATGGTAAAATAAAATGACGTAAAAAATTGTGTATGATTTCAAGGAAATTCGTCAGTTATTTATTATACATGCAAACAGAGATTTAGCAGTGGATTTAAATAATATATTTTATTTTTATAGCAATATTTTATCTATTTATTATTATTTTAGTTTATTTTAAAAATATTTGCTCTTAAAGAGCTTATATAAATAATAATAATAATCTAAAATATATCTTAAAAATTGTTTTTTTTTTAAGATATTTCTCTTAATATCTTAAAAAAGATAATAATATAACATCTTATGATTAATGTTTTTCTCATAAAACCAAGCTCTAAGATGTAGTTAAATAATAAAGGGATAGACGTTATGTATAGGTTTCTATACGTTTTCATAAAATAATGGATAAAAATTTGAATATTATTTAATTAATTTTGAATGTATGGTATTCATCTTTAGTATGGCTAAATCGAGTATTTTGCAAAATGAAAAATTCATATGATTTTCATAATTCATCAGGTTTTCATGTTTATATTTCTAGTATTTTACATAAACATACGTAATACAGTCGAAAATATCACATTCTAATAGAAAATACTTCAATATTTCATCAATATGAGATTAACATATTATTTTTAGTGCGAATTTTAACGTAGTTTATTCATATAACTATCACCAAATTCGTTTAAATATCTTTGATATCATAAATATTGTAAATGTAAGTCAGACATATGTATTAAACGAATCTTTAATACGAAAAACCATATTAAAATTTTTCTTTTGAAAAAAAATAATCTTAGTGGAAGAAAAACATCAAACGGAAAAACAAAAAAATTAAATGGAGAGACATCAAATCGAATCTTATACATATTCGCTCTACGGATGAATAAATGCTTAATTAACGAAATTATGAAAAAAGGCGCACTAATTTTGTCTTGGAAGTATGATAAGTTACGATTCTAATTCTATACACAAACCAGACATGGATGAATCTTTCTCAGAGAAGTAATAAATCAAAAAGTCAAATTTATTTTTCTTCTTGAATGTTATAGTATGAAATCGAGCAGCAGTTTTTGTACTGCTTTCGTTCCAGTAAGCAAGATTAATTAATGCCATATGGAAGAAATACGTAAAAGATCAAATAATGAAATCGAAGTTAGTAGATTTAATGATGGGAACATATTATTTTTTTATGCTAATGAAATGGTAAAATAAAATGGCATAAAAAGTTGTGTATGATTTCAAGAAAATTCGTCAGTTATTTATTATACATGCGAACAGAGATTTAGCAGTGGATTTAAATAATACATTGCTTTATTTTTGCAGCATTATTTTTTAAATTTATATATTATTATTTTTTTAGTTTATTGAAAAAATTCTATTCTAACATAGTTTTATATAAATAATAATAACAATCTATAATATATCTTATAAATCTTTTTTTAAGATATTTCTCATAATACTTTCAGCATAACATATTTTAGAATTATTTCATTAATTTTAGAATCATCAATTTATTATTCTATATCCAATTTATTTCACCATAATATTTTATAGTCAAATATGATTAATCAAATATAATTATTTCAAAATTTATTGTAAGAATTCTGTTGTTTCTGCATATATAATACAATATATTAACATATATAACTGTGTACATATATATATGCATACAATTATTATTTATAGATAAACGTAATTGTTATACAAAATCGCAATATATAATTGTTACATACTGACGGATATTACAATTTATGTAATGTAATAGGGCTATCTGGCGCTCGGTGATACAGCTTTCGTGTTTGAGTCCCGGCGATGTCATGGATGTTTGTAGCGGTTTGGAATCCATTTTAAAACGTAGGTTTCGTCCTAATATGGCTGTAGAGTGCTGACAATCCTACCGCGTAAAAAGAAAACATCTCCTGTCTAGAAATCTGCCAGCGGGCAAACGGCCTTGGTCCACTATGGGGCTTTTAAGCCACTGATGATGATGATGATGATGAATAGGGCTGTAACAAGAGAAAGAATGCCGCGTTGTTTTTCTGATTTGCATAATCAAAAACCGTACTGAAAGTTACTTGTCAATGCTGGGGATATGACTCAACAAATCTATAGGCTGGGAAGTTCTTCCGTTGTACTCGGAGAGAAGTATTCGAGCCCCCTCCCTCCCTCTGTCATACATAGGGATGTTTCCATTTGTGGCGGCAAAATTTAGATGTAGTGTAGCAGGCTCCCTATGGTAAATCCTAGTTAACGCTGAATGTACTGGATCTCTGCCTTTCTAGTGGAATTGATTTAGGCCAAAGGGCTTGTCGTTTAAAAATAACGAAATATATTGTCCTTTTTTTTAATAAAACAAATTTTATAAAATAGTTTCATACCTATAAACGTTTTTTAAAAATAATTACTCAAAACATCTTTCAGATTAAAATATATCCAACGTATCTTTTCAATTAACATTCACTTTTAAATATAAAAATCGAAAATTCAATGTACTATAGGAATTATAAAATTACACTCATGTACATAAATTAAGGATAATTCAGAATCACACAGAAATTGAACTCTAAAATAAAAATTTCACCTGTAGAATTATCACACGCATCTTGAAGAAGAATATGCAAATTACAGGAAACCACCAGATGGCGCGGATAGTCGTCGATACGATATCGTATCGCGGATAGATAGATACGTCACAATAACGAGAGTGTAAGAGAGGGGTATATAAGGAATGGTGGCAAAGAAGTAAAATTGTTCACAAGCGCTTTAAAAGCCTTTCAGTGCAATAACCGCATAGTTATGGCACAAAGGAAGCATTTGGATGATTTTTTACGTGGTAGAATGATCGGATGACTGGAATGTGGACGTACCCAGCTGGAAGTATCCGATGAACTTGGAATCGCCCAGAGTGTTATCTCCAGGCTTTGGCAACGATTCCAAGATGATGGTAAGGTGAGTAGATGTTACAGCACAGGTCGCCTCCGAATTACAACGCCGAATGCGGACCGGTATTTAGCAGTTACTGCCAAAAGAAACAGACGGAGCACAGCATCAGACCTGTCTCGTCAGCTCTCTTCAGCTACCGGTACGACAGTTTCAAGGCAGACCGTGTACAGACGCTTAGGGCACATTGGTCTATATGCTCGTAGGGCTGTCAGATGTGTTCCACTTACCGCAACTGACTGTCACCTGCGATTAACCTGGAGTAGAGAACATGCATTGTGGACACCGCAACAGTGGTCGGGTATGATGTTTTCCGACGAGTCCAGGTTTAGTTTGCAGTCTGATTCTCGCCGGACTTTCATATGGAGAGCGCCAGGTACCCGTTACCACCAAGAGAACACCATTGAACGACACCGTTACGGTGGTGCAGGATGGCTCGTTTGGGGAGGAATTATTCTTGGTTCCAGAACTGACCTGCATGTTCAGAGTGTAACGATGACAGGCCACATCTATCGGGATGTCATTCTGGAACAACATGTACGTTTGTTTCGGGGCGCCATGGGTGCTGAATTTCTGTTTACGGATGACAACGCCCGTCCTCACCGTGCAAACATTGTAGACGAATGCCTTCAATTGGAGGATATCACCCGTATGGATTGGCCAGCATACTCACCGGACTTGAATTCAATAGAGCATGTGCGGGATATGCTTGGCCGACGAATTGCAGCCCGTCACCCCCTCCCACTTGTCAACCGGAACTTCGGAGGGCATTGCTTGATGAGTGGTGTAATATTCCCCAAGATCAGATTGATAATTTGATACTCAGCATGCCTAGGCGTTGTAAGGCCTGTATTACATCGTCCTCCATATTAACCATCATACTAACCATGTTATACTGTTTTTTGTAAATAGGTTCATTTTTGAAATATGCTCCAGGGAGTAAAAATCGCAATTTTTATTAATTATGTCAAACATATAGCATCTTTTTTGCTCTTTACCTTTTGTTTAATAAATAGACTTTACAAATAAGTCAAATTTGTTTTGCTTCTGTCTCTTTCTTTGCCTGAACTTCATTATCCTTAATTTATGGACATGAGTGTAAATGCCTTCCACTTCTTTTAAAATGAATATTTAATCTTAATCTGCCTCACGTATGACATTGACATCTATTACAATTTTTTGCCTTGCGGGAACCATTTATAACCACTTTAAATACGTGCTCAGTGTTACTTAAATCTTAAATTACGCGAGAGTTTTGTTTTGTTGAAAACTTTCCGATCAAAGAAATTGTTTCCGTTTTATTTTATTGACAAAAATCTGCCCCTTACCAACATTACCTTTAGTTTTGCTGTTACGTATCACGAATGAAGTGATTCGAAACGTGATTTCAAAATTTATTAAAGACTTGCTAAATGTGCGCGTCGTTATAATAGGCTCTCTATGGTGAACCCTAGTTAACGCTGAATCTGCTACATCTCTGTCTTTGTAGTGAAAATGACTTAGGCCAAAGTGTCTGGCGTTTAAAAATAAGAAATCTATTTTCCTTTTTTTAAATAAAGCAAACTTTATAAAACAGCTACATACTTATAATACTTATTCATAACGTCTGCAAGATTAAAATATATCCAACGTACCTTTTCAATCAGCATTCATTTTTAAAGATAAAAAAAACGAAAATTCAATGTAGGAATTTGAAAATTAAAATTCATCCACTTCTTTTAAAATGAATATTTAATCGGCCTCACGTATAACATTGACATCTATTACAATTTTTTGTCATGTGTGAACCATTTATAACCACTTAAATACGTGATCAGTGTTATTTAAATTCTAAACAAGTAATATAAAAAAAAAATTTTTAATGTCAATTCCTTCTTTTTTTCCACTATATTGCAGAAAGTCCTTTATAAATAATTTCCATTTATTTCCATTAAGTTTATATGGCGCCATCTATTTGTAGATATATGCAACTTAAATCTAAAAAAAAACTAAAATTAATTAATTAAATTTAATTAATGAATTAATATTTGAAAAACTGTATTAACATCAAGTATCATCCACTACAAGTTCAAAAAAAATGTATTTGAACTTGAGGGGATGAATAAAAAGTATTTTACGAGCAATTGAAAATTTGAACAAGATATATATAGGGGGAGTGTCAGATAATAGAAGGAATTGAAATCACACGAGAGTTTTGTTTTGTTGAAAACTTTCCGAGCAAAGAAATTGTTTCCGTTTTGTTTCATTGACAAAAATCTGTCCCTTACCAACATTACCTTTAGTTTTGCTGTTACGTATCACGAATGAAGTGATTCGAAACGTGATTTCAAAATTTATTAAAGACTTGCTAAATGTGCGCGGAAGATCAATCGATAGTTTTCGATATCTATCGTGCATGATAATGAGCAAACATTGGTTGAAATCGCGGCCCCGTATATTTTAAGAAGGAATGCAAAATTCATGAGTGTTGCGTGACCATGGCCGCAAGTGTAATTTGTTATTCCAACTATGCCGAACGTGAGCTTGGAAATGGTGAAGTTAATAATAATAATTTTATTATATAAAGTGTTTAGTTTATCGACGAACTTAAAAATGAATATTAAGTTATAAGAGTTATTGTGAAATGGTTAAACTTCAGTCGCATTTTTAGTGGAGATAGTGTTGTGTCTTCTTCTGCTCTATTGAATTGCATATTTATCACAATAATGAAATATATTATTACATTAAAATTATATTTTTATATATAAAATATATTTTATATTTATATATTAATTATATAATTAAGGATATATTTTTATTCAGTAAATACTTTTTATGATTCCTTAATAAAAAAAATATTGAATTATTAAGCAAATGTAACAGAAATATTTTTAATACTCAATTTAAACAATTAATTATTTCAATAGTTTTTCCTCTAATCAATTTATTAATTAAGTACATACAAATTTAATAATTAATTTTAAAATTAAACAATGACATATTTCTTCTTCTCTTCTTCATTGGCGCAAAAGCTCCATGACGGGCCAAGACCGTCTGCCTACCGGCAGATTTCGAGACATTTTTTTTTTAAGAGATAGGGTTGTCAGCCTTACACCCTACACTCCTTGTATAAATCCAGGACCTAGGGTTTAAAGTGGATTCCAAACTACTACAAACATCCATAGTAATCCTTAATAATTAATTTTAATATTAAACAATTATATATTTCTTCTTCATTGGCGCAACAGCCCCAATGTGAGCCAAGGCCGTCTGCCTGCTGGCAGATTTTGAGACAGGAAATGCTTTCTTTTTTAAAGGTAGGATGTCAGCCCTACAGTCTTATTAAATCGGAACCTAACATTTAGAAAGGATTCAACAAACAAACCGGAAATTTACTAACTTCCATGGGACCGCGGGGACATGATCCTGAAGCCTGTGGCATCGAGAACTTTAGCTCTATTCATTCGGCTATCAGGCCCCAATTATATATTTGAAAAATAAAATCACTGTTAAATATTTTTATATGATATTTCGTACATGTATAATGTCCTTTTAAAAAAGAAAAACAAAATTATATTTCGTGGTTGTACTGACTTATTCTTACATTTGCATTCGCGTAAAATTCATTCATGTTTCGTAAAGTTCCTAGATTAATCTTCAATCTTTTCAATAAATCTTTTCGTTAAGCTCCTAAATCAATTTATCTATGTTTCACTATGAAAATTTTAAAATACACGAAACTGCTTGATTAAAAAGTGAAAAATACTCGATTGTTACTTTATATATGTGACTAACAATGAAGCAACTTCTGTTCCATAAAATGAAAATGTTCTGTGTATTAGTGCTTTCAGTATGATTTCTGTAGTATTTAAAGTTTGGTTCTATAGTGTTTAGTTCGGTACTGTTTGATATGATGCAGTTCTATTCCTATTACGTCACTGTTTAAAAGGAAAGGTAAACGCAAATTTTGTACAGGGAAGTTTCAGTTAAAATCCCATCCATTTCAAGGTACCACACTAAAAGTGGGTGGTACGGTTGAAAACATTGTAAAATCTTAGGCGTTGTCCTTTTTGGAGCTTTTGTTTGAGTTTCCATAAAATTTTATCTTACAAGACCTTTACTTTCTGTTCTGCTTTGGATTACTGCAAAGATTTGACGATATTGAATTAACCATCCTTTTTTTCTAACTTATTTGCCAATTAAAAAGAATGCACCCAGAAATTATAAAATAATGTACTGTGATACTATTACAGTGACAGATTTTATAAAACCGTAAGTTAAGAAGCAACGAACGCCATGTTATCTTGTTATTCAACCGTATTTATGTTGTGTTATCAACCATTTAAATCTTCCAGACATTTCTTCATTTTTTTAGATTACATCGAATTTAAAATCTATTCTTTGTAACTTGAGACCTTTTGCATCCATTCTTTTGTCTGGGCTTCCAAGAAATACTGCTTATAACAAGATCGTTACGTTGCATTATGGTTGAGAATAATAGAATACGGTTTTCGACGGTAAATTAACCATCCTTATAGTATATCTTCTACAGTTAAAGAGAAAACACCAATACCGATAAATTCAGAAATTTAAATTCAACTGTCGTTACAATGGGAGATCACAGAATCGTAAACCTTGAGGATACAAACTATATGTAATCTTGCCTTTAAACTGCAATATATATTAGTTTTTAAAATTTTAACATTCCAATAATTCCTTAACGTTAACGTTAACTATCATAAAAAAAATCGTATTTCTATAAAAATTTATTTACAATATCAGTACTTCACACTTCCATTTTTAAACAATAGCATATATTCTTCAATAGTAAACTAACCAATTTCATCTTTCTTCTCTAATTTAAGAGAACATTCACATACCTATACCTACTCAGCAATTTAAAAATAATGACTCAAGAGATGTTTAGTGACAGATTTCACAAACAACTAAAATATGAAGTGGCAATATGTATAATATACAGGGTGTTCACATAAAACCTCCTTGATTTCAAATGTAAATTGTACAGAAACTATGAGTCCTAGAGATTTGAGGTTTGCGGTATCTTGAATAGAAACACAAGTTTATTTTTCTGCAAATGTTTATATTTCCGAAAAAGTTAATATTTTTGTCTACAGAAATCTTTACTTTTCACTCGTTGTATCAGTCTTTGGCTTACATCAATTAGAAAAATTTTAGCACTTCGATATGAGCCCCATTCGTAGCTCGCAGAATGTCCAATCGATATTCAATTTCAATTCATGTGTTGTGCAGCATGTCAGGTGTGACTGGATTAATGATTTCCGTAATTCTGTGGTTAATATGAAAAGTATCATGTGTAGATGTAGTGTAGACATATCCCCACAAGGAATCTAGAGAAATACTGGAGATCGCGGTGACCAAGCTCTGGGTCCATCTTATCCTATCCAACGCTGCAGAAATGTTTGTCTACGGAACGATGAATGTCTGAACTCCAGTGCGGTGGGGCACTGGAGTTCAACATTCTGGAATATTACATTATTATCTGGAATATTACATATATCTGCTGGAATATTACATTTGGCTACAAAGGGATTAGTTTTGGAAAAATGAACTGTTCAAGCATGTCAAGATAAATGGGACCAGCTACGGGTTTTTCCATGAAGAAAAATGTTCTGAAGATTTTATCACACATTAGACCATAACACGCATTCACTTTGCCACTGTCTCTGACATGTTCCCGAACAACATTAAGTTGTTCTGAATCCCAAATACGAACGTTGTGACGATTAAGCATCCCAGATGTGTGGAATTTTGATTCGTTACTGAATATCACATTCTCTAGATAATTGGGAGCGTTGTCGATCTGGTCCAGGATCTCAATAGTAATTTTTTTGTTTTGGTAGGCGTTTTGGCTTTAGCGCTTTAAGGATTTGAACTTTATAGGCATACACGCATATTTCATGCAGCACCTTATGAACTGTTGACCGTGGAATGTTCAGTTCCCGTGACGCTCTACGAATTGACGTATTGTTGGGCTTCTATTGAAAGCCTCCCTAATTTCTTTAACAGTTTCTTGCCCGAGCCAGGCTCTCGGTTAACACTACCCGTGGCTAAAAACTTCTCAAACCATACTTTAGTTGTATTTACATCCGGCGGTTAACGTTTCTACGTTCTTTGGATGCTAATCGGTGATTCTTTGAGCGCATTATATCAAACACTGGGATCTCTGTTGTGCTATTGTCATCTCTGCTCATTAGTCAACATTTGCAATAAAAGAATGGCAATTACATGACATAACAATGATGCACACAATAAAAATTAACTTTTTCGGAAACAAAAAATTTTCTGTAAAATAAAGTTATGTTGCTGCTCATGATACTTACTGCAAACAGTAAATCTCTAGGACTCATAGTTATTAAGATTAAGATTGGAAATCAGGGAGATTACATGTGGACACCCTGTATATAATTATATATATATACACATAAAATTCTGCTTCTAAAAGAATCTCTGTTCTTTCTACTATTTAAGAATAACAACATATATATCTTGATAATTAACCACTTTCGTCTTTCATCATCTTTCACCGTTAAAAAAACGCTCAAATACCCATACCTAGTAGGAGATTAAAAAAATAATGACTGAAACACTGCTGCAGTGACAGATTTCACAGAATCATAAATCATGAAGTTGGAAATGGCCATGTAATATCGCCCTTAAACCGCGTTTGTGCTTTAGTATCAACGATTCAAATCTTCCGGACATTCCCTCACGTTCTTCAACTGCATCTAATTTAAGAGTGTTTGTCACTTGATACCATTTCTGTCCCGCTAGGCTGATGGCTATCGTCACAGATTTCTTATGGATAGGAAATTTAAGGGTGATTCCGTTACTGGTCTGCACACTACATCCATTTGTTTAATTTATCGACTGTATCACGTCTTCCATTTCGGGAGGACATTTGTGACAGTAACTTTCATTTCCAATTTACGTGCTTGGTTTCATTTGGCTTTCTAAAACTTGGCCTTTTCTATCAAAGACATATTGTCCATGTGAATTATCATTGGTGTAATTTGGTGTATTAATCGTTTTTAGTTATTATTTTTGTGTTAGTGTGTGAAAAAACATATAATATGTATGTTTAAGGTATAAAATAAAAAAAATTTAATTTATATTATATCCATAAATCTTATATTTTTTTTCATTTTCGGTCACATACTTGTAAATAAAAATGAACTTTGCACAGTGTTTTTTTTCTAATTTATTGATATGTTATGATATAATTCATAACATATAACTATTTGTTGATATGTATAATTCATAATATATAACTATTTATTCATATGTTATATAAGATTCATAATATATAACTATTTATTCATATGTTATGTATAATTCATAACATATAACTACTCATATGTTATGTATAATTCATAACATATAACTACTCATATGTTATGTATAATTCATAACGATATTTTATGATATGTCTTAATAATTGTTAATAGTGCTGAGTGGATTGTCACTCTACGGTCATTATTATTATTATTTGTACACGAGGGCTAATTTGACTGAGACTTATGTTTTAAAGTGGATTTTGAACCACTATAAACATCCATGCGACCGTCAGAATTCGAATTAAAAACCTATGGTACCGAGTGCTAGTCACTTGGCCATCAGGCCCTTTGAATGTCATTAGATAATACCGCAAAAAGATTTTAAAATAATGAAAAATGAATCGTATTCAACAAAAGATTAATGGATAAAATTCTATGTCTAACTCTAAACATTTGGGGTTTATCGTATGTTTAAAATAACGAAGATATATAATCTAAAGTTCAAAAACATGATCGTTTTAAACAAGGATTTATGGAAACTTTTAAAAATTTCCTATTGTAGTACTTAAGAAACGTAACTTCTGTATAACTTTCGATATAACTAATTAACTATTACTTTAAAAAAGGGGAAAGGATTTAATAGCATTATATAATGATTTTTGTTGTGATCGTTATGATTTTTTTATTCGTTCAGATTCTTGTAGTATATATATTTTTTAGCCTTTTTTTAAAAAAATTGAGATGTCTTGTAGGTACCTTTCTTTCCATATTAGATAATCTTTTGTATAATTCTTTTGTCTGCAGTTTAATATAATAATTGTGATTTGAAAATTCTCCTGTTGGTTAAATACTACTGTGACCAAAAATTAAGACCAATTTTCAATTTAAAATTCTCGGGGCTTATGGAATTTCAATTGTTTTTCATTTTTAGGTTGATGGCACTGTCCTTGTCATCTGTGTGAAATTTGACGTCAAAATATTCATTAGTGTTTGAGTTACGCTTGGCTTTGTGAGACGCTAAAACTGATTCCGGCTATTTTCAAAATGTCTGAATTAATTGAGCAACGAACTTGCATTAAATTTTGTTTGTGGAAACGTATAGAATGTTGCAGAAGGCATTCGGTGAGCATTCCTATATCGGAAAGAAATATTTAGAAGCGGTATAAGCAATTCAAAGAAAGCAGAGAATGTTTGAAGACGAAGAGCCCTCTGGTCGACCATCAACCTCAACCGACGCCGCTCACGTCATGCAAACCGTCAATTTTCAATTAGAGACCTTGCTGATGATGTTGGAATTTCAAAAGGATCTGTTAGTTCCAGTTTGGGTCTCAAACGCGTCAAATCTCGATTAGTACCGAAAACACTAAATGCGCCAGCTCACATTGAATATGCATTGATTCTTCGTGACTTTTTCGCCAAAAATGAAACCCATATTCGACAACCAACGTATTCACACGTGCGACTTATATTCCCTAAACTCAAAAGACACTCCGGGGACACCATTTTGAGTCAATTGAAGAGACTCAACGTGAATCGCCGCGCGCTGAAGGCCATCCCTGCCGATTACTTTTTTAACATGCATTGAGGACTGGAAAAAAAGTTGGCATAAGTGCACTGTGCCCGGAAGGGATTACTTTGAAGACGGTGAAATAAATTTAGAAGAATAAATAAAGAGTTTTTGAAAGATAAAATAATTGGTCTTACGTTTTAGGCACAGTTGTATAACTCTTTTTTTCTGCAGTAGTTTAATATAATACTTGTGATTTAAAAATTCTACTGTTGCCTAAATATGTCCAAACTTCCATCCTTCCTTCCTTCCCTGAACAAATAACCGAAATTCCAACAAATTTGCTCATAAATAATCCCAAATGCTTGTTTCAATTCGCTTCATTTAGCCATTTTATTTAATAAGACAATTAACTAGACTTTTATTAAATTTTCAGCTACGCCAAGCGTGTTCCTACAAACTTCAAGAATTTTCCGATATCTTATTTTTAATTTCGAACACTTTAAAGAGCATCGTAAACTATTCGATCCGTTGCATTCTAGAAAAGAAATTAAATATGCCTTAACCTGAAAGCTTATGATTTTAATTAGTTGCAAACATTATGATCAGACTGTCAAAAATACCATTTTATTGGAATAGTTAAAAGTAGAACAATAAATCACTTGAAGGCCATGAATTAGTTGGATCCACGAAATTCTAAATTTACGACATCGTAACTTTGATCTTGTCCCACATAAATCCAAGTGTTTAAATTTTGTCATAAATTTTTCATGTTTTAGGGATTTAAGAACCAGAGGCGATTATTATGGAGATATTTTTAAATTAGTATCGGTAGTAAAATGCAAATCCCTTTTAAAATCGTTTCTATAAATAAAAGTTTTTTTTTTAATTCTGTAATGAATGAAATATATATATGCTTTTATATACATTCATGTATTTTATATTCGTTTTTATTATAGAGATTACCAATTGTAAATTAATCAAAATAAATTAAATTTCTTCAGTGGCTAATTTAAAAATATCTTACACAATTTAAGTACACAATTCTTAAAGTAAAAGCTAAATTTAACTCATACTACGAAATCAGAATTCTTCAATTTTTTTTTATTTACTTATAATTTTTTATTTAATTGATTGCAATTTAATTCCGTTCTATCATATCTTCAAAATTTTCTGATTGGAAAAGTTTAAAATTTTTAAATATTGTAATTTAACGTGTGAAAGCTTTTAGGTGTAAATATAAATGTCTGACAAGATAAAAATAAGTTTATCAATTGAGATTATAGAGATTATCAATTGTAAAATAATCACAATAAATTTAATTTTTTAGTAATTAATTTAAAAATAACTCTGAAGTACACAATTCTTAAAGTAGAAGTTAAATTTAAATGATACTACGAAATCAGAATTCTTCAATTTTTTTTATTTACTTATAATTTTTTTCATTGCAATTTAATACCTTTCTAAAATTTTGTTCTGACTGTAAAAATTCGTTAATTTAATTTAACATTTGAAAAATTTGTAATTTTTACTTTTAAAAGCTTTCAGGTGTAAATTTAAATATCTGAGACGGTAAAAATGAGTTTTTATTAACCAGTATTGCTATTTTTTTATAGTTATGTTATCTTTTTAACATAAATTCAAAAGTTTAATTTATTTATAATTTTTTTATTTAAGTGATTGCAATTTAATTCTTCTCTAAAATTTTGTTCTGATTGTAAAAATTTAAAACTTTTAAATGTTGTAATTTAATGTTTGAAAGTTTTCAGGTGTAAATTTAAATATCTGAGACGATAAAAATGAGATTTTTGTAACCATCATTGATATTTTTGTACAACTATGTTATCTTTTTAATATAAATTATAAATATTAAAAAAAAATATTCCTTTTAAAAGAAATTATTAGACAAAAATTCAGACTGAATATTCTTTTGAAATATTTTTTACTGGCACTGGTTTATTAATATTTTATTCAAAGCACGGATTCTTTGAGTCAATACAACATAGCCATTTTCATCAAGCTAGTAAAATATAAAACTATTATGTTTTATATGAAGCAGTTTAAAAAATCCTGCTTAAAAATTTAGGGGAAGCTATTTCGATAAACTGCGCTATTGAGGCCGAAGAAAAAGATACCATTAGACCATGTAAAGTGAAAAAAAATAAAATCCCTGCTATGTTTAAGGGAAGTAATTCTGCTAGAAGTTCGCCCTTTTTTTTATACTGATCCATAAATTACGTTCCCTGGGGTGGCAACAGATCCGACTAGAGATTTTTTTCCGCTTCAGATCACCGATCGGGGATCGTTCAGAAGAATATCGGTGGTCTTTTTTGTTATGTGTGGGCTCTTAAATGATTTTTTTTTTTTTTCTGTTCCTTTACCCTTAAGTTTTCGACGCGAATATTCAACTTTTATGTTTTAAAATCATGCCCAGATAAGAAATATGTGGATCAATACAGATGAACAGCAATTACTGATGTTGGATTTGGAATAGCGTAATCAGCTAACTGAAAAACCATTTCATATAAAAAGATCCGTTTCAAAAAATCTTGCTTATATCTGTATGGCGGTTTTTTTTTAATTTTGCAGTTTTGAATATAAAAGTTGTAATAAAATAAAGAAGATTTGGAATAAATAATACTTTTACGTGAAGAATATGTAGTCATAATCAATTGGACAAGTAATAATAAAATAATATAAAAACATTTTAATTAAAATACCCATTATTTATTAATATTGCGTGAATAAATTGAGCATTAAATTATCAACTCTCATTTGCTGCTCTGATGATAAAAAAACAAGCAGAAAATATAAAAAAAAATTGAAAAAAGCATTTCTTGGCTGATTCTTCTTCAGATTTTTAATAATTAGTGCTTTTCGTGAAGAATATGTAGTCATATTATTTTATTTTTACTTGTCCATAAGTAATGCTTTTGAATTTTAATTCAAAAACATTAGAATTAAAAACCATTTATTTATTTAATATTGCGTGAATAAATTCAACATTTATCAACTTTCATCTGCTTTTCTGATGATAAAAACAAACAGAAAAGAAAAAAAAACTGTAAAAAGCATTTCTCGACAGATTCTTTAGATTTGGAATAAGTAATGCTTTTACGTGAAGAATATTTAGTCATATTATTTTATTATTACTTGCCCAAATGATTGAATTCTATTATGGAAACATTATTGCGTTAAATTTATACCAATTTTTATTTATTACTGCTTTCTGATGATAAAAAAGCTAAAGTAAAAAAGTAAAAAGCATTTCTAGGCAGATCCTTCTTCATTTGGAATAATAATTTAGTCATATTATTTTTTATTATTACTTGTCCAAATGATTGAATTCTATTATAAAACATTAGAATTAAAATAACAATTATTTATTTAATACTGCGTGAAAAATTCAACATTTATCAACTCAAGTAAAACATTAGAACTGCTTTCTGATGATAAACACAAGCAGAAAAGAAAAAAAAATTTAAAAAGCATTTCTTGGCAGATTCTTCTTCAGATTTGGAATAAGTAATGTTTTTACATGAATAATATGGAGTCATATTATTTTATTATTACTTGTCCAAATGATTGCATTCTATTATAAAAACATAAGAATTAAAATTTCAATTATTTATTTAATATTGGTTAATAAATTTAACATTAGATTATTAACTCTCATCAGCATCTCTGATAATGAAAACAAGTAGAAAAGGAAAAAAAAAATGTAAAAAGCATTTCTTAACGTATTTCGGAAATACTTCTTTCCTATTATCTTTATATTGTGTTATTAAAATGCTTTCGATACTTTGTTATGAACCTTTTGATGTAAAAATAGAATTATTCGTAATTTAATAAACAATTGAGACGGTCGTTTTTTCATAACTAACATTATATAAAACCTAATATAAAAATATCAAATAAATATTAATATAATACTAAATAAATTGCTACATAATCTATTTTGTTGTTCAAATGTATTTATGCATATTTAAACTAATGTAGGCGAAAAACCTTTTACGTTATCAGATATATATATACACAAATTATTATTTAAGAAAATCGTGTGGGCGGTTTCATGGGAAGATGTTAAACTCTACATTTCTTTGAAAATTCAATATAATCCGAAACATATCATTTTAATCTTATTTTGTTTCTCATTACTGCAACGCAACGTTAAGGTTCTTTTATATCTTCCAGATATGATCCAGAATTTTTTTTTATCGAAACGGAACTTTTCCCAATTTAATAAACAATGGAGACAGTTGTCTTTTCATAACTAAAAATATATTAAAACTAATGTATTCATATTTATATGTTATTTTTATAATACTCAACAAATGCTGGTAAATCCATTTTGTCATACAAATATAATTTTGAATATTCAAATTAATGCAAGCGTATAACGCATATTCTTTGCATACTTTTATGCTATATATTGTAACTTCTTTGCCTATGCTAGATCTATAACGACTACAAATACATGTTTTTAACGACTACAAACACACATTTGGCTTATTATACATAGAAATGAAAATTAAAAGTATAAATTTGATCACAAATGCACTATTAAATCACAAATACAGTTCACTCCAAGGTCTCGAGTCTACGTCGAATCTCAAAACACGTAGTCTGCGACAGACCTTAATTATCACATGGCGTGATACACGAAACCACAAGGGCTCGCTTTGGAAACAGGCTGAAACTCCGACATATTCTGTCACTTCAGAGAGAAAGAGAAAAACAACACTCTTTGTCGACTCATCACAGAACTCTCTCCCTTCTTCTCCGAAAACCTTTCTTTGAGACATTTCGTCAGCTTCCCTCACTACTCATTAGAGTAGACATTTTCTTAGCCCATGGTCTATCACCATTCACGATGCAACAACTATTGGTGTAGTCCGTATTCCATCTATAATTGCTTCGACCTGTGAAAGTCAGACAGACAATCTTTAATTTCATGAGTCTCATTACACCTGACACTGAATATCTGCTATCAAATTTGAGTGGCAGGTTGTTCTCATTAGTACAAAACACTAATTGCATGTAATATAACTACCCACAACACTGCTTGTCTGTTGTAAAATTTGATTGAAATGTTGTTAATATGTATTTGTAAAAAAAAAATACATTCCTCTCTCCTGGGAATGAAATGCTACAATTTTTCCCGTGGGAAAAATGTTACAATATGCATCTATACTATAAATATACATCATACAATTTTTATCAATGACTTTTTTAAAATTTACTACCTATTTTTAAGGGAGTTTATTAAAATATAAATATCTTTTATGGATCAAATTGTTGAAGAATGGAACTATAGTTAATATCTAGCTTTTTATGCAAGTATTGAGTGATTAAAAAGTTTTTAAATCCAATGATGAGTTAGATAAGAGATAAAATAATAAAATACGGCTCCATTTATAAAAAAGGAAAACATTGATGAATTGAAATTGATAAACAAATTGCACTGGCTATAACTGTTTGATGATCCATGCATTAAAAACGAGAGATAAAAAAAAAAAGAAAAATAGCATGATTCATTCATAATTTACGTTTAGAAATAATAACTGTTTGCCCAGGATATGGCGTAACATTGAGAAAGAATTATGAGTATGTTTTTATTCCAATAATTCATTTATTCAAAATGTTATTAAGAATTTACTTCGAATTAATCTGTTTTTGTATTTTTTTTCTGTGTGTAGAAAAAATTATGGCATGTGTTTATCCTCAAACTAGTAAAAAAAAATTTAGAATTATTTACTGCTTATTCTTTCATGAATCAAATTGATTTTCACTTATCAATATTAAAGCCTGAATCCATATCTCTGAAGCAATTGAAAAATGGCGCACCTGTTGAATGTTCTGATTATTTATCACATTTATCTTTCTAAAAAAAAATGTATATAAAAATAATTTCTGTTCTGCTATTTTTGTAGAAAGTGAAACGTTAGCTGTATAGAATATAGATAATATTACATGATTCTGAGAAAAGAGCAATTTCACAGCAAATGATTACAAACTGAATTGAATTAATTCTGCTTGATTAGAATTAAATAAATTAAAGAATTAAAATATGTAACTCAATTTAAATGAAAAATACTTTAGAATTTATTTTTATTATATTTATTTTTAAACAGATATTTCAACGTATTGCGATCATGATCATTTTAACAGTAGTAGTAACACGTTTAATATTTTTTTAAATTTTTAGAATAAATATAATATGAATAATAACGTAAAAAATTAAATAGTTATAATAGAAATTGGTCGTAGACATGCAAGGCAAAATTATTTATGTTTTTTTATAGGTTAAGAAAATATTGAATGACAGATATTTCTTTTTAAGAGAATTCATAAATAATATTTAATTAATATATATTTTTAATATATTTTATATAATTTTTATTGTTTAATAATATATTGTATAATCTAATTAATAAATCAACCTAAATTACTACAACGATTTTATCAACAATTATAACTTTTTGTACATTTTCCTATGACTAAAAATTTGTTTACGCAGATTGCATGATGTTTGAAAAATGCTAAAATAAAAATTGCACTCATTATATATTTGTTACTTATCCTTATAAATTTCATTCATGACTAGAAATATGGAATTACATTGCCATTGAGCATATTATAAATTAATATCCCTTTTAAAATATATTCAGAAGTACAAAATAAGACATTAAAATCTTTGTAAATGGTGTGAATGTTTAGTCATACAATATATAATACATGCATTAAATAAAATTGAATAAGTGTTATTACTAGCAAGTGGATAATGCATGCTTTAATATCACTATTGTTTTGCCGTATTCTAGCAGATAATAAATTATTTTAAAATTATAATGTAAATTGAAATATGTATTTACCATTCATGTGCTTACATCGTCATTAAATAAAAGTAGTTTAGTGGTAATATAAAATGCGATTATGTTCTTTTTAAAAGTTTCTTACAATTAATAATCAAGTTATGTAAGGCAAACATTTCTAAATAGTTGTGAAAATAATGATGAATAAAATTTAAAAATTGTAATAAAATGCGAATAAAAAAGAAATTAAAAAAATTATAAAATATATTTTTACATTTTTTAAGATTATTTTTAATTAATATTATTTATATCTTTATAAATTTTTCATCATTTATAAAATATTAGTTTATCAAAATTTTAATTAATTAAGGGCTCTTTCTAAATATTTTTATAAAAAGAAAAGTTATTACATAAATTTAGCTTTAATTTTCGTAGCTCTAAAAAACTAATATAATTTTGGTTTATATTTAATTTATAATACGTGATTTTGCGATGCTTCAAAACCCATGTCTGAGCATTTTTAAAAAGAGTTTTATTCATTTTGTTATCATTAAGTGATTATCAGTCAAAAAATAATTAACAACTTTCATTTAATATCGTGACTGTCTTTAACAATTACTGCACCATGTAAGTAATTTGCATAGGAACGGTGTGTAGAAGATGCTAAAGAGATACCGTATTTAATAACTAGTATTTAAAAATACACACTATATTAGTATAGTGTATTACATAGTCATAAAAGTATTATGTCGAATTTCTGTGAAAAGTTACAGAGATTTTCACATATAATCAATGCTACTATAATATTTCTTTTGATTTTCTTTATGAATTTTTGTCTTAAAAATCTTGTATAGGTTTATCAATAAAAAAATTATTAACAACTTTCATTTAGTATTGTGACTGTCTTTAACAGTCATTGCACCATGTAAGTAATTTGCATAGGAACAATGTGTAAAAGACGTTGAAGATAAATATTGTACTTAATAGCTATTTTGTAAAAATATACATAATATATTTATGTAGTATATTGGATAGTCATAAAAGGTTTATGTCGAATTTCTGTGAAAAATTACAGAGATCTTCACATATAATCAATGCTATTGTAACATTTCTTTTGATTTCAGTTTATGTGGTAGATTTTTGCAACAAAATTAAAAACTCATATACTAACAGGCAAATTACAACTAAATTTAATTAATATGTTCATTTGAGTGCTTTCTTAAAGCTTAAATTAATGTTTAAATCCACTTTCAAAAAGGAATCTTATATAAAGAACAACACTAGTAATGGTACATACTCATCTTTTTTTACGCTTGTTCCTTGAATATTAAATCCAAGGTTCTTTAATGGTAAAACCATCGACAATTTCTTGGCTTAATGACTCAAAACAAACATCACACAGCCATAACTTTTCACCAAATGCATTTACCTTCACATCAAATCTTTTTTTTGTGTTTCTTTACACTCGTCACTTTTAGACAGAAACGAAAACAAACCAGACAGAAGATCAAACTTTTCCACGAATTTATCCTCGACAAACAGAAACAGTCCACACACACACACACACAGGACCACATATGTCACCAATTGCGGCATCATTAAAGCTGTCAATACCTCTCTCCAAGACTTCAGCACTGCCCTCTTGTACAAATGTCGCACCCCGTACACCTGTCCATGGTGGATGGGGTGCATGACCTTAACTCCAAGATAAGGCAACATGGGCCTTGGTGTAACCTTATCTAAGCGCTTGAGCTGCCCTTGTGTGTCAGGAGAGAGAAGTTTTTGGTTCGCTATATTTCTTTTCATGATTCTTCCTGGGAAAGGTGGGGTTTGTGTGAAATAGGAGGCCTCAGGAAGGTTTGGATTATCAGTATAGGTCAAATGTCTATTAAGAACTTTTCCTCAAAGGTTAGGTGGCGAATCTACTAAAGAGAAATTAAACACCTCTTATTGAAGATAGTGGGAATTTCTGACTTGGGGAAAAATTTCTAAATCTGTAACATGATAGTCGAAAATTATTATTATTATTTTTTTTTTTTTTCAAATCTGATTTTACTCATTAACGATTTCACTCATTTTCAGCCATAGGGTTTATTGCCAACTTTTTCTATATCTAGATTGATTTATCTTAAATATTGAGAAATTTTTGTTGTGAAGTAATTTATCTTGAAGCTATCCTAAAGGACCTTTCTGCTACCTAAATTTTCAATTCAATTGTCCATCAGATCATTTATTGCAATATACATGGATAATCAAGAAACCTATTTTATTGAGATTATGCATAGTATGATATAGGTATGAATATGATGATAGGTTATGAATAATATGATATAAGTATGAATTTGAGGATAGATTATGAATATGATATAGGTATGATTTTGATGATAAGTTATGAATAGTATGATATAGGTATGAATATGATGATGGGTTATGAATATGACGTTAGCTTATGAATAGTATGATGTAGATATGAATATGATATAGGTAGGAGTATGATGATATTTTGTGAATAGTATGATATAGGTATGAATATGATGATATTTTGTGAATAATATGATATAGGTAGGAGTATGATGATATTTTGTGAATAATATGATATAGGTAGGAATATGATGATAGGTTAGGTAATAGTATGATATAGGTATGAATATGATGATAGGTATGACTATGAATATGATAATTATGAATATAATGATAGATTATGAATAGTGTGATTTTATGTCTTACATTTAAAATTATAAACATTAATCTAAATTTTTCTAAAATAATTTCCCTTTAGCAAAGCTAGTGAAATAATATTTTAATGTACTAATTAAAATTAAAATTTAAATTACCCATGCTCAACTAAATATCTTGGTACTTGGTGAACCAATAATTATTTTGGAAGGAAAAAAATGTTTCTAAACCACATTTTAAATTAATTGTCAAATAAAATTTGCAATTAGCCGACATTCTACTATTTATTCGACACAAATGTGGTAAATTTTTATATTGGAAATTTGATTTACAGATTCATTATTTATATTTGGAAGAAAGCATATAATACACTCATGTCCATAAATTAAGGATAATTCAGAATCACACAGAAATTGAACTCTAAAATAAAAATTTCACCTGTAGAATTATCACACACATCTTGAAGAAGAAAATGCAAATTACAGGAAATCCCCAGATGGCGTGGATAGTACGTCAAAATGACGAGAGTGTAAGAGAGGGGTATATAAGGAATGGTGGCAAAGAAGTAAAATTGTTCACAAGCGCTTTAAAAGCCTTTTAGTGCAATAACCGCATAGTTATGGCACAAAGGAAGAATTTGGATGATGTTTTACGTGGTAGAATTATCGGACGACTGGAATGTGGACGTACCCAGCTGGAAGTATCCGAGGAACTTGGAATCGTCCAGAGTGTCATCTCCAGGTTTTGGCAACGATTCCAAGATGATGGTAATGTGAGTAGATGTTACAGCACAGGTCACCCCCGAGTTACAACGCCGAATGAGGACCGGTATTTAGCAGTTACTGCCAAAAGAAACAGACGGAGCACAGCATTAGACCTGTCTCGTCAGCTACCGGTACGACAGTTTCAAGGCAGACCGTGTACAGACGCTTAGGGCACACTGGTCTATATGCTCGTAGGCCTGTCCGATGTGTTCCACTTACCGCAAGTCACTGTCGCCTGCTATTAACCTGGAGTAGAGAGCATGCATTGTGGACACCGCAACAGTGGTCTTGTGTGATGCTTTCCGACGAGTCCAAGTTTAGTTTGCAGTCTGATTCTCGTCGGACTTTCATATGGAGAGCGCCAGGTACCCGTTACCACCAAGAGAACACCATTGAACGACACCGTTATGGTGGTGCAGGATGGCTCGTTTGGGGAGGAATTATTCTTGGTTCCAGAACTGACCTGCATGTTCAGAGTGTAGCGATGACAGGCCACATCTATCGGGATGTCATTCTGGAACAACATGTACGTTTGTTTCGGGGCGCCATGGGTGCTGAATTTCTGTTTATGGATGACAACGCCCGTCCTCACCGTGCAAACATTGTAGACGAATGCCTTCAATTGGAGGATATCACCCGTATGGATTGGCCAGCATACTCACCGGACTTGAATCCAATAGAGCATGTGTGGAATATGCTTGGCCGACGAATAATTATCAACCCCCTCCCACCCGTCAAGCGGAACTTCGGAGGGCATTGCTTGATGAGTGGTGTAATATTCCCCAAGATCAGATTGATAATTTGATACTCAGCGTGCCTAGGCGTTGTAAGGCCTGTATTGCATCGTCCGGGAGACATGCTCCATATTAACCATCATACTAACATGTTATACTTTTTTTTGTAAATAGGTTCTTTTTTGAAATTTGCTCCAGGGAGTAAAAATCGCAATTTTTATTAATTATGTCAAACATATAGCATCTTTTTTGCTCTTTACCTTTTGTTTAATAAATAGACTTTACAAATAAGTCAAATTTGTTTTGCTTCTGTCTCTTTCTTTGCCTGAACTTCATTATCCTTAATTTATGGACATGAGTGTATAATAGTAATACATAGAGAGTTTAATTGTATATTAATTTTAATTTAATTTTAAATTCACTGTAATATTAATAACTAACATAACTTAAGTACAAAATAATATTTACAAAATAAAAAAAAATATGATAATTATATATATAATTTTTATAAAAAATAAATATTTGCATAAATTTCTGTTTTTTACCCATTTAAATTTTTTTTATTTATTTATTATTAATAATTAAAAAATAAATTCATGGAAATAATTATTAAAATAACCGATTAATAATAAAAGATTAAAACCTATACACATTAATTATTAAAATTTTAGTGCAAAAATTAAAAGGATTGATTTCCATGGCAGTAAAATAGTTACAAATAATGTCCTTCGATAATTCTTAAAGTGAATCATTTACGTATAATTTCCTGCATTTTAATGAAATTTATGATTGTAATGATATCGATCACAGGAATCGATAAAATGTATAAGTTGATCAATAACTACGAGTTAACTTATGAGGCTTGAAAATGAAAAGCTCGTTTCTAGTTAGATGTGGGATAAAGGCTCGCATTAATAATGCATGACAGCGCCGCATTACAATAAGCTGGGCAAGAAAATAAAAAACCAGGCCAGACTTCAGAAAAGTATGGAAATTAGTTCGTGGAAGGGGAGTTTGTATATTTTGATAAAATCCCTACAGTAGCGCACTGGCGGTAATAAAAGTTTTTATAATCCGATTAAATCGCCGTTGTTGAATAATATTTGTAACTGTGTATGTATTAACTAAATGGTATTTGTAATCAGTTGAACAAATTTGTTAGCATTTATGATTTAGCGGTTTATTAATAGATAGTTTTAAGTTAAGTTTGCATGAAATCACAATTATAATTTTTCGTGAAATTTGAATTTTATCTTTTGGTTGTTGATATTTAAATAATGCCTGAATCTTGGCTCTGCGATAAGGCTTGATGATTAGTGTGCAATAAAAATTTCAAATTAGCTTGTGATATTATGCTGTTGTCACCGCTTACTGAAGCCGTTTCTGTAGTCACCGTTTACTGATTGGAAGTAATTTTGACAGAGTATATAAACGTGTGGGGCCTGATGGCCGAGTGACTAGCGCTCTTGTGCTCGATGCCACAGGTTTCGGGTTCGAATCCCATGAATGTTTGTAGTGGTTCGGAATCCACTTTAAACTGTATCTTGGTTCAGAGGTAAAAAAAAAAAAAATTTCAAATCAGTTAATGATATATGCTGTAGTTACCGTTTTCTGATAGGAAGTAATTTTGCAGACCATATAAACGTGTGAGGCCTGATGGCTGAGTGACTAGCGCTCTGGTGCTCGGTGCCACAGGTTTCGTGTTCGAGTCCCGGTGGTGCTATGAATAATTGTAGTGGTTCGGAATCCACTTTAAACCGTAGGGTTCCGGTCTAATATAGCTATTGGGGCAGGGCTGACAACCCTACCCCGTAAAAGGAAAGCATCTCCCATCTCGAAATCTGCCAATAGGCAGATGCCTTGGCCAAACATGGTGCTGTTGAGCTACTGGTGATGTTGATGATGATATAAACTTGTGCCATCGTTAGTCAGATTACATCAAGCTGAGGTGGCTGGCGGGCTTGAGCACCCCCATCCCTCCAGATTCATAAGTGAAATGCGTGCATGTGTTCAAACTTTTGGTCACTTCCCACTTAGGCCTAATAGTTTCTTGTTAAATACTTAGTATTTCAATGAATCGGTGTTTTTCTTATCAGTGTCAATTTTACTATCGCGCCGGAATTTGTTGGTTGAGTTTATGTTTTTCCGTGTTTAGTTTTATTAAATATTCATCGAAATATTGAAGTTAATATCGATGAGCTGGCGACAAGGAAAAGATTGAATTTTAATTTATAATTTGTTATGCAATTTTTTTTGAGATAAATATTTATTTTTTTGTTCAATACTTCTTAGTTTTAATGTTCTCTCTTTTTAATGTGCTTGAATCAATTGAATTCAATATAAAAATTATTAGTAAAATAATGTATGGAATTTTGACTTCCGTTATCTTTTCTATTATCTATAATTTAGTATGACCTATTGAGCTTTCATAAACGGTTACACTTTATTTTGTTGACATCCGCACCAAGACAAAAGGACCCATTCTAATATGACTGTAGAGCGTTGTGCGTAGGACAGACAACCCTACCGCGTAAAAACAAAAACGTCTCCTGTCTCAAAATCTGCCAGTAGTCAGACGGCCTCGGCCCACCATGGTGCTGTTGCGCCAATGAAGAAGAAGAAGAGGAATATGCTATAAAGCTGTCCAAAAAAACATATCTCTTATTTATAGTTTTCGAAAAAGGTGCGAAAAAAATAGAACGCCCCATCCAGTGCACGGAAAATAACTCTTAATAGGAATAGTGATAATTGCTTATAACACGATGCTTACAGAGAAAAGTGCTCAAAATGAACACCGTGCATAATGAGGCATCACGCACATATTGTATAATAGTTAACTGAGCTCGATCCAGCAATTTAGTATTCACAAAAGTGAATGACGAAAACTAAGTCTCAATCGTAACTGGAATTCGATATTCTTTCAAACATGCCAAAATACAAATTAGTCAGATCTAGATATCATGGTGTCAACACAACCGGACTTTGTCATTCAACTTGCAGATGACATTGACGGTATGATGGATAAAGAGAAGACTTATTGGCCATTAGAATTCCCTTGCAATGTGTAATGCATTACCCCTACAATGGCCCTAGATAAAGTACATATCGCACTATTAGTGAACTGAATACTTTATCACTATGCAAAAATTGTCGATAGTTTCAAACAACATTAACCTAATGACTGTTCAATTGCTTAACAATTGTAGAGTATTCTTCATCTCTCTTTAAGCTATACCCACAAGCCTAGGAGTATAATTTTTATTTTTATTTTTATCTCCATAAATGTTTTTATTTTTCATCCATTTGATTCAAATACGCTCGTTTTTTTTTGTACATTGCACGTAATGCCATACTTTTTCTATTGAATTTTTCTTGGAAAACTTTTATTGAAATGGTGTTCTATGGAAAATTTTCATGTAATATTCCAACGAACATTCTCGCTCTCAGCAATTTATGCGATGTTGATATATATATAAATTAGATCTACTTAATAGAAATGATATTAATAAATTAAAATCCAATTAAATGAATTTGAAATTAAATTCATATGTTAAGAAAAAGTGGATTTCTTAATAACTAGTAGTACAAGCGTTGATATTCAGTTGAAAATTTCACGTGATTGTAAGTTGGAAATTAATAAAAATGTGCTTGAAACCAATATTTGAAAACAGAAAAATTGTTTTTTTCATATCATTGAAGAATTTAATCACTATCTGAATAGCGTTACATTCATTTAAATGGGAAAAACAATGATATTTGCAAAATAATATGTTTAATGAAAAAAATAAGTAGCAAAGCAATTTTTTTTTTTTTTTTTTTTTTACAATTTTTAAATACGTTTTATAATATATATATATATATATATATATATAACCGAATCGTATTTAAATATATATATATATACACTGAAGTGACAAAAGTCATGGGATACCTCTTAATATCGTGTCGGCCCTCCTTTCGCCCGGCGAAGTGCAGCAACTCGACGTGGCATGGACTCAACAAGTCGTTGGAAGTCTTCTGCAGGAATATTGAGCCATGCTGTCTCGATAGACGTCCATAATTGTGAAAGCGTTGATGGTGCAGGATTTTGGGCACGAACAGACCTCTCGATGATGTCCCATAAATGCTCGATGGGATTCATGTCGGGCGATCTAGGTGGCCAGATCATTCGTTGGAATTGTCCAGAATGTTCTTCAAACCAATCGCGAACAGTTGTGGCCCGGTGACATGGCGCATTGTCATCCATAAAAATCCCATCGTTGTTTGGGTACATGAAGTCCATGAATGGCTGCAAGTGATCTCCAAGTAGCTGAACATAAGCATTCCCAGTCAATGTTCGGTCCAGTCGCACCAGAGGACCAAGTCCATGCCATGAAAAACAACCCACACCATTACGGAGCCACCACCAGCTTGAACAGTGCCTTGCTGACAGTTTGGGTCCATGGCTTCGTGGGGTCTGCGCCACACTCGAACCCTACCATCAGCTCTTACCAACTGAAATCGTGACTCATCGGACCAGGCCACGGTTTTCCATTCATCTAGGGACCAACCGATATGCTCACGTGCCCACGAGAGTCGCTGCAAGCGATGTCGTTCTGTCAGTAAAGGCACTCGAGTCGGTCTTCTGCTGGAATAGCCCAAGAAAGCCAAATTTCTCCGCACAGTTCTAACAGACAAGTCCCTTGTACGTCCCACATTGATTTCTGCGGTTATTTGACGCAGTGTTGCGTGTCTGTTTGAATTTACGACTCTTTGTAGACGTCGCCGGTCGTTAAGTGCAGGCGGTCGACCACTGCGCTGTCCATGGTGGGATGTTATGCCTGAAATTTCATACTCTCGGCACACTCTTGGCACAGTGGATCTGGGAATGTTGAATTCCCTAACGATTTCCGAAATGGCATGACCCATGCGTCTAGCTCCAACTAACATTCCGCGTTCAAAGTCTGTTAATTCCCGTCGTGCGGTCATCATCACGTCAAAACCTCTTCACATGAATAACTTGAACAGAAATGAAAGCACTGCGCATTTATACCTGTTCTACGCGATGCTACTGCCATCTGAAAATTTGCATATTGCTATCCCATGACTTTTGTCACTTCAGTGTATTCCTCCTTGAATATTTTCTTGTCTGCCATTCATTGCAAATATATTAAATGCAGTTGAAAATGGGCTGCAATATTTTTCGTCAGATTACGTACTAACTTATTTGTATTATTTGGGTCAGATTATTTACTATTTTATCGCAATTATTTAATAATGTTTCAGTAAATGGTTATACTTCGCTTTATATATATATTTTTTCGGAATGTCTTGCTTGGCTATCTTGGCGTCAGATTTGAAGTACATGACTAATAAATTCGTCGAATATTGTAACAAGAATGTTTCAAATATGAAACAAATACACAATCTTAGACTATTAATTTTACTGAAGCTTTCCTCGTATGAAATTGTCATAGGCTTTTTTTTTTTGTAGTGCTTTTTTTATTTTACAGAAAACTGAGGTTTATGCATCTCTTATCTTTGTCTAGGAAAAAGTGATGGATTATATTTGATCTCTGTGTAATGTTATTTCTTTTAAAGCAAATGGCACTACTTTGTAAAATGTATTTGTTTTGTTAGAAGATATCCGTTATATCAGTGATAGTTGTTCTGTGAGGATTTTTAGTTATTATTTTTGACAGATTCAATTAGTTTGATGCATGTCATAAGGTTAAATATATATTGTGGATGTTTCGCAGATAAGCCTAAAATGTTGTGAGTTATAAATGTTTCAAGAATTATGACGTTTTCGTTGCAAATATAAAATACTAATTTTTATTAAAGATTAGTGATAGTTCTTAGTTGTGGAAAAATAAGTACATTTTAAGCTGACTTAAATGTCAGATAATATGAATGCCAAGATTTATTATTCGGACTACCTCAATGGAGTATTTGGGAGTTTTCTCCAATATGAAACAAAAATGCAAGACAGTTACCCCTAAAAGTTCTCCGGAAATCATCATTCTGACCCTTTCTCCTTTCTCTGTTGTGGATCTAGCTTAGCTTCTTCCCTCCTCCAGCGAACACTTTGGGTAATTTGGAACATTCCGCATAATTGGTTAATAAATCAAATTAGCCCAACAAACATTTCTTAACAACGATTGTATCTTAAACATCTTAAACAAATTGCCAAATTTTAATATTAAATAAATGTAGTTTTCAGTTAAATCATATGTTCTTTTAAATTTTAAAAGTATTTATCTACTTTCCACTTTAGCAGGATAATCGTACTATTTTTTCTGTAACCAAACTTCTCCAACCCTGAGAGACTAACTTCAGTCAAATTATCATCATTAGCATATAAAAAGGCATACATTAAATTAATACTGGCCCAATCTTGTCATATTACTCGGACTACCTCAATGGAGCTTTTGGAGTTTTCTCCAATATGACACAAAAATGTAGGGTAGTTATTCCTGAAAGTTCTCTGGAAAACATCATTCCGGACCTTTCTCCTTACTTTATTATGAATGTAGCTTAGCTCTCTCCTTACTCCCCTTCCCCCAATGAGTCTGAAGGCAATTGGCTAGCGATTTGGCCATTGGACCACAGGCTTCAGGTTCAAATCCTGGAGTGGCATGGTTTTTGTGGGTGATTCGGAATCTACATTAAACTCTAGATCTCGATCTCATTAACCTAAAGTGTGCACAAAATGACGGTGAAGCGATGAACCAAACCAACCCATCCCCCAACCGAACGCTTTGGGTAACTTGGAATATTTTGCATAAACTAATATTGTAATATAAACCGTTAATTCAAATTATCTTAACAAAAATTTCTTAACAATGATTATATCTTAAACTTCTTACAACAAATTGCTAAATTTTAATGTTTAATAAATGTAGTTTTCAGTTAAACTATATGTTCTTTTAAATTTTAAAAGCATTTATCAACTTTCCACTTTAGCCCGACAATCGTACTACTATTTCTGTAACCAAACTTCTCCAACCATGAGAGAATAATAAGTGGACACCCCAAAATACAAGTGCCGCGCGAAATGGTGTCACTCGCAGAAGTTAACCAAACTTCTGCAACCATGAGAAACTATCGTACTACTATTTTTGTAACCTAACAATCTGCCTAATGGCAGATTTCGAGACATGAGATGTTTTCCTTTTTGGGGGGTACGGTTGTCAGCCCTACACCCACACTCTATAGTCGTATTAGACTTGAGCCTACGGTTTAAAGTGGATTCCGAACCATTACAAACATCCATGGCACCGCCGGGACTCTAACTCGAAACCTGTGGCACCGAGCGCATGCTCGAGAAACATTCTCCGAGAACATGCCGAGTGCCCCAGCATAAACTGATATTGGTTAATAATTCAAATTAGCCCAACAAACATTTCTAACAACGATTATATCTTAAATTTCTTACAACAAATTGCCAAATTTTAATGTTAAATAAATGTAGTTCCCAGTTAAACTCTTTTAAATTTTAAAAGCATTTATCAACTTTCCAGTTTAGCCCGATAATCCCACTACTATTTCTGTAACCAAACTTCTCCAACCGTGAGGGAATAGTAAGTGGACACCCCAAAGTACAAGTGCCCGCGCGAAATGGTGTCACTCTGCAGAAGAATTCTTCTTCTGGCCGACTGTGTTCACCGTTCCGCATCGCGACTGTTGAAGAATATTATTAATAGATGTGTTTCCTGGATACCGATCTCAAAAGCACTTACCTAATTGAATCATTTCAACGAATGAATGAAATATACATTTAGATTCTGAAGGTCGCCAGTTTTTTTTTTTTATTTCCATTTTTAAAAAAACGTACAGGCAAAAGTAGAGGGATGCCTATAAGAAATGGTGACAGATAAAGTAAAGTGGAATTAATTTTGGTTCGGTGACTTTTTGTTTAGTTATTTATGTTTTCTTTTTATTAAATTGTATGAATTTGAGTTTTAATTGCTTGTGTACATTTTTTTATGACATTTCTTGTAGAGTTATTCTATAGAATATTCATCAATTAAAATTATAACGAACTTATGAAATTTGTTATAATTTCAATATTTTAAGGTAACTTCTAAAATTAATGTAATATTTTAAATATATTTTTTCTTTTTTAATAGGTACTGCATCCCCTTTTTTTAAATAAATAAATGGGTTTAAACAAAATTTTAATGAATAATACTTATTATTATTGAATAATATTTATTTTAATTCCTAATACTTATACTTATTATTTAAGTTCCGATGAAGGTGTTGATAAAAAGTGCACTATTCCAGAAACATTCGTGCATAAAGAACCTTAGATCGTTATTATGAGTTGTTTAACCATTAGGAATTAAAAGAAAACATGTTAGAACAATGTCTTGCCAATTATTTATAACATTTTTAGGCAGTTAATTTGTAAGCTGTCTTATAACTACTGCTTACATAAATATAATCAAAACCGATACAATCTATTCATTAATGAATCTTTTTGCTGATGACAATATAACTACAACGTCATCTTAAAAAGTCAACTTGAATCCATTAATCTTTTCAGCTTAGCAAATTTTTTTTTTATTGTAAGACGTCACAAAAGAAACACAATTACATAAATATTTCCAAAAGTTCACACATTCATCAAAAGCATCTTCTATTTTTTCAACACTGATATGCGACTTCAAGGGCATTGCAAACTAACTTTTGTCACCATAAATCTCGGAAGCTGCTAAAGTGGGGTGGAAGAAAAGAGCAAGTGGAGGAAACAGAGAGATTCTCATGCATTAATGGAACAGAAGCTGCAGTAGGCAATTTAACAAAATCATTTTCTGGGGAGGGGAGGAAGAAATGGATGTCTTTTAATGTACAGCCATGCTTGCCAACTACGAGGGGGGTGGGGGAGGGGGAGTGAAAGCAACTAAAAAATCGCTGACCTAGTGTAAGAATCGAATGCTAGGTTGACATATCTACCCCCCCAATAATTGAAATTAAAAAAAAAAAGTACTGGGAGAAAAAGGGAAATGAGTTCCTTTTTGACAATTGATTTAGTCATTTGAAAGACAGGCAGAACGTAGCTTGTCTAAATGCCGTCGAGATTTACCAAAATTTGAATAATAATTTTAGAAATATTACAGATTTTTTAAAATAAATTGAAAATATAATTTGCCTCGTTTGCGGGAAAAAAAATTTGATTTAATGATAGGTAGGTAGATAACTGGCCCTCATGGCCGAGTGACTAGCTCTCTGACGCTCGGTGCCACAGATTTCATGTACGAGTCCCAGTGGAATGTTTTTTGTGGTTCACAATCCACTTTCCACGTAGGTCTCGGTCTAATATGACTACTACTACACCACACCACACCACACCACACCACATCATTGTGCCTAGAGCTGAGTTGCCCCTTTACAGTTTGTGAATGATGTAGGTGAGAAGTCTGATTGGACTCTGTGACGCTCTACAGTCACATGAGACCGTGATCTACTGCTTAAAGTTAATTCCGAACCCCTAGAAACATCCATGGCACCGCTGGAATTCGAACCTGTGGCACCAAACTCGAGAGCGCTAGACACTTGGCCATTCAGGCCCCAATAATAATACTTATACTGCATGCAGAGAAAACCTTAGAAAAATGTTATGATGAATTGATTAAAGATTAGAAATTAAAAGAAAGAATATTAGAACCATGTCTTGGCAATTATTTATAACTCTTTTGGGGCTATTTTGAATTCTTCTTCTATAACTATTATAACTATTGCTTACTAACATTAATGTATTATAATAACATATGTATTCTTATAACTATTGCTTACATAAATGTAATCAAAAACAATACAATCTATCCATTAATGAATCTTTTGCTGCTGATAACATAAATACGTTGTCATCTTAAAAAATCAAGTTGAATCCATTATTCTTTTCTGCTTAGAAATTTTTTTTATTGTACTAGTAAGACGTCACAAAAGAGAAACACAATTACATAAATATTTCCAAAAGTTCACACATTCATCAAAAGCATCTTCTATTTTTTCAACACTGATATGCGACTTCAAGGACGTTCCTATTGCAAACTAACTTTTGTCACCATAAATCTCGGAAGCTGCTAAAGTGGGGTGGAAGAAAAGAGCAAGCGGAGGAAACAAAGAGATTCTCATACATTAATGGAACAGAAGCTGTAGTAGGCAATTTAACAAAATCATTTTCTACCCACTTCGATTGGGGAGGGAGAAATGGATGTCTTTTATGTAGAGCCATGCTTGCCAACTTGCGAGTGAAAGCAACTAAAAAATCGCTGACCTAGTGTAAGAATCGAGTGTTAGGTTGACATGTCTACCCCCAATAATTGAAAAAAAAAAAAAAAAGAGTACTAGAAGAGAAGGGAAATGAGTTCCTTTTCTGGCAATTGATTTAGTCATTTGAAAGAGAAGCAGAACGTAGCTTGTCTAAATGCCGTTGAGATTTACCTAAGTTTGATTTTTAGAAATATTAAAGATTTTTCAAATAAATTGAAATATTATTTGCTTAGGTTGCGAGAAAAAGAGTATGATTTAATTATAGGTCTGTAGATGACTGCTGTTTTATGTCTAAAAGTCCAGTTATGGCCAATCTGGATAATGATAATACTTCAAAGTGTTCAATGATGATATCTCAAGGCGTTAAAATGATTAATCTTGGAAAAACGATTAATCCGCTTAAAAAATCCGTTCTTTTAAAATTGTTTTCATTACACATTTTCGATTAAAACGAGTATAAAAGAACATTATCAGGTAAAATAAAAGGTAACAATACTTAAAACAATATTTAAATATAAGGCATAAGGACAATATTTGTAGAATTGATACAATCGTTTGAAAGCAGAAACGCAGCTTGTCTAATTACCGTTGAGAATTACCTAAATTTGATTTTTAGAAATATTACAGATTTTTAAAATAAATTGAAAATATATTTTGCTTCGTTTGCGAGAAAAAAAACTATGATTTAATTATAGGTCGGTAAAAAACTGCTGTTTTATTGCACAAGGTCCAGTTATTGCCAAACTGCGCCAGAAATGATAATACTTCAAGGAGTTGAAATGATTAATCTTGGAAAAAAGTTTAATCCATAAAATCAATTACTATTGTTTTGATTACTCGTTTTTGAATAAAATGCGATTAAAAGATATTTATCAGGTAAAATAAAATGTAAAAACACTTAAAACAATTTTTAAATAAAAGGCATAAGAAACAAATGGACACTTGCATTGAGTGAATTGCAAACTGTAAAAATTTTATATTTATTTTTTAATAAAATATGAACGTAGGTTAGTTACATTATTATAAATATCAGTGGTTTTATATATAATGTATTACTTTCCACGAAGCTATTTTAAAACAAAACAATTAAAATAATGGTTGATATATAAGGTAGGTTAATATTTAAGTAGCCATTAACCAAATTAATGAGATTTCTGTTAAAAGCTAATTAGATGACATTCTTCTAAGAATTAACCACGTCTCCTGAGAAGTAAATTTACTAGAAGTCAATATAATTTACTAGTTATGGAGCACTTTTAGTATATACTAATAAACACTAACTAAAGTTTTTACTAAAACTCTTTCATGTTGTCAAGCAGAAATTACTAATTAGTCTGAAAGTTAAATCTTGTTTCTTGCACTTTATTTAATCTGTGATACTAAATAATTAATGTGCACATTAAAGATTGTTTATTTTTTGGGATTCTGTACAATTATAATGTTTGAAAAATGCATTTAAAAACTCGATGCAAAACATGTTTTGAAGTAAAACTGTTTGTTGTTGTTTCTTATCCCACTTGGCTGGCCAAGCCCACGAGCCCATATGGACTCATGATTGAAGGGGAAGGAAGTAGCTTCTGTTGTGATGGAGCACCCGTAGGTAGAAGCCTGACTTTTGCTCCGTGACGCTCTTACAGTCATAGAAGACCGGGACCTACGGCTTAAAATGGATTCCGAACCACTACACACATCCATGGCACCGCCGGGATTAGAACCCGTAACCTGTGGCACCGAGCGCCAGAGCGCTAGACACTCGGCCATTCAGGTCCCAAATTTGCCAACGGCACGCAGTGTTCCCAGGTGGTCACCCACCCAAGTACTGACCGCGCCCGATGATGCTTGACTTCGGTGATCTAACGAGAACCAGTATATTCAGCATGGTACGGCCGTTGGCTGAAGTAAAACTTAATTGTACATGCAATTAAAATTCGTATCTATAATAAAGGTTATCTAAAAACATTTGAATGAAGAAGTGTCAGAATGTCATTTCTTTTTCGTCATTTATATAGTAATGGCTAAGTTTTGATAAGTCTTATATAGTAAACTACAGGATAATATAAATAAATAATGATACAATTAAAAAGTCATTCAATTTAACTAAGATTTTTGAGACACTCATTTAGAAGCATTTTAGATAAGCTTTTTCTTTTCGTAAAAATTTGTAATAAATTATTAAAAATAAAGAACTATTATTGTTTAATTATTGTTTTCTACATTTGGGAACTCTCAAGTACTGAAAAAGCACTTTGACTTCTCAAGTGAAAAATATTTAATTCTATAGATATACACAATAAAAAAGTAAACAATTACTAAAGTAAAAGTAAAAAAACAAAAACAATTACTAAAGTAAAAATTAAAAAAAAAACAATTAAAAAAATTTCTAAAGTAAAAGTAAAAAAATAATTAAAAAAATTACTAAAGTGTACAATTTTTTGCGCAATATTGAAAATTTTTGAGAATAATAAAAATTCAGCATTAAAGCATAAATAATTTTTAGATATTTTATATTAATAATAATTAATTAATTAACCTTATGTAGAAAAAAAAATGAATGTTGAAGAATTAAAATAATTGGTGTAAAGGGATACTTGCATTGAGTGAATTGCAAAATGCAAAAATTTTATTTTTATTTATATATTTTTTTTTAATAAAATATGAAGACATTACATTATTATAAATATCAGTGGTTTTATATGTATTACTTTCCACGAAGCTATTTTAAAACAAAACAATTAAAATACTGGTTGAGATATAAGGTAGATTAATATTTGAGTAGCCATTAACCAAATTAATGAGATTACTGTTAAAAGCTAATTAGATGATATTCTTCTAAGAATTAACCCTGTCTCCTGAAAAGTAAATTTACTAGAAGTCAATATAATTTACTAGTTATGGGGCACTTTTAAGATATACTAATAAACACTAACTAAAGTTTTTACTAAAGCTCTTTCTTGTCAAGCAGAAATTACTAATTAGTCTGAAAGTTAAATCTTGTTTCTTGCACTTTATTTAATCTGTGATACTAAATAATTAATGCGCACATTAAAGATTGTTTATTTTTTGGGGTTTCTGTACAATTATAATGTTTGAAAAATACATTTAGAATCTTGATGCAAATTATGTTTTCAAGTAAAATTTAATTGTAAACGCAATTAAAATTCGTATCTATAATAAAGTTTAACTAAAAACACTTTTGAATATGAAGTGTTATTATATCTTTTCTTTTTCATTATTCATATAGTAATGGCTAAATTTTTATAAGGCGGATATTTTTGAGACACTCATTTAAAAGCATTTAAGATAAGCTTTTTCTTTTCGTAAAAATTTGTAATAAATAATGGAAAATAAAGAACTGTTATTTTTTAATTATTGTTTTCTACATTTGAGAACTCTGAAGTACTGAAAAAGCACTTTGAATTCTCAAATGAAAAACATTTAATTCTTATATGCAATTGTATAGATATATACAATTCTCTTTAAAATGTGAATTAAAGCAATCTTTAAATTGCGTATAAAAACTATCCATTTTTTTGTGCAGTGACTTTACGTGAGTTAATTGAATTTGCATTGACTCTAGCCCGAATTAAAGCTCAGTGGCAAAGCGAACGGCTGTTGAACATGAGGGCGGAGGTTCTATCCGCTGGCGGTTTTGTTGTAGGCACTGTATAAAAAAACGAGGAGACTCGGTGGCATTTTGCCTAGTTAGTCAGACTACCTGGTGGAAGTTTTCCAGGATTTCTTCCATACGATGCGCAAATGCAGGGTAGCTCCCCTTAAAGGCCCTCCTGGAAGCTACTGTCCTCCTTCTTCAGCGTCACAGAGCCAAGTCACACTTCTACTTACAGGCTTTCCATCACAACAGAAGCTTTCCCTCTTTCTATGAGACCACATGGGGTCTGGGACTTGGTCTAGATGTTGCTGTCTACCAAGTGGGATAAGAGAAAAAAAGATTTTTGCTATGTTACAATTTTACTTTTTCAAAATTATATTATTATTATTTCCCATATGTATGCCATATATTGGCATGATAAATATGTAGGCCATTGAGCTTGATGAGGAGGATGTGAATCCCTTACATGCTATTCATGGGGTGTTCGTTCCACTTACGTTGTACTTACTTCCATTGGGCATCTTATCTAACCCTGAATCTATTTCATATATGCCATTCTAGTGGCAAACAATCTGAGTTTTAAAATAACTGGCATTCCGAAACAACGTATAATTTTGTGTGTAGTCATTATTAACTCGGTTAGTAGTTAAATATCTTTTAAGGTTAAAATAGTTGTAATAAATCATGAAAATAAAGAAATTAATTCTTATTTTTACCCATAAGATACATGGATATTGTTTTGGAGAGTGGGATCTTTCGAGTCCTTGAACACTTTCAATTTTCGACATTTCCCTGAAATCTGTAATTTTTTTTTTTTTTTTTTTTTATTTCTTTCACGAGCTCTTTTTTTTTATACATAGTAAATTTCTTTGTAAATAAATGTTAATTATTAGATAATTTAGTAAAAAAATTAATTTAGAAAAAAAATTAATGCAAAATTGTTTTAAAATATCATCTGATGAAAGCAAAGACAATTTTATCCTCGAAGTGAAAATGAGATTTTTCAAGAAAAGAAAATCGTTTGGAATTCTAATATTTTTTATTTTTTAAGATTGCTGTTATGCAAATTTTATGGGATCCTGTATATCGACCCATCCGATTACAATTTTTTTTTATTTAATTATCATTTTATACATTAGTAATTTTAGTTTACAATGACCCATTATAGAACTTCAAAAAACGCATGCAAATGATAACATAATTAAACATCATCCAAAAACAAGATCCATTCATTTCCATAGAAAAAAACACCGCCATGCAGTGTACCTGCGTGGTGCTTTATCAATTATCGCATCGTGACATACCTTATCCCTGCCCTAAATAACAACACGTTTCGGTCGACTGTGCTCTTGGGACTTATCTTCATATACAAACAAACTCGAACTTTATCGGTTCTCGTTTTCCCCTTGTTATTGTATCCAGCGAGTACAGCAATAACGTATTTCAGCGATTCTCACACTCGCTGTGGGCAATATGTCATCGCCTCCGGGTTTTATTGCGTGGATGAATCGGGATTTGTGTCCTGTTATTTATTTATTATTTCCGGAGGATTCATGTCTTCTGCTGCTGAGATTTGGAACAGGAAAATCTGTTTGAATTTCGAATGGCTGTTAAGGTGGCTTGGTCTAAGGTTTCTGTGAGAGTTGTAACAGTTTAAGTGTGGGGTAGATTGTGAGTGTGTTATTTTGTGTGAGATACGACGGCGCGGGAAGTTTGCCGATCTTATCGATAAGTATCAAGATAATAAACAGTGAGAGTGTTAAGCTTTCAAGGGCAGAAAAAATAAATTATAATGCTGACTTTTTTTAACGTTTTATGAATAACAGGATCTTTTTTTCCTTTAAAGATTGTTGATTAAACATTTCCAACAATTTCCATTAATTTAAACATTTCCCAGTTTTTTTTTTAATTATTTAAATCCCTTGTTTGAATTTCGAATGGCTGTTAAGGTGGCCGGTTTAAGGTTTCCGTAAGAGTTGTAACAGTTTAAGTGTGGGGTAGATGTGTGAGATACGACGGTGCGGGAAGTGTGCCGATCTTATCGATAAATATCAAGATGATAAACAGAAATTGTAAAATTAAATTGTAATAAATTAAATTAATTGAAAAATTAAATTGTAATAGTGACTTTTTTTAACATTTCCTGAATAACAGGGACTTTAAAAAAAAAATGTTGATTAAAAAAACTGAAAACTATATGTTTAATTATTTGATTAGTTTGAAAATGACATTTTTGTTTCGTCTTTTTATGGTTTTGTTGAAAATCTTTCGGCCTCATGTTTTATTTATGAACAATCTATCAATGGCGATGAGGGAAGGATATTGTCTTACAGAAAGAATTTTAGGAGTAACTGTATTTTTGTGTCATATTGGAGGAAACCTAAAAAATTCCCACGAGTTTTTACGTGTTATATTGAAGGAAACCTAAAAACCTCTTATGAAACACCTTAGCTTGACACAAAACACCCTGAAACTTGCTTACACAAACCTATTTCATTCGTTATGGGCCTGATGACCGAGTGGCTGCACTCTGGCGCTCGGTACCACAGGTTTCGGGTTCGAATAACGGCAGTGAATGGATGTTTGTAGTGCTTCGGAATCCACTTTAAACCGTAGGTCCCACTCTAATATGATCGTAGAGTGTTTTTGAAGTAATGTTACTCAGGTCCGTAGCATATCTTCAAGCTACACGTGTCCCTGGATAGTGCGAAATGAGTAACAGCGACACAGCCCTTGCTTAATGCATAAAGATAACTGTCTTTATATTGCCAGCAGCCTTAGAAAAAAATTCATTCGCAATCAAATCTTCATCCTTCATTCGAATCTTCGTTTCTGAAAGGTGTGAATGCGACGGGCACCACCAGATGATTCGAACCTGGGCCTTCATGCATGCCAATTGCACGTTACCACTGCGCTACGAGATTGGCCTTTTATTTTTTATATTGCTATAAGATGACGTCAGTGACGTCTGTTAAGAAAATAATAATAATTGGAAATGATATCACAACATTTTAACATCGGACTATTTTGATACTTCGCTTCTGCTATTTAATCGCTTGCGTCTATTTTTATTTTTAATCACTTTTTAGAAGTTTTACACTCACGACTGAGATCATTTTTACATGCATGGTTTTCATATTTATCTTCTAAATTCCATTAGAAGTAGTTTTTTAGCAGTTAATTATTATCATACGTACCAACTAAATTCTTGTATTTCAAAAGAGATCAGTATTTAAAAAAATAAAAATATATATGAATCTTTTTGGGATTCGGATTCGAATCTAAGCTCTCCTACAAGCTATCTGCTCATGTTATCAGTAGGTCTTAGATTGGCGACATATCAGTTTGTATGTATCTTAATCTGGCATTGTGGACACTGTCAATGTTAACGACTAATAAACACATATTAGCATTTAACATTGAAACTACTTAAAACACATTTCTTAACTACTTTAAATTTCCGTACTAATGAATTATGTTATTTGTGAAGAGGAATCTGGCAATAAAAGATACGAAAAGTTTTCTAAACTTAGAATGGGGGTCGAAAATGGATCAATTGTAGCAATTTCAAAATGCAATCATTTAGTTGATGAATAAAAGAACATTTAATATATACTCTAAGAATATAATATGTCTACATCAATAAATCTCAAAATAATATACTATCTCATCTAGGCATTAAAACATTTAAAATGCCGTAATACGCGAACCTATATTGTAAAGCTTAGTTTGTCGCTCTAAGGTCATTTTGTGCATACTTTGGACTAATTAGACCGGGACCTACAGTTTAACGCGGATTCCGAACCACTCACAAACATCCGTGCCACCGCTGGGATTCGAACCTGAAGTCTGTGGTACTAAAGGCCAGAGAGCTAGTCAGTTGGCCATCAGGCTGCCCTATATTGTAAGAGACGGAATATGTGAGTATATTTGTATTCTTAACGAACATAATATTTAAGAAACAATATGACATTTAAGAAACATACAAAGTAAAAATATTCTATTGAGTTTCATATTTCTTTTTCAAAGGAATTAGCACTATTGAATATAATGTAAAATGCAAATTTCATAATGTGCTTAAATACGTATTTGAACATATTTTTAATATTTTTTTTTAATTCTTCTGGAGTAAAAATTGGGAAGTTGTAATTTAATATACATATCTTTTACACGTATTTTAAAAAAACATATAAAATTTTTTGAGTATTTCCATTGTAAAAAATCTAAAACAACTACAACCATTGTTGCTTTATTTTGTAGATTTTATAACAGTTTACTAAAGTTATCTGAAAGGTTCTAATAACTATGAAAGGAAATGTTTTGAAATTCAAATATTTCGTTAAATACATCCTGAAAATTGATATCCAATAAATATTAGTTGATTTACATATGATTAAATTTATATGTCTAATGGAATAATTACTAAGGTATGTGATTTAAAACCACAGTTCTATCTCAAGTAATGTATCTTTACAAACTAATATATTTAAAATTCAAAGAATTCATTCAAGTTTAATCGGCAAAGGTGAAATAAGATTAATTTATCACTAATTTACAATGATAAGCAATTTAAACATTATGCTTGGGTTATTTAATATGCCTTTTCAGAAATGTTAAAGTGTGATAAACATACAAATGCATTTTGGGGGTTCAAGTAGCATTATTTGAATAATTGTATTTCTCATTTGTAAACATGTAATCATTAAGAGTTGAGGCAATTAATCGTTAAAATTGAAATATCAAAATTGTTAATGGCTTTCATGTTAATTATTATTGTGGATAATCTAATTAAAAATATTTTTCATCTCAATAGACAACACAGATTTTAAATGTAACTTATCTTGTTCAGAAATTGGGCGCCCTGATGGCTAATTGGCTAGTTATTCAGGTTCGAATCTTGGTGGTGGTTTCTTAAATGTCATGAATGTTGAATGGTTCGGAATCCAAATTTAAACTGTAGGTTCCGGTCTAATTAGCCTAAAGTATGCAAAAATAAATAAATAAATAATTAAAAATAACTATAGAGCGGCAAACCAAACATATTCAGAAATTGGTTCTTGTCAGTAATAATATTTTGGTGAAATAAGTACTGTTTAAATATTTTATCAAACGAAATACTTTATTTTATTTTACTTCCATTATTGTTGTTATTTATAATACAGCATATATATTCTAATTATTATAATTCTTAGACTAAGAATTAGAATATATATACTGGATTTGGTTTGGTTTGTCACTCTACTGTCATTTTTGCACATAGTGGGCTAATTAGACCGGGGCCTATAGTTTAACATGGATTCCGAACCACTAACAAACATCCATGCCACCGCCGGGCCCGTGGTACCAAAGGCCAGAGCGCTAGCCAGTTGGCCATCAGGCCGCAAAGATGTTAAAAAAATATATATATGGTATAAAGATGTAAGAAAAACATATATTTTGCCGAAAATTGGGTTACATTTATATCTAACATATAATGGGTCGCTTTATTTTAAAAGTGATACAAGTCCATTTATTCATGCATTGAGATTGAGTTTTTATATTTTCTTTTACTTTAGAATAACTGAACATAAAAAGAATTAATTTGGAAATATTGCATACTATTGCCGGCATTGATAGGAACTTTAAAAATATCTTAACTAAAATCGTTAACTCATTTCGTTGCGAAATTGCATTTAAAACTCTTTTTAAATCAGTTTATGTATTGGATTCATCATTTTTTTAAAAAACTTTTTAGTTCTTTACAATTAACTAAGTTCTTTATTAAAAGAGCAAAGAATTTAAGAATTTTTTTTAAATAGTTATATTATTTTAAGATAATCATATTAAATATATCAGAGATAAAATCCGTAATGTTAATTAAAAAAAACTCAAAGTTTTTGAAATGATTAGATTTTCAGAAAAAAAAAATTGTAATTTTCAAAATAAAAAATCCTCATTTAAAATTAAGGTTAATAATTTTGATTTTGTTCCCTCCATTGTTCGAATTCGTTTACTTTTTCTAATTTATCTAATCATGGTCTTGTCTTAGAAACTTGTATTCAAGTAAATGTGATTTTACTTCAAAACTTTATGACGCTATGAAGTTCCTTAGGAATTGTTTTAATTGAATATTGGTAATTCTAGAAAATTAGTTTTATTGAGTTAATTATTCCATGAGACGCTTTTTATTTCGAAATATTCAAATAATGAAATATTTAGTTTTGAGGTTATCGTCTATATTTGAAACCAATTTTTTTTTTAAAAATTGGTGAATTTCATATGCTATTAAGAAAATGTGAGAATATCATATGACTGTGTTATTATAAATCTAGAAGGACTGCCTACTGGCAGATTTCGAGACAGGAAAGGCTTTCTTTTTAAGGGATGGAGTTGTTTGCCCCACGCCCAACAGACAATTTAGACCGGGACCTGTAGTTTAAAGGGAATCTCGAATCACTACAAACATCCATGGCACTGAAGGGACCCGAACCCGAAACCTCTGTGACACTGAGCGCCAGAGAGCTAGTCACTTGATCATCAGGCCCCAATGTGGGTTTTTTTACTGTACTGTAATTTATTACAAGTATTCCTACGTAAAATATTTAGTAGGTATTAATTGAGTTAAAATTATTATTGATTATTTTATATTGAATTATTATTGAAAATAATCATGGCAAATTTATTAACCATTTGTCTGAAAACTGTGTCATTGGACGTCACCTTTAGTAGTATAATCTGTAATACATCCTACGTTAAAAGAATATAATTCTTATCAATTACGGTATGACAGATTTATCAAAGTTCTGAGACTTTATTTTCGTTGAGTAATGTAAAAAGAGTAATAAAACAGGTCATTTTCCATTTAAATTGTACCATCCGGCATAATAACGGTTGCGGTTTACATATAAATTTGTTTTTCTTGGAAAAAATAATTCTGTTTTTTGATATGTTTGATTATTCATGTAAATTTTCTAAAGTAACACCCACTTTGTGATCCTTTAGAAAGCCGCTTTGTACCGGATTCGCATGATAATTGGATCGTCGAGATCATTTTGTTCACTTAAAGGGTGAAAAAAATTGCCGCCATGTAGTCGAAAAAATCTGTTGTTCGAATTCATTCTCTTATCACTGAAGTGTGCTGTCTGTCTAGTAAGTAACGTTTTATCATGCAAAAGAAATAAGAAAAGTGACTGACTCACAATGCAATATTGAATTAAAACAAATTTTTGAAACATCAGAAACAAAAAAAATATTTATAACACTTATGTCACAAAAGAGAAATTTTCCAATTTAAAAAATCTGGCACAAAAAGTTGTAAGCGCTTTTAATTCAACTTACGCCTGAAAATCGTCTTTCGAAAATGAAATTGATTAAACACGCTCAAACATAACGGACGCTAACCTGCAACACCAATAATGCAAATACCCAAATTGAGGTCGATTTGCAAAAGCTAAGTGAAAGAACGGAGACACAAATATCGTATTATAGTAGAATAAATATTTTTTTATGATGTCATTTTTTTATTTCGTTCATAATTATGTATATTTTTAATCTCATTTTTAGTGTTATATATTTCTTTACAATGTGCGTTTAGTATCATTATTATTATATTATCTATGTTTGCATGTAAGAATAATAGTAAACACAATAATAATAGAGAGTTTTTGCATGCCGTATTATTATCGTCCGATATTTTTTCTCTCTAGCGCGCATGCTCATAGGAAATATTATTACAGATACGCATGCGCGCTAGGGAGAAGAAATATCGGACGATAATAATACGGTATGCAAAAACTCTCTAATAACTCATTATGTTTCAGTTTTTCACACCAAGAAAATGTCTATAGGGGGTCTAAATCTAATATTGGGATATATAATTTTATATACGGCCTGCGGAGTTATGATGCATTTCCGAAGTGGCCCGCAAGATCATTTGGGTTGGCCACCCCTGTTCTATGATTATAAAATAAATTGCTGTTATCCTGTACAAAATTAATCTATGTATCCAAAATTAATTTATGTGTATAAATATATGTATGATTACAAACTTCTTTGTTGGTATGCTTTAAAATAAAGTTATTTTAAAATAAAGTTATTTTAAAATAAAGTTGTTTTAAAATAAAGTTGTTTTAAAATAAAGTTTATTACAGCAAATAAAAGAAAATTTGTTATTATTAGAATATTTAAACAAAAAATATTTAATGTTATTAATTTATATTTATGTTTTATTTCGCTATTGGTATTTTTGCATTTTGTTTAAATAGTTCCAAATTGAAATAATTAAATTATGAGGGATATTCTCCCTAGAGTCTCTAATAGCGTGTATATTGTTGTAATCTTTACTTTAAACTTATTACTTATTATTATTGTAATCTTTACTTTAAAACACCAGAAGTCTCGATTGCGACAGCCTTGCCAATGTTGTCATAATCGCAATCGAGATAAATATAGTAAGTCAAATAATCAAATAAAAGTCAATAAAAGTAAAATTCACTCTCATGGATAGTATGTGAGATATCTATAGTTATAGGCAAAAGTTAGGACAAAAATTCTTCATCAGTAATTTTGTGAAAAGTTATTAATATTTTTTTTCCTTGAAATTATATGGTTTACAACAAAATTTACTGAAAACATATACTGAGTTGAAAAATTTTATATTAATATAATTGTATAAAAAAGGTAAAATCATTGAAATAATTCAATGTAGAAGGATCAGTCATTGAAATATATCAATGTTACTAAATAAGAAAAAGAATATCGCTAAATATTAAATTAATAAATCACTAATTAGAAAACTATTTGTTGTAAATAAATAATTTTAGAAATGTTAACATTTTTATGTTTTTCTTATTAAAAAAAGTAAATTATTCATGTATTTTATGAATAACTTACGAAGGAGTTAAAGCAAATTATTCTCAAACACAAACCCCTCAAAATTCTTTAAAAAAAAATATTTTCAGAGTTATTTTTTTAATTTTTCCAAATAAATAAAAAGTTGAAACATTTTGGATTTTTAAACGCGCCATTTTGTTTGAAAATGGTATAAATCTTTTTCAGAGTTTGAGATTTTTAAATTTTAACATTATCATTTGCTTCTGAACCAAATAAAAACTTCGTCAAAATTAAACGTAATGTAAAGATACTACTATACTTTCCCCGATCTATTGTTTTATTATATACATTTATTTAACTTATTTTCTCTAAGACTGCACCTCTAGCACTTTCGAATAAAACTACCCCAATATTAAGTGAATAAGCACTACTATTCCCTAGAATCTCTGGGAAAATCTATTTTCTTTTATTATTAATCTATCCACACCTTAATTACACTAACAATTCCTTGTTTGACTATCAAATTCGATATATTGCCCGGAAAAAGACAATAATTAACCTCGATGTCTGAACTTATTGTCGAAACTGCAACGACTGAATTCGCGCAGCAAACTAGGCTAGAATCGGACCACCGAAAACGATAGATACTTTGTTAAAACTTGACGATCGGGTCGTCGAACAACTCAACTCGACTGGTGCACAACTTAGAACAAACAAATGAATCCAATTACCCTTACTTCTTACATTCATTTTGGTGGCATTTTCTTTACTTTTTCGTCGGGAAATAACGGCGGGTAAAAGTTTTCACCAAACTTCTGGGGCATTTGGTTGAAGTTATTGACGTAATTGCTAGTTTGGGTAGTCAGTGGCTTTTCCCCTTAACCTCTTCGCTTGTAACGGAATTAAAAGAGCCTGTATTCCTGTGGGGCCCACTGGAATACTTTTCTAATTCGATTGTTGAATGGAATTTACTTATTGGTTAAGTGCTTTGTGATGGGATTTCGTTTGTGGAAGGTTCAGGACCGTTTCCCTCACCCAAGACCTCTCTTGGGACGACATCGGAATTGACTTTTGAGCGATGGGTTGAGATTGGCGAGGTACAACGGAATTTTTTGAAAAAGCACACAAGAAAAGAAATAAAAAAAAAATGTTCGATAGATCGATGGATGGTAAGTTCGTCGAGCTCACTCACCCAATAGGATTCTTCGCCCCCCTCCCCCTAACCCTTTTCCTGTGTTCAGTAGAATGTCTTCTTTTTTAAAAACCTCTACTCGCCAAGTTGGAATTGGAATTTGTTAATAGTTGGGTTCGGTTTCTTGCCTTCCACTCGAAAAGATTTGCGTTGAAATTTACATATCTATCACCTCTGGAATGCTTTGATGCCTACAGTGAAATACACGAATTGATCATGAAGATATTAAAATGGTTTTACTATTTATTTTGTGAAGATGTATTTCTATTTATGGTTTATTTATTTTGAAGTTTTATTCCACCTGAATGATGGTTTGAAAGGAAATCTAATCTCCATTCCTCTAAATATATGCATTTTATGTATGTGCGCATCGATTAAATCGAAAATAGGTACATCTAAAAAGAGACTGTCATGTTTCTTGAAATAAAATTTGGTAAGTACTGCGAAGAGAAGCACTTCTATGAGTTAAATTTATTTTTATCGAATAGATTCGTCATAGATTAAGATCGAAGCTTCAACTAATAGGAGGTATTATATTTAAATAAGTAAGTATTATAAAGAATACTACTACTGAGAAATATTATTTTAAAAGAATGCGGACTTCTACTAAGACATATTGTTATAGAACAATGATAACTACCATTAAGAAATATTATTTTAAAGGAATGTGAACTTCTTCTAAGAAATATTGCTATAAAACAATGATAACTACCAAATAATAATATATAGGAACGAGAACTAATACTAAATATTGCTTTTATATTGGAACTTAAAACTATTAAAAAGAAATATATTATTGGGAATATTAAACAAAAATTATTAACTTAATTCAACTTGGACAACTTTTCATTTAAATGGAAAAAAATTAAATCACTGATTTTAAAATGTGTAGCAGTAAAATAACTAGTAGCTGACAAATAAAATTTATACTGCTTGTAGTTTTATATAGAAATATTACTAATATTACTAGTAAGTGTTATTACTGCAAAGTTTTAGTTCATTTAAAATCAATCAAAATTTAAAAGCTTTCAAAATTCTGCTGGTTCAAAATTATTATATCAAATTTTGAACAAAATTCACATGACTTATTCAATCAATTTGAATTTAACTGCAAACGTAAATCTGAAGTTGAAAAAATGCTGAGAAATTTTCTATCACTTACAACAACATTATTATTTTTATTGCTACTCTGAAGAAAACAATGATTCAATTTTTAGTCCACTTAAGAGACGATGAAACGGTATTTGGTAAATAGAAGCACTTGAAAACTGAATGAAAAAAGAAGCTTTCAGGCAATAGAAAATGTCGGTTTGGATTCCAAAAATGAAACTGACGAGACAAACAAATTCTAAAGAGGTTCCTTCATTTCTTTTCTTTTTTTTTTTTCTTATTGTCTTTACTTTTTGACATGTCATTCGAATAGAATACTGAACTTTAGGATGTCAGATTTCTTTCAATGCATTGAAATGATATGGAGTAAATAGAATATACTCTTATTTGGGGATTGTGCCCATCCTGATTTTATCAAGTACTCCTCTTATTTTTTTTTTTTCTGGTACTCAGAGCCGATGTATGAAACAATACTTACATCTCCAAGCTCAAAGGGTTCTCTTTTTGTGTAGTGAGGTACAAAATTTCAAGAGAAATACTGACTGGAGATTTTTGTATTGGATATGTCATTTTCAATTTGCCATGAAAGTATATCTAGTAGAGAATATATATCTTATTTTGTCTTTTAGGCTATGTGCTCGCACTTTATATTTTTTGTTTCAAAATTTTGGGGGCGCTTCTTGTATTGGGACTTATCGATGGATCGTATAACCTAATCTTACATACAAATAAAGTGATTTATTTTGAGTTATTGATTTTTTTATATAGATTTAATATAGATCGGAATCTAAACAGGTATGCCAAGTTTCGTAATTTCAAAAGTTTGTAGAATTTGGAATTACATTAAGGTTGAAAAATATTTCTCTTTGTTTTTGTTACCGATTTCTAAGAAAAAAAAAATCACAAACTATCGAAGATTTTAAGTAAAACAGAATGAAAAAGTGTTCCAGATTTCATTAAGTTAAATTCTGTAAAGATAGATAATATTCTTGCATTTTCGCAACATATATATCACCCCTGTATAACATAACGAGTTTCTATGCAATTCTTTATTACGCGAATTCGTATTACATGAAACAAAAAAAAACAAAACAAAAAAAAAAATAGGAAGAAAAATATTATAAATATAAACATTTTTGGAAAAATAGATAATATTTCTTGCATTTTCGCAACACGTATATCACCCCTGTATAATACAATAGGTTTTTATGCAATTCTTTATTATGCAAATCCATGTTTCATGAAACAAAAAAAAAGTGGAAAAAATCTTGTAAATAAATATAAAAAATTTCTGAAAAATAGATAAATAATACTGCTTGCATTTTCGTAACATATAAACATATTGTATTAAACAGGGGTGATATATATGTAATTCTGTATTATACGAATTCGTGTTGCATGAAACAAAATAAAAAAATAGTGCAAAAATACTATAAATAAATAAATATAAAAAAATTCCGGAAAAATAGATACTTCTTGAATTTTCTTAACACATATATCACCCCTGTATAATATAATAGGTTTTTATGCAATTCTTTACTATGCGAATTCGTGTTGCATGAAAAAAATTCTATAAATAAATATAAAAAATACCATAAAAAGAAGATATATATTTTAAATAATGTATTTATTAAAACAATATTTGCGGTAAATAGTTGCATATTAGTATCTCGGAATATTTCTTTCGTTGTTACTACTGATCAAACTTTTTTAATCGATCCAAAATTTTAATTGTAGCAAAAATGATTTATAAATGTCTTTTTAAAGATCTTTTCTATACTGCTGGTATACATTTTAACTCAATAATTCGGAAATATATTTTACATTCTGTTAAGAAAGGTTTATCAATATTTGAAAATGTGTCAGAAATGTTTATTTCATGAAAATATATATTAAATTAGGCATAAATTGTCTGTTGTATAAATTTAATTTTGATAAAAAAAATTACTAGTAGTAAATATAATTAATATAATAATCATTTTATTTAGGAACATCATTCTAATTCAGTTGTTGCACACTGTTTTAACATCCAGTACTTCAGAAATAACAAAATTTTGCTATTTGTGCATCTACTTTCAGACATCACATATGGAATTACTTCAAACTTGCTTTCATCATTTTATGTGGCATACATCATTATATGTAGCTATTTTAAACAGTTTCAATACTACTTATTTCCAGTTTTGCATATTTCACTGTTTCAGCTCACCATTTATTATTCATTTAGATTTATTGTTTTTCAACATCATGCATTCAATTTCTCCGCTTTTAGTTCGAGATATATTCAATATACGAATGAATAAATTGATGTATTTCTGTGCGGGGAAAATGAAATATTTATTTTAGCTTCAATCCTTTTCGAGATTTCTTTTATTCTTACATTGTAACATTTTATTTCAAAATGTTTTGGAGTTTGTTTTTATTTATTCACTTTAAAATGATTCCGATGATGTTGTTTCCAAGCCTATTGAACGTTGTTTATCTTACTTTCAAACAAGATTTAAGCGAAGTGATTTCTTTGCTTGTAAAGTAACAGGTACATAAATAAATAAATGTTTGGAGGTTATATAAGGGCAGTTGAAAGACAATAATATATGCTGTCTTATAAATAAGTGCGTAGTTGATGAATTTCTTTATTACAGTTGATCAATAGTTGAGATATTTTAAAAACTTGTCAGTTAAGATCGTTATAAAGAGGTGTTGAAAATTGTAGTTGTTGTTGTTATAAAGAATTATTGAAATTCATCACTAGAAACTTATGTAAAAGCACTGGTTCCTTTAATAGATTACTACAAGTGAACATAATGTTGTCCTAGTAGGAGCTCGTACTACAAGTGAACATAATGTTGTCCTAGTAGGAGCTCGTACTACAAGTGAACATAATGTTGTCCTAGTAGAAGCTCGTACTACAAGTGAACATAATGTTGTCCTAGTAGGAGCTCGTACTACAAGTGAACATAATGTTGTCCTAGTAGGAGCTCGTACTACAAGTGAACATAATGTTGTCCTAGTAGGAGCTCGTACTACGAGTGAACATAATGCTGTCCCAGTAGAAACTCTTAGCAACCACAAAATGAACAGCTAAATTATATATTTTTTTAAAAGTAGAAATGTATGTTTTTAAACCTTAAAGGCATCTAAATTGGTGGAAATTGCATGGAGAACATGTGAAAAAACCAAAGTTATTAAATTTTTTTCAATGTTTATGGCATCACCAAAAATGTGTTTACATAAAATATTGTGACTTGACTGATGATTATTATTGGCTTGATTTTTGTATGTAAGTCAGCCTCGTTAGCATGTGTACCACACATAACCCACCAGATGGTGAAAGGAAGCCATTCATTGCCTTACAAGAAGACATTGAAAGGTAACTGCACGGCATTTGAGGGTTTGTAAGTTGGAATACTCAGAAAATTACACTAGCAGCCTCACTGTAGATGTTAGATAATACATGCTGATAAATGCAGATACATGCTGTCAAAATCGTAATCGAGTTTCTGGAAGCAATGACTATAATGAATGCCTGTTACGGATTCGAATCTGAAACCTTCTGCACAATAACTCAGGGAACTATCCGTTCAATAGTAAAGTGCATAGTTTGTAAAAAGCTTGAGTACTGTTTGTTGAGAGGAAAAATAGAAAATAGAACAATAATTTTGAGTAATATTTCAATGTTGATGTAATTGCTGAATGCAGTTAAAAGTTTTGTAGTATAATGAACTATATTTATTTTCGAATTTGAGAAAAACAATGAATATTTACTGTTATGTAATTGGCATTATTGTTATAACCTTCTAAAAAGATGGTATAAAGGCCAGTGGTGTGAATGGAAGGACTTTTAACAATAGAACTATAACATTCAAACTAACTAAGAAAAACTTTAAGTTTTCGACTTTTTCATGAATTGATTAACAGATAATAAATTGCGGAATAATTTTTATACTTGAGGCATTAATTATAAAAAAAAAAATTAGCATTTGTTAGATTCTCTTTGAAAAAGATATTTTGTGAATAGTTTTAAAACAGTAGAGTTTTGTATACGCCTATTTTGTATTTTATATATGTAATGTAAAAAGTAAGCTAACTATTATTTTATATCTAAACTATTATTTTACAATTTTCACATTAGATTTTATTAAAATCGATTTAAAATACTTTTGATTTGTTATTTGGTTATTTGTGATTTGCATATGGTGGAACAACTATTACTACTATTAGCATCATAAAAAAAAAAAGAAACAGATAAATTTAAAAAAAACAATTTTAACCAAAATGTATGATCCCAAAAAGTGAACAATTACCAGATATATTCTATTCATTTTTCCGCAATATTTTAAGAAGGTTCTTTCTTTTGTCAAAGGAATAGGCCATTTGGCGGATGCCCAACTGCAGCTTGGTGGAAAAAAAATTCCTTCTCATGCACATATATGGCCAAGTATGTGTATATGTGTGGGGTAAAATGTGTATACATAGATAAATAACATTCTGATTTTATGGTACCAGTAATTTTTTCTCGGCTTTAGATATCTGGCCTGCTCAATATACCAAAACATTGGATGCTGTTATTTTCATTACTGTTATTAAAATAATGGAGATATTCATTTTTTTATATGAATTTCGACTTATTTTATGATGGGAAGAAAAAAAGAACGTATTGCTGGAGACGGAGAACTATATGGGTTCGAAATGGGAAATATCCGGCCTTTGAATTATTTCTTCTTTTTTTTTTTTTATTATTATTATTCTTAAATGATGCATGACGCTACAAAATAGGTTTCTCTTTTTTTGGGATGGACTAGAACTAACTTTGTTGCAATATTTTCTTGACGACAAATTGAATGCTGTTACTCATAGTAGTCTACCAAACTTTTATTGTTACAAAACTGAAAGTTTAAGAGAAATTATTTTACTTGACTGTCTGGGAAGTGATTGGAATTCTAGAATTGAGTTCGTCGATATTAGGCAGTTTTATAACAATGTTTTTTTTTTTTTCTTGTTGTATTGTTATTACTTTCTATTGATGTCAACTAAATTGGGACAAAAAAAAAGCAATATTTCAGTTTCTTTAATATAATGTGAAATTTGTATTTAAAAAAAACAACTTTATATTACACGAGGAAAAATAACTGAATATGATAACTGCTGTACAAAATGTAATTTAATTAAAAAGTTAATTATTTATTTTTAAGTCATGACATCAATTTAAATAAATTTAAGTTAATTGACTTTTACCTTTTTAAAAAATTCTCTAAATTCAGATTTTTTTTTCCTAGAAAGTAAAAATGTATTAAATGAATACGTTGCATGAAAACATATTAAATGGATGATTTGTATCAAAATGTATTGAATGAGTTACATCAAAATGTATTGATTGAGTTACATCAAAATGTATTGAATGAGTTACATCAAAATGTATTGAATGAGTTACATCAAAATGTATTGAATGAGTTACATCAAAATGTATTGAATGAGTTACATCAAAATGTATTGAATGAGTTACATCAAAATGTATTGAATGAGTTACATCAAAATGTATTGAATGAGTTACATCAAAATGTATTAAATGAATGAGTTACATCAAAATGTATTAAATGAATGAGTCACATCAAAATGTATTAAATGAATGAGTTACATCAAAATGTATTAAATGAATGAGTTACTTCAAAATGTATTGAATGAATGAGTATCAAATTGTATTAAATGAATAATTATCATTATGCATTAGTAAATGAGTTACATCAAAATGCATTAAATTAATGAGTATCAAAATGCATTAAATTAATGAGTATCAAAATGCATTAAATTAATGAGTATCAAAATGCATTAAATTAATGAGTATCAAAATGCACTAAACGAATGAGTTGCATCAAAATGCACTAAACGAATGAGTTGCATCAAAATGCACTAAACGAATGAGCGAGTTGCATAAGTTCTTTAGATTAGTGATACTCAGACCATGGTTCACCAATGCTTTTTATGCAGCCTTCCTCATCATAAGCCCTATTTACTTTTAAAATATAATGCTTAATTATATTTGAGACATTTTCAGATGGAAATGAATGATTAAATTGGGAAACGTGATCGAAATTTAATTAAATAAAATAAAGTTATTTTAATTTTGACAATAATATGACAGACTGGATACAAAATCCCTATCTGTATATTTACCTCTAACTCTTTTCAACTTGAAGAAGTTTACAAATTTGGCACATATACATGGTTCTGACCTACGGTTTTGCGTAGGTCAGAACGATTACTTTTAAATTTGGAGATACTCCCTCTTCCTCTTGATTTCCGCCTTCTTATTAATTCCTTCTTTTAATGAGAGGTTTTGATGAGTTTTTATGAGCGATTTTTTTTTTTTAAGATTCTAAATCTTGAATTCAATGGTATTTTCATTTATTTTTCTACGATCAATATAAAAAGCGGATAAAGTTTGGGAATTTTATAATGTAACAATATTTTTCATTAGTTTTTTTTTTTTTTATAAAATGCGTAATCATGTTTGGATAAACACATGATGGTGAACAAATATTTTTAAATATAACTAACAACACAAAAAATCGATAAATGAAATGAATTTCCATAAATTAAATCCATCCATTATCACGCTTGGTTATCACAAAAATCGAAATCATTGAAAAATGTAATATCACGCATAAAAATTCTTTATTTTCTTTTATATTATATTTTAGTACAGTAGTGGCTAACCCGCGGCCCGCCTTGAACATTTTTCCGGCCCGTAAGACTTATCACACTTTTAAAAATATATTTATTTTATAATGGCGAAAGTAGTGAAAACCAACGTGTTAAAAAATACACTATGTGTGCATCCAGATATTCAAAAATTAACTGTTGAAATTATGAGAAAAATTAACTTTGATTTTAAAATAATATTCTTGCGAATATATGACAGATATTATCTGTTTTATTTATGCGTTTACAGTTATGAGTTCGCAGAATAATTAAATTATATTCTGGAAACTCATCGATTTGCAAAAGTTAAATGAAAGAAATGAAGAAACAAATATTGCATTAGTAAAATAAATATTGTTTAATGATTTCATTTATATTTATAAATTTTTTATATTTCATTTTTAGGGTTATATATTTCTTTAGAATGTGCGTTTAGTATCATTATTATTATATTATCTATGTTTACGTGTAAGAATAATAGTAAACACAAAAATAATAATTTATTACGTTCAAATTTTTCACTCCAAAAAATGTCTATAGTGGGTCTAAATCTAATATGGGGATATATAATTTTAAATGCTGGCCGCAGAGTTATGATGCATTTCCAAAGTGGCCCACAAAATCATTTGGGTTGGCCACCCCTAGTATTTACATTTTATTGTATATAAAGATTATATATTTGTAGAGATAATATTTTTGTACAGCCCACTTCCAAATTACAGTGTGCATAGGTCCACGGCTGTGCAACTGTCCTTCTATCTGTGCAACCTGCTTCAGATTATGATGCAATAGCACATCAATATTGCGTAAGTGGGGGGGGGGGGGGGGTGATACGACAGACGATTTAATAAATGTTTGATCATTTAATAAATAAATAAATGGCGAAATATTCTAAAGCACTATGTATCAAGAAACTACTGTGTTTCATTTTTTACTTTTAAAGCCTTGGAGCATATCGGAATTTTTTCAAATTTTCAAGTATCGATGCTTGCTGATAATGTATTATTCCTCTTTATCTCTCAATGAGTTAAAACACATATACAAAATAAACAAGTGATGGTCATATTATCTCACAATTTTTTTTTTATTAAAACCACTTGCACCTGGTTTAATGATAAAAGTTTCTTTTTTTTTTTTTTCTTTCAAGTCACAGAAAAAATTTACTAATTTTTGATATTAAAAGCAATATGTAGAGGATAAAAACTTCGGTATTTCTTCAGCTTCAATTGATTTTTTTTTTCAATTCCTTCTATTACCTCATACTCTCCGTATATATATCTTGTTCAAATTTTCAATCGTTAATAAAATACTTTTTATTCATCCACTCAAATTCAAATACATTTTTTTTTAACTTGTAGCGGATGTTTTAACTGGACGTTAATACAATTTTTTCAAATATTAATTCATTAATTAAATTTAATTAATTAATTTTAGTTTTTTTTTTTTAGATGTAAGTTGCATATATATTGCCAATAGATGGCGCCAGGTAAACTAAAAAAAATGAATGAAAATTATTCAGAAAGGACTTTCTGCAATATAGTAAAAAAAAAAAGTAGGAATTGACTTTTTTATATTACTTGTTAAACGTCAGCAAACTTTATTTACCAATAATAATTTAGCATAACGGAAAGAATGTAAATAGTCCTAATAGCATATTTGATTATACTTTTATTTTAAATTAATTTTGCGTGCTTCCTCCTACACACGTGCCTCCTTTAAATTAATTTCGTGCTTCCTCCTACACACTGGCAAGAGTGCCTTCTTATGACGTTAACGGAAAATAGCCAGGGCTTATATTATCATATCTAAAAATTTACCCAAGCCATATCTGATGCGAAAATATTTGACTCTGCTAATAGTAAATATTTGACTCTGCTCTTCTTATATTTCTATAGATTTCCTGATTAAACAAAAACGTTTCCTATATATCAAATAATAATAATAATAATAAATAAATTCTCAACTAATTTAAAAATCACAAATAAATAAATCCAATATGTTATGATAAAAGTGTGCAAGCAATACAATTGTAAACTTACATTTGCTAAAAATGCCCTTTTATGCCCTAAATATATCAAATCTTTCTTAATTTTAAATTGCCATTATTGCTCAATAGCCACGTAAGGGAGCATTATTTCTTGCATGTTGTATAATTTAATTAAATGTATTGCTTATATTTAATTAATTAATTTTTATTTCACTTAAAAAATATTCGACTCCGAAAAAGTATAAATGTATAGGTTTCTGATGTGAAAATATGCGCAGCCATTATACAGATTAGTTTCTCGTTCTATCATTTTTTGCACACTTTAGGCTAATTAGACCGGGACCTACAGTTTAACGTGGATTCCGAACCACCAACAAATATCCATGACACCGCCAGGATACGAACCTGAAACTTGTGGTACCAAAGCCAGAGTGCTAGCCAATTGGCCATCAGCCCATCTATTGTGCAGAAAATCTCAGGGGTTGAATGTAATCGCGCTGCAGTCGCTGTTTTCAAAAACGACAAGAATGGCAAATGTGACAGGATGCTTAACCATCTTTGTATTAACAGTCAGGCTGAACGGTGGGAGTTTTCCAGACATCTCATTAACAACATGTAAATGTGAGCATTTACCCTGAAGTCCTCCTATCATTTTTTTCTAATGCATCTAAATTGCAACTGTCTTGGATGCCTTAAGGCAAGCGCTGCACAGACGTTACTCACTTTGCATTACCCAGAGGGCGCGTGTAACTTGAAGATAAGCCCCGGACGCGGAGTAACAATGCCCCAGCTATGTTCTACGATCATATTAGACCGGGACCAACAGTTTTAAAGTGGATTCCGAACTATATTCTATTCTACTATTCTAAAAAATATTCGACTCCAAAAAAGTATAAATGTATAATGATAATGTGAAAATGTGCGCAGCTATTGTGTAGATTAGTTCAGTTTACCACCGGGACTTGAACCCGAACCGTGGTACCGAGAGCCAGAGCGCTAGCCGCTCGACCATTCAGACCCATTCATCATTAATTGGTAGATTAATCGTACTATACAAAAGCAACTCACCGTTGCGCAATGAAAAATAAAATTAAAAAAAAAGCCTATTGGGCGTGATGGTGGAAAGAAATAAAAGAAAATCTTCCTTGAGTAAATACCCTCAGTTTAGAGATCATAAATAAGGGTTTTTGTGGGCTAGGCCCTTGTTGAGTTGTGTGAGTCACTTCCAGCAGTTCAAGTTAAACATTTGATAGCCCTATTTGTGGCATAAATCATTCGCCTTCATTGGCTTGTAAGTGAGAGAGATCTCCCTTTTAAGAGCGAGGATAGTCCGCAGGGGATATTGGAGATTAAGCTCTTCTTTTTCTGTGCATGCCGTCAGCTACATGGACAGATTGAGTTATTTTTCGGTGAATCTCAGGATTTGTGTGGTCTTATGTTTCCTGTCATGAGATTTTTTAGTGTTTGAACTTAGTTTTTTTTATTATCTTGATAACTTAAAAATAATTCAGTTTTTGGAAGTTTTTACAGGTGTTTTTATAACTCGTACCGAATGCTACCATCCAAAATAATAGGCTAGGTTTATGTTTTTAAATTACAGCAAGATTTACGAATTCAGTTTAGGAAGTTTTTATAAATCGTATCGAATGCTACGATTAAAAATAATAGATTATTTTATGATTATTATTAAACAAGATTTACGTGGTATTAAAATCTTCTTTGAGTTCTTTGAAAAATGATCATTTAGTAATCATTTCATTAAAAATGAATCATTCAGAGATTTTTAGTATTTTAACATAGTTTTTTTATTTTATGTTTCCTGTCACAGATTTTTTTAGTATTTGAACGCAGTTTTTTCATTATCACGATAACTTGAAAAGAATTCAGCTTAGGAAGTTTTTACATGTGTTTTTATAACTCGTATCGAAAGCATAACTCGTAACACGGCATTCACAGGTTTTTTAGTATTATAGTCTTTTTTTATTATCTAGTTAACTTGAAAAGAATTCACTTTAGGAAGTTTTTATAGGTGTTATTATAACTCGTATCAAATACTACGATTCAAAATAATAGATTACTTTATGATTATTATTAAACTACATCAAGATTCATGTGGTATTAAAATTTTTTGGTTCTTGGGAAAATGATCACTTAGTAATCATTTCATTAAAAATGAATCGTTCATTCAAATATCATTTTTACAATATCTCCTTAATAATTACTTTCGAAAATTATATTTTAAAAATAATATAAGCATTTTTTTCTATCATTTATTTTAGTAGAAATTGCATCGTTAAATTGGAATTCATGCAGTTCTGTGTTTCGTTAATTGTTAATTAAAAATCGGAATTCGTGCAGTTCCGTGTTTCGTAAATTGTTAATTAATAACTGTGTTTAATTGTTAATTAAAAATCGGAATTCAGTTCCGTGTTTCGTTAATTGTTAATTAAAAATCGGAATTCGTGCAGTTCCGTGTTTCGTAAATTGTTAATTAAAAACGGAATTCATGCAGTTCTGTGTTTAGTAAATTGTTAATTAAAAATCGGAATTCGTGCAGTTCCGTGTTTCGTAAATTGTTAATTAAAAACGGAATTCATGCAGTTCTGTGTTTAGTAAATTGTTAATTAAAAATCGGAATTCGTGCAGTTCCGTGTTTCGTAAATTGTTAATTAAAAACGGAATTCATGCAGTTCTGTGTTTCATTAATTGTTAATTAAAAATCGGAATTCGTGCAGTTCCGTGTTTCGTAAATTGTTAATTAAAAACGGAATTCATGCAGTTCTGTGGTTAGTAAATTGTTAATTAAAAATCGGAATTCATGCAGTTCTGTGTTTCGTAAATTGTTAATTAAAAATCGGAATTCATGCATTGTTGTGTCTCATATATTGTAATTAAGAAAAAAAAAAGAATTTAACTATAATTAGTTGTTTCGATGTTAATTGTTCGAAAAAAAAACAAATTAAAGCTAAGTATTTTATAATATTTCCATAAAGATTTATTATTCAATATAAGAGTAATTAAATTGATAGTTCGATATAATTTTTATTTTAAATTCTTAATTTAAAATGCTTTTGGTTTTAATTCTAGTTTACCAAAGTAGTTTAAAATGTCCAGCTTTCTTTAAGTTGCAATATTGTAGCAGAAAAATATGTTTATTTCTCTTAATCTCATAAAAAATTTATTTAATCTCGATGAATTTACTAATGCTGCATATTTGACAATACACACATAATTTAATTTTTATCAATTATATAGAAATTAAAAAAAAAAAACTACATATGTTTAAAGCTTTTAATTGTTTTTGAATCCGAATTCAACAGCTTTATGTAAACTACAACGTTTTAATTTTAAAAAAATAAAATATTTTAAATATATTTTTAATATCATTAGCTCACAGAACATTACGTCTTTCTTATTAAGATGTCATTATTATAATCCAAAATACAATGGCATTTAAGATGTCATCATTACATCCAACTTACTTATATTTATTGAATTTAAAATTATCAAAATTTTTAATCTATAATAATTATAATTATAAAACAATCGTATAATCATAATAAAAAAAACTACTAGTCAACCTTCATGCATAAGCAGCCATTGCATATCATTTTCAATTAGCTTCAAAATATAACATCTTCATATAAGTTTGTAATCTATTTTTTAGCAAATGTATAAGTCGTACCAGATTATTAAATCATTAGTAATTGATGTGGAAAAAATTGTAACAGATGCAGCGTTACTTAGGCTATTCCACGGATGGTGTAGTACGGAATCTAATAGAGGAAATAGGGATTTGCGCATTCCGGTGTGGGGGATGGGAGAGAATTTCAGACAAAACTGTTCCATATATCATCCTCCCTATCTGCTAATTCTTCACCAAATCTTCTCGTTTTTTCAAATCAGTAGTTGTAGCCACCAGCAAAATTAAATTATCTTTCTCTTGCACGCTAATCAACTCGCACCAACATTGGACAACAATTGGAACATGTCAACTGATATAAGCGATCCAGCCTACTTTCCACAGTCAGCTATCTTAAATAATAGAGAGTTTTTGCATACCGTACGTTAGTTACCGTAGGACGTCCGTTAGCTTTTTCTCCCTAGCGCGCATGCTCATAGGAAACTGAAGAAAAAATTGAAAATAAAATTTCATAATGCCCTTCAAAATCCCATCAACGGTACTTCGTACACACCTCACATCACAGTCAGACAATCGTTTTGGGCGGAGGGGGAAAAAAAGAAGGGAAAAAAGTTTTTTTTTTTTTCCCATTCAATAATATTATTTCCCTCCCCCTCCCTTTTCTCTCGAATGATCCCAATTGAAATAAGTGGTATATCATCCTCCCCCGTCCCTCCCCCACCCCAGGGGTTGAGGAAAGACTGGAAAACAAAACGATTCTCAAACCTCCAGGCGCCTCTCTGGCTAACACGAGCATTAAACGCCCACTCGGCACTGTGATCTTGTTCTTCTTTGTAGGGGTTAAAAATCCCTTTGTTGATGACACTTTTTTCTTTTTTTCCCTTTTCTTTCCCCCATGTCTCGTTCTTCCCAGTTGATGGGTTTTTTTTTTGTTTTTTTTATTTTATTTGTGTATTTTTTTGCTTCCTGTCGATAAAAAGACAGAAGCCTACTAGAGTTCGTTTCTCGCTTACGTGTGTGTTGATAAGGTTGTTGTTACATTTTAAAATTTTTTGTGTCGCTATCTTTTTTTTTCTTTGTATAACTTAAAACTTTTTTTTTTTCGTAATATATTCATAGGTTTTGTTACATTTTATAGGTATATATTTATTAAGCGGTTATATATTTATGTTAAAAGTAAAAGAAAGGAATGTGCTGGGATTTTGTTATAGACAATATGAACAAATATATATATATATATATATATATGTATATGTATATATATATATGTGTATATGTAAGGACTAAAACAAAACATAAGCCAGGTTATTAGTTTCTTTCAAAAAAATTCGGTACTTTTATAACACATTTATATTATTTGCTTATTTATTTATTTATAACAAGTTATGTTTATAAGTTGATTTAAGTTTGTTATGCTTCTAAGTTTTATTTATGCTTATATTGTTTACTTATTTATTTTTTATTTACTTATTTATAACAAGTTACTCGGAGCTAAAATAATTTCTTTTCTATATAAAATTAATTAAAAGTAATTTTCAAGAAAGCATATAATAATGAAATATTAGGTTTTAATTGAAGTTTTTGTATTAATTTTGATGCTTTGTCAGTAATTATTTTTTTAGTAAGGTGATAAATTTTTAATATCAATACTTTCAATTTGTTGCACGTTTTTTAATTTATAGTGGTTACTTATACTATTAATATTTTTTTTATTTCTTAGTTAATAAACATAATATTATTATTAAATATTAAAACCATTCACTAGTTACTATTTTATTTTTGATACTAAATTGTGTTAATTTTACTTTATATACATACATACGTTAATGCATTTTAGCTAAATTAATTATTTTATTTTATTTCTAAACATTTCGAAATAGAATATACAATAATTTCTATATTTTGGAATCTATATCTTTTATTCTATGTAGGTTTTTTTTTTTTTTTTTTTTTTTTTTGTTACCCATAAAATTATAGGTGCTGTTTTGGAGAGCAGGATTTTGCGTGTCCACTATCACTTTCAATTTTTATAATTAAGTAATGTAAAACTCTTTTTAAAAAATAGTTAGGTTAATACGATATATACAATACATATTTATAATTCATTCATAAATATAATTCAATACATATTTATTTTAAAGCAAATACAAAAAGGAAATTTTTCCAAGAAGAAAATAATTTGGAACTCAATAGTATTTAATTTTTTAAGATTGCTTTTATGCATTTTGTTATTATATTAAATTCTATGGGTAATCTGCATATCGACCCAGCCGTTTATATTTTAATTGAATGTTATTATTTCAACAATCCATTGAAGGTATTTTATTTTAAAATAACAGATAACTAATAAATAAAATGTTAATTAACTTATGGCATTTAAAATTTTTGCAGTTATAAAAGAAAAATTCAAAGCCTATGACTTCAAACATCTTTTACAGTTTTAACTATATGTTAATATAATTAACATGTGTTAGCTTATAATTAATACATAATCAGCAAATTTTCTAATCTACATAACAAAAGAGCTTTTGCATTTTTCCATCAATAGAAAAATATACTTTTTAATTGAATGTAAATATTCTTATTTGTAATATAGAAGATTTAATAGTTACAAAGTTATGAGGCATAGTGCCAGATACAGGCAAAATTACAAATCATGTAAAGATAAAATATTTTTCATAGGAATACACAAATTAAATCATAAATAAAAAAAGCTATACAAAAATAATAAGCTGTAGATAAAATTTACTGTTTTAAAATGTTCATTAACATTAGATCTTATATCTTCATTACATATTCAACCTAATTAATTTTTCTAATTATCATCCTGTTTAATTACTTCTTTAAATTATTTTTTCTAAATAAAGACTACTCAATTAAAATATAACGAAGCTCAACAATGAAAACAAGAACTCGTACCATATCAGCACTGATAATTGTTATGCATTCTTTTGAAAAGTCTATAGCATTAAATTATATAGATCTACTATAACAGAAAATAAAACTAATAATTCCATTAAATTGAAATAGCAAAAAGAATGTGCAAAATTCAACAAACCGGTGCATTCTGAATCGATGAAATCTTTTCATAATTACTAGTAATCCTCAAATGTTCAATACGAGATTTGTTTTCGTAATATTTGTTTTTCTGGCTTGCTGAATGGCTGCCATCATAACATGAGTAACAGGCAGTTAAGAAAAAAAAACAATACATAAATTTTTCTTCACAATCTAGTTATCGTTTCTAGTTAATTTAGAAAATAAATATCGTATCTAGTTTATTTTGAAAAATGTTTAACAACTCAATTAAAATGTAATAAATACTCAACAATGAAAACAAAGAACTCATACCACATCAGCACTGATAATTGTTATGCATTCTTTTGAAAATGCTACACCATTAAATTATATAGATCTACTATAACAGAAAATAAAACTAATAATTCCATCAAACTGAAATTGAAAAAAGAGTGTGTAAAATTCAACAAACTGTGTATTCTGAATCGATGAATCTTTTCATAATTACTAGTAAACCTCAAATGTTCAGTACGAGATTTGCTTTTGTAATATTTGTTTTTATGGGTTGATGAATGGCTACTATCAAAAAATGAGTAACAAGCAGTTTAAGCAAAAACAATAGATAATTTTTTCTACGCAAACTAGTAATCTGACAATTGTTATGCATTCTTTTGAAAAGACTGTAGCATTAAATTATATAAATCTACTATCACAGAAAACAAAACTAATAATTCAATCAAATTGAAATAGTTAAGAATGTGTAAAATTCAACAAACAGGTGTATTCTGAATCGACGAAATCTTTTTATAATTATTAGTAATCCTCAAATGTTCAATACAAGATTTAATTTCGTAATATTTGTTTTTCTGGCTTGCTGAATGGCTACCGTCATAACATGAGTAACAGACAGTTTAAGCAAAAACAATAAATAAATTTTTCTTCATAATCTATCTAGCTATCGTATCGTGATAAAGAATAAGATTTACAGTAGTAAAACGCATGTCCAACTACATATCTACAGAATATTAAATCATTGTCATCCTACCATAGCAAAAATATATATTGAATATCACTTCCTTTGCAATCGCTTTATCTCCTGTTCACTCTCACCACGTAAAGACATAAATAAAAAGGCTTTTATTTCGCTATCAGCTGATGGCCAAGTTTTTAAACCGCTGTTTAACCTTCATCTATGCACTCGATATCACTCGGTTACATCTTGAGTGGTCTGCAGAAGGTCGTAGGTAATGTCATAGCAGTGTCAGTCAAGTGGAGAGGTAGGTATGGCTGGAACCTGTCATCTGTTGAATTCAATTAGCGCTCTGGGGGATTTCAATTAACGCCACGGAAGTGATCGTCCTACCTGTGTTATCTAAATGACATCTGGTGCATCAGGAAACTCGATTTAAGATAGTTTCTTCTGGCGTACCAAGTGAATGGATGATATATATTTGGATATGTGTTACTGGCTTTGACAGAAATGGCTCAGGTTGGAAGATGATGAAATGATCTTTTTAATTTTTTTCTCTTTCGAAATTCATTGACTGTAATCGCAATGACAGATGTATAAAGTGTTCCTCAATTTGTGTTATTTTTGTTGGGGGATTGGCTTTCTATTAAATGGTTCAGTTCTTGTTGCATGTAATTGTATTGTTATTTTATTTATTTATTTATGTTGAAAATTACTTAAACACAAATTGCAAAACATTATCGAAATTTATTTGGTAATTCGATAACAAACATTACAGTAACAAACATAGCAGTAGCATAGCAGTACAGTAACAAACATAGCAGTAGCATAGCAGTACAGTAACAAACATAACAGTAGTATAGTAAGTAGTACAGTAACAAACGAAATGCACTATGATAATAGAAGTCTATAATAAATAACGTATACATAAAATATATATACTGGTTTTTTTGCCATCAATAACGGTATAAGTATAAATATTTTTTTAAATTATTATGTTTGTTCTCCGTCTAACATTCCTTAAACGGCATCAAAGAAATGATTAAAATGTTACACATTTTTTTTAATATTGTTATTCTTTATTCTAAGTAGTTTCTTTCTGGTATATTAGATTTTATTAATTTTTTCTTTGTTATAAATACAGAAAAAATAAATTTTAATATATTTATTTTATAATTTTAATTTTAAAAAAAAATTTTATGTTGAAAATTATTTAAACACAAGTTACAAGAAATTATCGAAATTTTATTTGGTTATTTTAAAAAGTACAATAACACACTAAATGCACTATAATGATACATGTCTTTAATATATAACGTATAAATAAATTATACATGCTGATTTTCTTTTTCATCAATAATGGTATAAGTATTTTATTTAATTTATTTTCGTATTATATTTTATATCCATCTAACATTTTTTAAATGGCATCAAAGAAGTATTAAAATTATGTTATTTTCTTTTTTATATCTTGTTATCCTTTATTTTTTTTTAACCTAAGCCAGACTTAGGCATAACTGCCAACAGTCTATAACGGGTTGCCCAATATAGTTCAGAAACACACATAAAATAATTAAAATCTCAGTATTTACAGCTACCTACATCAATTAGTCCAGTACAGTTCAAGTGGTTACCACTCATGTCAGAATTGGTTAAGCAAAGTGAGCAAGTCAGTGAATCTGCTAGTCCAAATCTGTGAAGGTGTTTCTCAAGATAACCATGTCCAGTTATTATTCAGAAATTGGTTACCCCTACGTGCCTGGCCAAATCATATGGAATGAGATTATCCATTAAGAAACTCCAAATCTTCCCTCTGACTGAGTTGGAAATAGTTTAACGATATCTGGTCTTAAACCTAGCTGTAATAATTCTCTTAATACCATGGTAGTTAATAGGGGCATCTAGTTGAGGAAAATTGGATCCGGCCTTAATAAGGGTATCTGCAAACTCGTTACCCGCAATACCAATGTTATTAATTTTACTATTATATTTTACTATTAAATTTATTTTTTCTATCTTTATAAAGACATAAAAAAATAAAAATAAATTTTTGATTCAATTGAGTTTTCAATACAAAAAAAAAATATGTCTTTTTAAAAAAATAAATTCAAAATACTATCATGATAAATTTTATTTATAAAATATTTTTAAGCAAATTTTACAAAGTCATAAAAAGTGTTTTAATTTTTGTCTGGTTAATCTGGTTGTACGTGCCACAGGTTTCTTGTTGGAATCCCGGCGGTGCCATGGATGTTTCTAATGGCTTGGAATCCACATTAAACCGTAGGTCCCTGTCTAATATGACTGTTGGGCTGACAACCCTACCTCTTAAAAAGAAAACATCTTCTCTCTCGGAATTTGCCAATGACCGGATGGTCTTTGCCAGCCATATGGATGTTGCGCCAATGAAGCAGACAAGTATAATACAAATGAAAAAAAAAACATACAGCATAATTTATATCATTTAAGATGTATTTTCTAAATAATGTTAAAAGAAAAAAATTGGAAATCTGATAAGAAAAGGTTTTATATTTTTTAAAAGTATGAAACATAAATGATTATTATAATAAATTTTATTTATTAATTATTTCCAGCAAACCTTACAATCCCATAAAACTATAACTGGGTCATTTCAGTAGAAGCTTCTGTTTTTCTGGCATGGCCAATCAATTTATCACTCTTCAATCACTTTGAGTCTACTGAAAGTACGTTGGACCGTTTATCTGCTAATCCGTTCCTACCTAATCGATTACTTATATTGTAATTTAGGTATCGTCTATTCACTGGGGGCATAGTTAATATTCCTCTAGTTATGCAGATTAAATGTGGTGGTTCAATTCAATCAATCTTGGAGTGGCCGTTGTTTTTAAAGAACAGTGGTTCTCATAAAACTGAGGCTGCTTATCGACAGAGCTGTTGAGAAAGTTGCAATCTAAGCTCCGAAGAAGTAGATGCAAATTTAATAAATCTACTTCCTGTTCAGAGGTTGCCCGTCAGGTATCAATAAACTTGTTCCGAAGTTGAACGTTCTTAACGCGAGAATAAATATGTTTATGAATGAAAGAGTCATGCATATTAATGAGTAATAATTACATCTACAAGGAATGAACTTTAAAGCATAGTTTTAATGGTGATTTTTTTTTTGTATTGAATTATGTTATCGTATATGAAATTAGATTCATCAATATTATTATTGCAATTCAATCTATTCACTATTTGTATTGCTGTAAATTAAGTAATTCACTATTATAATTAAAACAATTCATAGTTGCAATTATTGCTTCCTTTCCAACTTTTTATTGTGGTGATTTGATTTATTCAATATTATTAATATTTAGTATTAAAACTTATGTTTTCTTTAAGAATTTACACATATTTACTCAAAACTCGTAGCCCAGTGACAATGCACACTGCTGATGGACCTTAGGACTAAAGTTTAAACCGCTGGCGGCGTTATTGTAGACGCTATTTCAAAAAAAAAAAAAAAAAAAAAAAAAAAAAAAAAAAAAAAAAAATGAGGACACTTGATGATGATGATGATCAGCATCTTGCCTCGTTAATCAGACTACATGGTGGGAGGTTTTGAGTTTTCTCCCATACGATAGGCAAATGCTAGTTATCCCTAAAAGTCCACCTGGAAAACACTGCCCTCCTTCTTCAGCGAAAGTCAGACTACTTACTGGGACTCCATCAAACAGACCGACCTGGTGGTGAATTGACTAGCGCTCTGGCCTTTGGTACCATAGGCTTTAGGTTCGTATCCTGACGGTGGCATGAATGTGTGTTAGTGGTTCGGTATCCACGTTAAAACTGTCGGTCCTGGTCTAATTAACCTAAAGTGGCCACAAAATGGCACGTAGCCCGCAAACCAAATCATCACAAACGAAGCTGCCGCCTATCCCTCCTTCCATGAGACCACATGTATTCTTGGACTTGATCTAGAATTTGTTGTTGATACCAAGTTGGAAAAAAAAAACATATTTACACGTATTGTCGGCTTTAAGAATTTACACATATTTCAACACAAAATATGTGTAATTCTCTGTATGCATTTTATTTTTCATATCTGCAACATCTACTATAAAGCATTTATCATGAATCTAATTAAAATAACTGAGTATGAGTAAAGAATATATTTTCATCAATAATTTTCATATGAGTATGAGTATACTGTCATCTACCATATCCTAATAAATTTTATCATATTCATACAACACTAGCAGGTAACAAAAACAGGGTTGAAGAAATTAAAAAAAAAAAAAAAAAAAAAAAAAAAAACTATGAAATTCATAATACTAATTAAAACACGTGCACAAATTCCTAAGTTATTTACATGTATTATACTCAATTGTATTATGTCAATTTTGCTCTTGGCCCTATTTTTACGCCTTGTTATCAGAAAACAAAAGAGAGAATAAGGGGAAAAGAAAGATAATACATTAAAAACAAAACCAATAATTCTATATAATTCTAAAACATTAAAAACAAATTAAATCAATTAATATGAAGACATGGCAAATTTTGGTTATTCAATAGCGAAGTTATAAACATGAATAATCCGATCTAAAGAGTCATTTTACCCGAGATCTTCCCCTAAATTTTATAATTCGGAACTTCTAATTAAATTAGATAAATTTTCTAAATAATAAAAAAAAATAATAATAATACATTACATTAAATTCTCTAAATAACTAACTCTGTAATTGATTTAATTAATAATAATTCATTTAATTCAACATCGGTTCAACGCAGTTCAATTTATTTAATTAAACATCAAATAAATTTTTTAATCATTCTCGATCACAATATCATAAGAAAATTTCCCATATTTATATCACACTACCAGATAAAAAAAAAAGTAGGGAAAAATGGGAGGGGGAAAAAACGCGAATAATTTCCCTATACAATATCAATAAAGTGGAAATGCTCGGAACGAGGCCTCATCTCAGAATCTGATCCCGCTTTCTTTGACCGTCCTTTCTACAACGACGAAGCTGATAGACGAGATATATTTTAAACCCCTTCTCCATAATGAAAGCATAAAATATTTACTCCCCGCTCGCTACTTCGGACGTCGGCTCGGCGCCAGGACTTCAAAGGCATTCTATCTGACTCGCAGCATAATTCATGAAATAAAACGCTGATTTTGCACAATGCGGCTCTGCGGCAGTTCGGATTTTTCGGTGGCCCTTCTGAAGTCTTTAGAGACTTTTATGCATACTGCAGGACTGAAATTTTTAAAACTCAGAAAAATGGTCCCCGTTGTGAATTATTGATGTTCGACGAGATCGTGAGCCGTCCATTTTTAGTTAGTTATGAAATTGAGGGGAACACTACGTGTAAAATGACTCTTTAGATTTGATTATTCATGTTTATAACTTCGCTATTGAATAACCGAAATTTGCCATGTCTTCATGATTGTGTCGGTTGTGAATGGTTGGGAATGCTTGATATCCAGAGTATTTATTTAAAATATGAAGATATTTATTCATTACTGTTATTAAATGAATATGTGCTTTTTAAACTGTATTTTTTTTAATGATTCAATATTAATTATAACATTTTATTAATATCAAAACTATCTTATAAAAAAGGGGAACAGAAGATTAATATAACTTAGGACATTTCTCTAGTGTTAATTTGTTATTTGGAATAAAATCTTTTACAATTTCTAATCGTATGTTATTCGATATTCCTATTCTGTTCTCTTTATGTAAAGAGTTTGTCAATCTATTATAACAACTAAGTGTAGATCTTGTGTAAACTGTACGGTTTTCTTTGTTTTTACGAATAGGATTGTTTGTTGTTGTTTCTGATGCCCATGGATGGTCTAGATATTAGACAAAAACCCCTCTAAAAAGTCCAAGAATAGAAGAGTTTAAAATATGAGTGGGCGATGCTTGAGCAGTCCTACACTTGGTGCAGATCCAAAAAATCTTCTGCCCTTGTTCATATGTGAGACTTCTCAAGTGTATACTGGCAAAACGTGATAAGCATGCTGGCTTCTATGGTCTCCAGAAAGCAGGTTTGGCGCAGCATGGCCAAATCTGGCCCTTGTGCCAGGAAACTCCAATCAACCAACTCATCAGTTCAATCTCTCGAGTACCAGTCATGTGTTGGAGAGACATTACAGAGATCTTTAATTATCTTACCAAACTTATAGAACACCTCACTGTAAGTGCGAAGCATGCTGAACTGAGAAGTCTCAGAAGAAGCAAACTTTGCTAGAGAATCGGCAATCGTTGCTACTAATACCGATATGGAATAGGACTGTCTTTAGGATTGAAGTCAAAACTTTATAGAAGGCTAGGGCTTAATGTAATACCACCGACTTATGCTTGCTTTTTATATTGGGTTGGCAATAAAATAATATGATTTTTCATCATTTAAGTACATTGTAAAAACCGAAATATATTTTATTGCCAATCCAATAGTTCACACCATCCCTTATTTCCTTGAAGATTAACCCACTTACTTTCCGAAACTAAGTATGTATAGTGGGACGTAATTAAATTAACGAATAAGGGAGCTTGATCGTCCGGAAGTGAAATGAAATGATCACGCAGATCAAGTTTTGCTATAGAGTTTTTTCATAAGGTGTCGGGTATTAATAATTCATTGTAATTGATATCGATTATTAAAACAGCATTTTTGTGGAGAAAAAAGTGCTTTTTTGAACTACGCCCATTTGTGCATTAATTAATCCTGCTATTATAGCTGGGGGAATAGAAATATTTCTTTTTTTAATAGAAAATAAAATAGAAAAGAAGATTTAATAGAAAATAAAATAGAAAAGAAGATTTAATAGAAAATAAAATAGAAAAGAAGATTTAATAGAAAATAAAATAGAAAAGAAGATTTAATAGAAAATAAAATAGTATACGGAATGATGCATATAGAGGATGCGAATAAAAAGTTAAGGTAACAATTTTTGAAAATTTTAATTCTTAAGTTACAAAAATAAAATTGATAGTATAACAATTTTTTTTAAATATGCATAATTCGTTGAATATTTATTACCATCACAATGAAGTTATTGCTTTTCAATTTCGACACAAGCAAATAAACATAAAAATATTTAACAAATTTAATTTAAGAATTATTAAATGACTGGATAGAAAAAACGATATCAGATAGATATAGTGCATAGAAATGTTAAGTCAGAAATGGATACGTAGTATATATCAAAGTATCTATAAATATATTTTATATCTAATACTTTCTACAAGGAATTACTTTCACAAATAACAGAAGAAAAGAATAGTTACTTAACTGCGCGCTTATATTTTGATTTTTTTTTCTTACTGAACGTATTAATCATCTTGTATTGTGTCAGGTTTCTTCTTTAAAAGTATAGTTAATTCAATTGATCGCGTTAGGCGTCAAGGTTTCTTTTGTGTTAAAAATAAATAAAGACAGAATTCCTTTAAACAATTCTCGGTAAATTATTATGAGGCATACCATATGGCTCTATACATAAAGCAATAGATTTGTGTGCTTGTTTGTATTTCTTAAAACTTAATTACAACACTCAGAAGTTTTTTTTTCTTCTCTGAATTAAAATGTTAACCAACGGATAAAATTATAAAGTTAGTTTATGTCATTATTATCTAGAAATAGTATTGATTTTTTTTTTTTTTTTTTTTGTTATCGATTAATAGTTAATAGTTTACATGAAATTTCATTAATTATTGATTTCGTAAATTATATTTTCTACATTTCCATGTTTCCCTTTCTTCTGTGTTTTATAGGTATTTTATAATATTATTTTTGCTATAGTAAAATTATTGTATTTAAATACTACCATGCTGAAATTCAGTTGGTCAAAGGTTATATTAGGGTTCCTATCGTTCAAAATGATCAAATTTTTTTATTATGTTGCACATATTTTCTCCGAATTTCTTGCCAGTTTTCGTTAATATTTTTTTTTAATTTTTTAAAATTATTCAAACATTTAAAAATATATGATTTCACTGAAGCCGGATAATGTGGAGTCATATCGGCTAATATGGTATAAAAAATATCATCCTTTTAAAATCATCGTTAATGGTTAAAAATATCGTTCATATAAAATCATCATTAATCGTTAAAATTATCGTTCAAAAACACTTGTTCATTTTAAATATTCAACAGAATTATCAAATAAAATCGACATTCAAAGTTGCTCGCTCAGTTTAAATTCCGATCTCTATTATTTTTATGTACATATATTCAAGTCTAAAAAGCTGTCATAAATATTAAATATATTAAAACAAAGATATGAAAGATTTTAAATAAAAGCAGAAACTGCTAGCTACACAAACATATTTTCTGTATTAAATTTGGTATTAATCCTGTATTAAGTTCAGTATTAAATTTGGAAAAAATGCTTTAGTTAGCGCATTTTAATGAAAATATAAATATCTCAATGAAAGTTGTAATTTATTTTCATCTTTAAAATTATCATATGATAGATTGATAATTTTATTTTTAAAAATATATTTTTAATAAATGATAAGTATATTTTAAAAAATGGTTAATAAACGTATGATTTTATCCTTAAATACAGATGTATAATTTATAAATATGTATACAGTTTCCAAATTTACGATGCAAAATTGATCACCTGTTGCTTTTAAAATTCCATAAATTTTTATATTTCTTTGAATAATATGTCTCTGAACTTCTTAATAGCTTTTAAATGTTTCTAAGAAAAACATGTTGGAAATTTCTCGGAAAATTCTAGACTCTTTTTCCAGTCTAATAGTGCTTAGCTGCAATAAAAACAACCTTGAAAAATATCATTACTTTCTCATCCATCAGAGTATAACTGTAAGAGAAAACGTAATGTGCTTTTATAACTTTCTAGTTAATAGAATTTCCTGTTTCAAAAAAGTGTGTATTAAAGAGGTAGGGTAGTATAGTTGCCGTGTTATAGCTGATTATTTACATAATATATTATTGTATGGTCAAATAGTTGAGTTTATCGTTAAATTTACATAATTTTCCCCTTAAATCATTCTTAAATATCTTTTTAAGATTGATTTTAAAAAGTGCAAAAAAATTGAAAGTTAAAAAAAGAAAGAAAACAAAAATTACTTAAATACTAACGTAAAGTACATATATTTAACGTTATTGTTGAATATTTATTTAAACTATATTATATAATCGTATGGTGTGGGTTCATAAAAATTTCGTTTCTCATGATGATAAATTATTATACAATTAGATATCATTAATTCAAATATTCCTTGCTTAATTATCAGTATTTCGGATATGTTATTCATACTTTGTGACTTGCTATGTAGAATGTTAAAAAAAATTCGCACATGAAAATATTTTTCACTTTATATCAATGGTTCTCAAAGTGTGCGCCCTGGGGTATTTAAAAGAAATATGGGCCTAGGTATAAAAAATAAATATATTGTTTCTTTTTTCTTGTCATTTTTCCTTTCAAAGATAGTTTTCATTACAAACAATTAACCTTTCTGCTTTTTTCCCCTTTTCTCCACATAAAAAGGCGCCAAACAGCAATAAAGCTCCAAAGAAGTTTTCCAAGAAACTTGGATAAATAATTTCCCTGGTTGGCTACTAAGAGCGCTAGCGTCTATGCGATTTTCAATGTTAAAAAAAAGAATTCCATTGCAGCCTTTGGGACTCTGCCGTCTGTAAGAACTAGTCTGTATAAACTGGATATAAAACAGTGAGGAGTTCGTAGCGGATGCTTATTTGTCAGATATTAGCATTTAGTGGGCCCATACAATTTTTTGTAGATTTTTAAATGCTCCCGATTTCAAAAAGTTTACAACCACTGCTTTATATAATAATAATTTAAAATCAAAATTTTCAAAACAAAGTTTTTCTTTGGGAAAAAATGGTTTAGTATAATATCGTAATTCATTTTAATGAAACTTTGTAGAAAATATTGATTCTACATTCTAAATTGTTACATATTTTAAAGAGCATTAAGTTATCCAATTATGTATGTGAATTTACTGAAGGAGGTGTTTGCCATTATATAACTGCAAATAATGTGTAACCAAATCATTTTACAAATAATTGCTTTTCTAAAATAACCAAATCTCAGAAAGGAAAAAAAAAATTAATGCATCTTTAAAAGTCCGGGCAAGTAATGTCGTATAGTTGCAGTGATTGCTAACATTACAAATATTTAACTAATAAAATATTCATATATATATATATAGCAATGCTTTCGTAAACGTCTCCTTATTTTGCAGAGAACAAAACGCTTTCCGACTAATCGAAACTTCAGAGCTTCAATTTCAAAAATCTATTTATTCCAAAATTTGATTTATGGTTTATCTCTTGATTCGATTTATGGTTTATTCTTTGATTTGATTTGTGATTCCTTTTTGTAGTTTCCAAGAAATATAAGAGAAATTAGTAGAATATTTCTAAGTGGAACAATTTCGAAATCGGCCTCGTCAGAAAATTTAATGAACATCCGAAGTAACAAGCATATTGAAATGAAATACAACCTTTATAAAAACATTTTTCATCGTGTAACTAAAAGCATGAAAACTCGATTTCTTATATATTGATTAAATATAGCTGCGTACAATTATTCGGTATGCTGCGATCAATATTTTAAAGAAACCTTTTACATTCTACATTTTCCCACTTTTTAAATTCAAAGAAATGTATGAATTTCAATCACAGAAAGGTATGCCTCGATGAAGGTGACTTTGACTACTGAAATAATGTTTCATAATTGAAATAATTAATACCATGGATTCAGCATAAGCTAATTTTTTTTTTTGGCACATACTTCTTTATATTCATCATAAAAAATCAAATACTTGCATTTAACATTGTCATAATTATTTTTTAAACTAAGAATTTTTGTTTAACGTATTGGAACTTTGGTTTGTGGGAGGGGGGTATGCCATGGGTAGGAACAACGAATCTGCAAATTAGGGAATTTTTTTCATTGGATTAGATAAAGTGGTTTGAGAAGGTTTTTCTCCATTCCATAAGGGAGGAGGGATGCATTCCTTGTTTTGGTGTACACTAAATTAATGCATAATTTGCTATATATCTGTCATACCAATAGCAAATATACAGAGATAAATGTGCATATGCATCAAAAAGCTTAAAGCAAATGCAGATCTAAAAGAAAATTCGCCATTATGCAAAACAGGTTAATAAATAAGCCGTCTGTGGAATCAGCAAAAACCCTTAAAAAAATGACATATTTTAAAAATATCTTTATTACGGAATATGCATCCTCAGAGCTTCTTATACGCCCTTAGCGTGGCGGCCTAATAGCCAACTGACTAGTGCTTTGGCCATTGGTACTACAGGATTTAGGTTCGAAGCCTGGCTATGTCATGGATGTTTGTAGTGGTTCGGAATCTACTTTAAGCTGTAGTTCCCGGTCTCATATGACCTTAAAACGTCACAGAGCCCAATCAGACTTCTCACCCACGTCATTCCCAAACTGTAAAGAGGCAACCCAGCTCTAGGCACAGTGGTGTGGTGTAGTAGTAGTAGTAGTGGTTTAGAATCCACGTTAAACTGTGGGTCCCAGTGTAATTAACCCAAAATATTCACTAAATGACCGTAGAACGACAAACAAAATCAAATTTACGCACTTCGCAGCTATAATTACTTTTATTTCCAATTTTATTTTCTATTTTTGGCTATTCTTTTTTTACAAATAGCATTATTTGTTTTTTTTAAACTGATTTCAGCAAGCAAATGAAAGGCACAGATTATTATTACCCTTTTATTTTTTTTTTTATTGGAGTTTATAGAATCGGGTTCTATGGGATCCAGCTGTTTAGACTGCATAGGAAAAGCGAGCAATACGCCTGGAATGGATAAAACTGTTAAGTGTCTGCTAATTAGTGAGAAACAAACCAGTGAAAATGTGTAGATCAGCAGCAGTTATAGAGAAGGCAAGATAGAAAGTTGGATGAAAAAGTGTGAAAGAACGTAGGGTTAGTGCCAACTACAGAAAATTGAAATTAAAAGTCGGTAAATCAGAAGAAAAATGTTGTTGTGGTATGTAATCCTCGGTGTCCTACAGTGCTGGACGACATCCCATGAATAATCTATTCATAGATAGATGGATTGAGGAAAAGGGTGCAGCTTCTGTTATGAGGGAGCACCCATAGGTAAAAGTCTGACTTGACTCCGGGACGCTCTTACAGTCATATGAGATCGGGACCTACGGCTTAAAGTGAATTCCTAATCACTACAAACATCCATGGTACCGCCGGGACTCGAATCCTGAAACCTGTGGCACCGAGCGCTAGACACTTTAACATTCAGGCCCAGAAAAAAAACGGATATTATATAATATCCATTAGGAAAATTAGTAAATTGCCAAATTGGACAGACTCTGAGTGCGTTAATAGCGCAGAAACTATCTTTAAAGAGGGGTTTTGAACTATCTTTAAAGAGGGGTTTTAATTGCAATAAAACTTTTAATTAATTTTATAATTAAAATCATAAATGACACGATATTAAAAGAAAAATCTGGTTGAAAAAAATTTCGTACTAATTATTACACTTTGTTCTTTTAAAGCAGTTTTGCATAGCGCACGTCTGACTAGCCCCCTTAACAAGTAAACGATTTATTCGTTTCTGCCATTAAACAAGTTATGCACCATTCCGCCCTATCCGTGGTTGAACTAAAATATATTTGTTATACAATGTATATTTATTATATATATTTATACACTATATATTTTATATATATGTAAATTCATCTATCCATTTCACTGTTTATGGCATGCATATAATTAGATAAGTAGTCCAAGAGACGAAAATCTTTAAATTAAGTGCAATTCTTAAAATTCAATTTGGGCAATCCATTTATTCTTATGGCCTCACAAAATGTTTACGTAAAGTATCGTATCTGTAAATCTATCAGCTTCAAGGGAAAAGTTTCTCGAACTGGAACAAATTCGAAATCCGTCTCGTCTGGAAACTTCATGAATATCCGGGAACTCCTTAAAATGACGTACAGCCCCCTATAAAAACTGTTTCTCATCATGTAAGTAATAGCCAAGTCTGCAGAAATATGAGAGCTACTCAAGAACACGCAAAAATAAAAACAACACGGTGTCCTAGTATAAGCACCGTTGGCCCTAATAGGAAAAAGATACATTTTGGACAATTCTCGATTGGAATCGATAAGGAAAAATTTGCATTTTTTTCCGATGCTCAATTGGATGGAAAATCTGTGAACGTTTCGATTCAGATTAGAACCCCCGAACATAGAAGAAACTCTTTGGGGGCTTATCTTCGAAATAGGCTAAAAAAGAGTGAAGCGCAAAAAGATGCGATAAAATGACAAATGTGGTGAAGAAATCTCTTCGGCCAGACATCCTGGCGCCTCTAAAACGATCATAGAAGATATAAAAGAACAACAACAACAACAAAAAAAGTTTGAATAGATAGACGGTATTATTTTTTTTTCTCCTTTTTCAGTTCTTGTGCAGTTTTTCTCCTTCCTTTGTTTGAGATGTCGTTGCTTCTCCGCTTTGATTTTCTTCTTCTTCTACTTCTTGAGTCACATTGAAAATGAAGCGGTTTAAGTGCCAACGAGGATTTTGCAATTCACAGTCGCCCCAGAGAATTACATGGCTATTCTAATTCTAATTGTTTTTTGTTGCAGCAGTTTTGCTTGCAAGTAGTTCTTAATAGTTTAAGACATTGGAAAATTTATTAGTTTATGCAATTGTGTATAATGATCAGAATATGCGTTCATATTATTTTTTGAATTTTTAGTAAACAGTTATTTGTATTGTATTTTGCTATTTTAATTCTTAATTTTTGCAAATAATATGCAACTAAACTCTGTTAGTAAATTAAACATTATATTTTACGTATAAAATTATATAAATATTATATTTTCACTATTCATACACCGTGTATTTAAGATCACTACTTCAGGACTTCGTTTTGCATTGGAGATTTTCATTTAATAAAGAACAGTCGGCATATAGCCAAAATTCATCGTCATTTTAAATTATTTTGCATTTGCATTACTGTTTTATGCTTTTTTTCTTCTTTACTTATTTATAGTATTGTCGTGTCAATATGTATTTATAAATATTTTTTATATTAAGGCAAAATTGTTTGTATAATTCCTGTGCTGTGGTGGTACATTATATATATGTATCTGTTAGAATGATGTATATTATGGATGGTCTCTAGCCCTTACATGATAGTATTGTATATTTTTTTTAGGGTAACTGATATCAAATTTGGTAAAATGCGGTTAAAAACAAGTTTTTGGTTATACCAAACTGTTATTAAAATAGTTTCTTTACCTCAAACTTAATGAGTAAGATCTTAAGTATATGTAGTATTAGTCGAAGGATCACCTGTAAAAGGAAATCACCTGTAAAGGATCCCTGTAAAGTGTCCAAAAATGAAGATGGTCCTGTCCAACCACCTTTCCCGACATCCATCCATCCAGTCCTTTCCCGCCATCCAGTTCCGTTCAGTCCTGGACCAGTTCCGTCCAGTCCAACCTAGTAATGATCCAGGACTTTAATAAATAACTTTACTAGATTTGTGTGTCATTTTAGAGAAAAATTCCAACCCGGAAATCCGACTGTGGATGTGTCATAATATCCCCAGAATCTAGTCATGTTTCAAAGTAATCACTCTAACACGGCATTGGACTTTTTATCCTTGTATAGGTTAGATACCATAAATTGCTATAAATGACTATACTACTGTGAAATATAGTTTCTAATATCCATGCGTCAAATATTCAATACATTCTACCGTGTGACTAAGTTAAATATTTTCCTGGATATATGATAATCTTTTTGAGAATGAATAGTCCGTCGATAATAAATAGCTTATCTGATAGAGAGTTACTATGTAATTACGAAGAATGGTTTTTTTTTTTTTTTTTTAAATTTTATTTTAGATGTATATATGTAAATATTTTGTTTATTTTGTGCTATTCATAGGACCATACATTGTTTATGAGAAAAAATCTTAATTATACACAGGTCGTATTTGTAGCCCATATTTTTCTTGTGGTATATTTACTCTGAGGTGCGGAAATAAACAGGCTTTGAATGTAACCGCTGTCATGATGGTCTAATTATGTTATTAGCCCTCTTGAGCGATGACAGGATAATGATAGTTCAATTACTATGTTTACTATAATTCAAAATTCGTGCATTTAGTTGCTGTAAATGGGGTTATTTTTGCGCTTTGACATAATTTTAAAGGAGGTGTTATAATTCCTCCAGCTTTCAGTAAAAAAAAAGTAGTGAAATGATGTAAAGAATATGAAACATCACTTTATTTTTCCATTACTTTTTTGCTAATTTTCATTCTATTTTACACCTTAAGACGTGAATCTCTTAAGTTAGTTGACTACGTTATGAAATATGAATATATCAAGTGGATCAAAATTGTTTCCTATAAAAATGGAGGAAAGGAACGTTTCACGTGATGTATTCAGTAGAAACCCTAAAAACTTAGGCATGCGCGTTTCGTTTTTATAGATCAGATATATTTATTCATAACCTACACTGTGCTTGCTCATTTTTAAAGTAGTGACTGCAGCACATACTACCAGCAAGAATGGAAACTTTTTCCTATCTTACACCGTGAGTTGCATTGACCATGAACCACAGACTATATGCAGCAGTTGGGTGCTGATCTTGTCCGTATCGTATTGTAATTTTATTTAGAAATGCAATTGGTATTTTTTTTTTTTTTTTTTTTTTTTTTTTTTTTTTTTTTTTGTAAGATTTTCTGATTTTGACGAAAGATTAAAATTAAGAACATGATTGAGCTTTATTTTAATAAAAAAAATAAACATTTTAATATTAGAAATTCGTTTTATATTTTGAACGTTATTGCAGATTTGAAGATGGCATCACTTATCAATAACGTGGTATCCTGAACATAGGATCCTATTTATGTAAATTTCTTTTTATCTGTACGATATATGTTTTAAAATTGTGCTAAGATATGGCTATTGCTAAAAACTACATTAAAATGCGCAAACATTTAGATCAACACATATTTGCTAATAAACATTTATCGCATAAATATAAAAAAACTAATTAATGAAATAAAATAATAATTAAATAAATAATTATTAATCAGCATTTGATTAATTATTTTTAACTTTGGTACTACTTTCGACCTTGGTATATCACACCGATTACTTAAACACTTAAAATATTGTAATATCATTCACCAAATCCTTTATTTGCTTTTAATTTTATTATATTTAAAGAAATTAAATATATATATACATGCATTAGATGCGTGCATGCATACCCACATTATATACATGCATACGTAAATTTCTACGAGCTGCCATTTATCTAAGTCATCCCTTAATAATTAAAAACTGTATATATATCTTTAAACCGGCAATTAAATCGATAATCTTTTTTAATGAAATAGGTAAATAGTTATTTTAACCAGAAAATGAATATTTAATCTTTATAGCTCTGAGTTTATTAGGACAATATTATTCCTTATTACGATTATTTGTGTAATCATTCTCTACAATTAGTATGGTTTACTATCGGCATGACTACATATGCACTTAAACTCCGCGTTGTAAAACTTAATAGCTGTTGAATGCATGTAAACAAAGAGTCAAGAAATGCGTTACATTAGACGGAAACAAATGTGTTAAAACCACACTGACGTACATACATTATATACGTGCATGCATACGTACATACATTATATACGTGCATGCATAACGTACATGCATACTCTCGCATGCATACGTACATTATATACGTGCATGCATGCATACATGCATACATTATATACGTGCATGAATAAGTACATATATTACATACGTGCATGCATAAGTACATATATTACATACGTGCATGCATAAGTACATATATTACATACGTGCATGCATAAGTACATATATTACATACGTGCATGCATATGTACTTGCATAAAGTAAATTTCTAAGATCTGCCATTTATCTAAAATCCATCCCTTACTAATTAAAAATTGTATATCTTCAAACCGTTAATTTAATCGATCATCTTTATTAATAAAATATGAAAATAATTACTTTAATTAGAAAATGAATTTTTAATCTTCTTTGTAGTTCTGAGTTTATTAGGGCAGTACTACTCCTTATTTTGATTATATTAGAACAATATTATTCCTCATTATGATTGTATTAGGGCAGTATTATTCCTTATTATGATTATTTCAGAGCACTTGTGTAGAATATTCTCTAATCACTCTCTACAATTAGATTAGACTTACTACCAGCATGACTACACGTGTACTTAAACTCAATGTTGTAAAACTTAATAGCTGTTTAATGCATGTAAACAAAGGCGTCTAGAAATGCGTCACCCTAGGCGGAAACAATTGTGCTAAAACCACACTGACCACAAAAGAACCACCACGAGGTCTTCCGCACTGCGATATCTTGTGCGACTTCCGCTTCTGATTCTTCTGGAGTCATGCGAGTTAGTAATTCATTTTGCTGTCAAGTGTTTCAATTCGAACGGAATTACTCAGCACTTTTCGAGCGAGCGGTTGCTGAGAGTTGTCGTCTTACGATGATGGATTTTTTTCTGCCTTAATTTTTTCTTTCTTTATCTGTACATCTACACTCTTCACTATGTATGGACGTGAAGAAATGGTTTGTAATAGGCTTGGGATGTATATATAAAAAAAATCGGTTCAGGTTGATATAACATTTTGGTGCTTTCCGACCTTAAAAGGGGGATGAAGTGAGTTGAAGAAGGAACCAGCATATAAAAAAAAGTTAAAACACAGTACATAAATCAGAAGAATAAAATAGTAAAAAAAAAAATTTATGTGATTAAGAAGAGACTATTTGCATTTTATTGATTAAATTTTAATAGTATATATTATATAGAAATTTTACATTCATTATATAGTAAAAATTTGGTTAATTATTTTTATTCTTGATGCTACTTTCGAACCTTGGTAAATATTAAATATTGGTAATTGGAAAATATATATATACTTATAAATATAGGGGCCTGATGGCCGAGTAGTTAGCGCTCTGTCTTTAATAACGCATGTTTCAGGTTCGAGTCCCGGAAATGCCTTGGATGTTTGTAGTGGTTCGAATCCACTTTAAACTGTAGGTCCCGGTCAAATACGGTCGTAGAGCGGGAGCATTTTTACTCCGCGTCCGTAGCTTATCTTCAAGTTACACGCGCCCCCTAGGTGGTGGTGCTAAGTGAGTAAAGTTGGTGCAGCCTTTACGGCATAAAAGATCACGGTCTAAGTATTTGCCAGCTGCAATAGAAAAAAAATTTCAACATCAAAAATATGTGTAAAACAAAAAATTCAAAATCAAATTAAAATAACTCGTTCAGTGGGCAAACTAGTTTTGGAATTCGTATGGGATTCCTTGATCACAAATAATCTTCACATCCTACTTATTAAAATGTTAATTTAAAGGTATTTGCCTAACTATTACATTAATTTTCTTTCGTATAATTAGTCTTAAAGAACAGCTTTTATTAATTTTGATTATTTATTTAACAATTAGATGCAAGTAACAAAAAAAAAAAAATATTGTCGAATATTTTAGTGTGCAAGAGAGGCCAACCTATATTCAATTCTATATATGCTTACATATTTGGATGTGCCAAGGCATTTTTACAATTGATTGAGATGATTCCCCAGCCTATCTGTGATTGGCTGATAGTAAAATATATTGGTGCAGTTACTCAACGTATCTTTATCCAGTGTTTAATTAGAACAACGCAAGCCTTCTTCAATATCATTGAAATCTTATTTACCAAATGAAGAAATACTATTGATACATACAAGTCCGACGCAATTATCTTTCAGACAGGAGACTCCATCAACAATCAGTTCAATCTGGAACTCTTCTAAGAACGTATTGCATAGGAAAACAGCGTGAGATATATTGAGTATCAATCATTTAAAAGATGGAACAAATTAAACTTCGATCCGCCCTTCAGTGTTTAAATTCCCCCTGTTCATGCAAAATAAAGTCCATATTTAAACAAGCCCTTCATCTTATTTTCGTTTATAATGAAGCATTTGTGGGATTGGTGTCAAATAAAATGAAGATTCAAAAACCTTCGAAACAAAATATTAGGTGTCGTCACAAATGCACCATACTCCGTAAACCGTGACGATTTTAATATTAAAAATATAAATTTATTTATTAAGAAACTTTTAAAGGACTTCTTCTGTGCCGTATCTAGTCACAGAAACCCATCCAGGCTTTCAATTATCTTTATCTCTTTTATCCTGGCATAATTATCCTTACTTTTAACATAACAAAACAAAACAACAACAAAAAAATTCAAGTTCCTCTATGCAAACATAAAAAGGTCTTATCAGATTTCCATAAAAGTTGCCTCAATATTGAGACTCTTTTAAATCTGCCAATTACATCTATATCAACCAGCTTACAACTGTAATTATTATTTTTGTATCCTCCACTGTAAAACCATTAGAAACCTCAGTAGATATTTTTTATTGGCTTTCGAAAGTAATATTTTATTTTGTTGCTACAACTAGGACATTGAAATTACAGGTGTTTCTCTAAATACCTATGTTTAACATAGCAATAATATATGTGGTGTTAAAGTAGTTCTAAACAAATTTTTACTTGGTATTTGTACACAAAAATTCATGGCATGCGCACTTTTCTGTCAGCATATCTCGAATTTCTACGCCCATTTTTTTGTTGATAAATTTTGGTAAGCTTAGGCACAGAGATCACTAGTATAAAGTAATGAAGTAATAAATAAAAATATAAGATTTTAGCCCATTAAGAAATATTTTTAACCCATTAACCTATTTCACTTGGTTAAAATTTAATTTTTGCATTTATAAAGAAACAAAAGTGAAAATGCATAAAAATAATATATATATCCGAGACATAAATTGGCAGCTTTAGCTCAGTGCGATTACTTTTTCGATACATGAAATTCTTTAATGCTATGTTATGTGAACATTAACATTTCTTTACATAGTATAGTTGTAGTTATGGTTTTAGGCCTGAAAGGTCAAGTGGCTAGCGCTCGGTGCCACAGGTGTCGGGTTTGAGTCTTGACAGTTTGTAGTGTTTCGGAATTCAATTTGAACCGTAATTCCCAGTGTAATATGACGGCAAAGCGTTAGGCGTAGAACTGATTGCTCTACCTCGTAAAAAGAAAACATCGAAATCTGCCAGAAGGCAAACGGCCTTGGTCCACCGTGGGGTTGTTACGCCAGTGGAGATTGGTTTGGTTTAATTTGTCATTTGGTTACGGTCATTTTGCGCACACTTTGGAATAATTAGACCAGGACCTACAGTTCAACGTGGATTCCGAACCACCAAACATCCATGCCAGCACCAGGATTCAGCCAATGAAGAAGTTATAGCTTTCATAGAATAAAATTATAACTTCAAATAGTTTTCATCTGGTACTGGTATTTATGAGAATAGTACAAAAGTAAAGAAAAACTAATCTGAAAAATTGTCTAAAAGTTAACTACTAACTATTATAAAAATAGTATAGTGGGTGACCAATTATGTATCTTTTTATTATAATCAGAGACGTTTCCTCTGTACTAAACAGTAACAAAAAATTCTAAAAATTTAATAACAATAAAAAAAAAATTGTAATGTTGCAGTTATATTAAAAAATAGTTCTGTTTTCGTAATGTCAATTTTACATAGGCTAATAGTTTGTTCCATATAAATTATATAGTATAATTTATAAAATAAACAATTTTTAAAATGACAAAAGAGAAATCGTTATTATTATATCACACATTTCATTATGAGCTTTTTAGCACTTTTAATCGTAAATACCTCTCTGATTTTCAAACCACAGCACGATTTCTTAAATTCCACAAAACTGCGGATAAATCGCAACTTAACTTTTAAGATATCAAGATCTTATAATGAAGTTCCACCATAACTTGTTGCCGAGTGTCAACCATAAAACCCTTGACTGCTAGTCGTGACTTTTACCACCCAAAGATCTTCGCCTCTTCGACTAGTCTGACAACCATCTGACGGGTGCGTAAAAACAGATAAATAGGCCGAGCCAACACAAGAGCGGATAATCCCACCTTATCTTATCCGCAAATCTCCCGTCAGGGCCCTACATAACCGGGGGAGGGCCCTCAGACCACCGAGTGACAAGCGGTATCTGTCACAAGAGAGACTGACAAAGTGGTCCAACATGCCTCCTCCTCGTGTGCTTTGTCCTGCCCAAGAACTTTATTGGGGAGCTCTTGAGGAATGGATAAAGGGGATGAGTTACTGTGGAGATTCGCAATTTATCGATCTGCTGCAAGATCGATGGGTTATGTTATGGATCTGCTGTGTTATGAGATGGGTTCAATGACTGGATGGTTGTTGAGTGACAAGAGGAGTAACTTGAAAGGACACTGGAGTTTATCAAAATTAATGTTTTATGGATGGCTCGCAAGGACTCATTAGTGAATCTTTTGAGTGCAAATAAAGAGTACAAAGTTGATTATCTTCATCTTCTTTTTAATAATAGAAAATTTAATGAATTAAGTAATTTTGTATTTACATTTTCGTTCTCATATTTTGTAAACCCAGTTTGAAACAACTGTAAATATTTAGAATAAATAAAATGAAGGAATTTATTTCTCTATATTGGATAAGAATTACAATACCTTCTTACACATTAGCAACAGTTTATGTGTGTTTTAACTTGATCAATTTTATTTGCTTATTGAGATTTCAGTTAGCAGTTTTGAAAAGTGAAGAATATGTTATATCTTCAGTTTGGTCTTCCGACATAATTACTTTGTATAACATATGGGAAAAGAAACAATGTGATAGATGTGAATATCTCACCAGACACGGCTTAATGGCCGATTGGCTAGCGCTCTGGCCTCTGGTACCATAGGCTTCAGGTTCGATATTTCCAGTACTTAGCAGTACCCAATATTTTGTGATCAAAAATATCGCACCATAGCTTGGCGATAAAAGTTTTTATCTCCTACATAGTTGCTCTGGCCTTTGGTACCAGAAGCTTCAGAAACGTCTAATTAGCAAAAAGTATGCGCAAAATGGCCGTAGATCGACAGTAGATCTACAATTAATCTCACTAGACGTATCTAATGCAAGATACTTAGGTACATCCTCTATGGAGTCAAATCATTGGTTTTATAAAGCATACAGTACTAGCGAGAATTGAATTGTTTTTAATAAAATCGATTCACCTGCTAATCACTCATACGATTCATATTGAAAATAAAAGGAATCAATCAATCTTTTATTTTAATATTAAATAATTAAGTATTAATTTCAGGAATTTTTATTTCTCAGATTTCAAAGGGACACTTTTAAAAATTTTGTTCTAATTTATTATTATTATTATTTTTTTTTTTTTTCGATATTTTATTTCAGTAAGTTTTTTTTTTTTTTTTTTTTAGCATTATTGAACGCGAACGAAATAGTTCGATTAAATTATTTTGAATCTAGCCAATCAATTACAAAATTTTAATCAGATTTAAGCTAATATGATTATTAATGAAATAGTAATTATTTTAAACTAATTTAAGCATTCAATTTAAATTTATTTCTTCGTAAGTGATATGGTTCATTTTTTTTCATATCAATTTGTGAAATTAAATTCCAACGTTCAATTTTTGTAATCTAATTTTATTAAAATTAGATTCCAACGTAATTTTTGTAATCTAATTTTATTAAAGTTAGATTACAAAAGTTGGGATTTTTTTTATTTGAAAATTTTTAATTTAGAATTTTTCAGTTTTTTATTTTTCATCTTAAAAAATACTTTCAACGATTGTTTTTATATAGAATTTTCAAAATAATTATTTTTAAAATCAATATCTATACGTATATATAATTAATTATTCAGAATTTGTTTTTATAGTTCATTTATGAAACAATATTTTTTCATTGTTTCTATAAATTAATGCTTCTTTCCTCTAGTTTTTCTCAGCTTAACGCCTTTTTGAAACTTAATATTCTGAAGAATGTAAATAACAATTCACACATTTAATTTAAACTGATGACAAAGAGCTGACACAACAATTGACCCAAACCGACAATTTTACCGACTTCTCAAAAGTAGAAAAAAGGAAAAACAATTTTATTCTAGACAACCAATTGATCCATTGTGCCTTATATACTGACCTTGACAACTGCAATTCAAAATAAAAAGCAATTTTGTTCTTTATCCCCTTTGAACTGTGACTAACACAATTTATTAAAAAAAAGCACTCATTGAATATCTTTCGATTTGTTTCAAATGCATATTTCACTATGAATCTATATTTGCAAAGCGTATTTCCCCAAAAGAAACCAGTAAAGTATAACTATAGCAACGATGAATGTTTTTGGTTTCAATTTCTCTTTAAACACAGAAAAGCACCGTCCCCCTAAATTAACTAGACAACCAAATAAAGGCGTGTTTACAACTTTTTCGCCACTTTTTCTTCGACAGGAAAAAAAAAAAAAAAAAGTTGGCAGCCGATTGTCGTATATCTGAATTTTTTCCCCCTTTCTGAATTTTCCCTCCCCACTAAGAATAAGGATTGTTGAATTATTAATGTTTTGATTTGTCCCTTACCATCTTTTGCGACAACAGTGACAGCCCTTGGGAGGGGGGAATTTAGAGATATCCTTTGGGGGTAAATGGGATCTTTTTCGAGCAAAATCCCCGCATGTTGTTAACTACCTTCTATTCTACTATATGTCTGTTATGTTGTCTTAGCACTTCATTGAATCTTGATAGGCTTTGTACTGCAAATGTGTAAATGCAGAGCATTGTACTGAAGATTTAAAGTCACTGACCTTAACAGTTTGTGGGCGTATTCTACGATTTACTTAATAGAAAAGTTAAATATTCGAATAAGTGATTTACAGTGGCATTAGATTGATTAAAAATTATTGCAGAGAGAATGTTTTGATTTGTCCCTTGCCATCTTCTGCGACAACAGTGACAGCTCGGTGGAAGGGCAGGGGGGAATTTAGAGATATCCTTTGGGGGTAAATGGGATCTTTTTCGGGTAAAATCTCTGCATGTTCTTAACTACCATCTATTCTATGTTGTCTTAGCACTTCATTGAATCTTGATAGGCTTTGTACTGCAAATGTGTAAATGGAGAGCATTGTACTGAAGATTTAAAGTCACTGACCTTAATAGTCTGTAACCGTATTCTACGATATTACTTAATAGAAAAGTTAAATACTCGTAGAAGAGATTTACAGTGGCATTAGATTGATTAAAGGTTATTGCAGAAAGAATGCTTTGATTTGTCCCTTGCCATCTCTGCGACAACAGTGACAGCTCGGAGGAGGGGGAGGAGGGAATTTAGAGATTTCTTTTGGGGGTAAATGTGATCTTTTTCGAGCAAAATCTCTGCATGATGTTAACTACATCTATTCTATGTGTCTGTTAAGTTTTCTTAGCACTTCATTGAATCTTGATAGGCTTTGTACTCCAAATGTGTAAATGGAGAGCAATATACTGAAGATTTAAAGTCATTGACCTTAATAGTCTGTGACCGTATTCTACGATTTTACTACAATTGAAGCACTTCATTGAAGCTAAGTCACTGACCCTAATATTCTTTGATCGTATTCTACAATTTTACTTAGTAGAAAAGTTAAATGCTAGAACGGGGTGGCCAACCCAAATGATCTTGCGGGTCACTTTGTAGATGCATCGTAACTCCGCGGGCCGCATATAAATTATATGTCCCATATTAGAGTTAGACCCACTATAGATACCTTTTGGAGTGAAAACTGAAACATAATGAGTTATTATTGATGTTTTGATTTGCCCGTTTAGTCTCTAATTGTACCGAATTTAAATTTAAATTCTTTTATTTTTAATTTTAATTTTAATTTTGTATTTTACTTTTATTTATTTTTAGCATTTTTAAATTTTTAGTACCATTTATTTAATTTTAGAAACCTTATCTTGTAATTTTTTGTTACTAACCTAATGGAGCCAAATATAATTGTTAATTTAATCTATGAATTAAGATGAGGAGTTTAATAGGTATATCCCCATTGGTACACCGTAATCGGTAATCACCGATTACGGATGCCAGATTTGTCCCTTGCAATCTCTGCGACAACACTGACAGCTCTGTGGAGTGGGAATTTAGAGATTTCCTTTTAAATGGGATCTTTTTTTGAGCAAAATCTCTGCATGTTGTTAACTACATCTATTCTATGTGTCTGTTATGTTGTCTTAGCACTCCATTGAATCTTGATAGGCTTTGTACTCCAAAAGTGTAAATGGGGAGAGCATTGTACTGAAAATTTCAAGTCACTGACCTTTATAGTCTTTGACCGTATTCTACGATTTTACTTAATAGGAAAGTTAAATACTCTTAGAAGAGATTTACAGTGGCATTAGATTAATTAAACATTATCAGCAATAAATAAATTTAAAAGATGAACTGTAGGACGTGGTTGGGTTGAAGTACTTGATGCACAAGTTGGACAATTTGCAGCTTTATTTACACACGCACAAACACCACACACATTCAATTAGGCAATGTTTAAACAGAGCACCGTCCCCTAAATTACTATTACTACTACACCACACCACACCACACCACATCACATCACTGTGCTTACAGCTTAGTTGCCCCGTCCCCTAAATTAACTAGACAACCAAAGAAAGGCGTGTTTACAACTTTTTCGGCACTTTTTATTCGACAGGAAAAGTAAAATAAAAAAAAAAGTTGGCAGCCGATTGTCGTATATCTGAATTTTTTTCCCCTTCTGAACTTTCCCTCCCCACTAAGAATAAGGATTGTTGAATTATTAATGTTTTGATTTGTCCCTTGCCATCTTCTGCGACAACAGTGACAGCTCGGTGGAGGGGGAAGTGGGGATTTAGAGATTTCCTTTGGGGATAAATGGGATCTTTTTCGAGCAAAATCCTTGCATGTTGTTAACTACATCTATTCTATGTGTCTGTTATGTTGTCTTAGCACTTCATTGAATCTTTGTACTCCCAATCTGTAAATGGAGAGCATTGTACTGAAGATTTGAAGTCACTGACCTTAATAGTCTGCGACCGTATTCTACGATTTTATTTACTAGAAAAGTTAAATACTCGAATAAGTGATTTACAGTGGCATTAGATGGATTAAAAATTATTACCGAAAGAATGTTTTGATTTGTCCCTTGCCATCTCTGCGACAACAGTGACAGCTCGGTGGTGGTGGAGGGGTGGGGGGATTTAGAGATTTCCTTTGGGGGTAAATGAGATCTTTTTTTGAGCAAAATCCCTGCATGTTGTTAACTACCCTCTATTGTACTAGATGTCTGTTATGTTGTCTTAGCACTTCATTGAATCTTGATAGGCTTTGTACTCCACATGTGCAAATGGAGAGCAATGTACTGAAGCTTTAAAGTCACTGACCGTATTCAACAATTTTACTTAATAGAAAAGTTAAATGCTAGGACAGGGATGGCAACACAAATAATCTGCGGGCTACTTTGGAAATGCATCCTAATTCCGCGGCCGCATATAAACTTATATATCCCCGTATTAGATTTAGATCCACTATTTTTTGGAGTGAAAAATTGAAACATAATGAGTTATTATTTTTCTAGATAATATAATAACAATGATACTAAACACGCATTATAAAGAAATATATAACACTAAAAAATGAAATATAAAAATATATATAAATATAAACGAAATAAAAAAATGAAATCACTAAAAAATATTTATTTTACTAGCGCGATATTTGTTTCTCCACTCTTTCACTTAGCTTTTGCACATCGATCTCAATTAGGTATTTGCACATCGTAATGTGTGTTACAGGTTAGAGTCCGTTATGTGTGAGAGTGTTTTGTTTTTGGTCAATTTCATTTTCGGGGGAAAAAAAAAGATTCGCAGGTGTAACTTGAACCAAAAACGCTAACAACTTTTTGTGCCAGATTTCTCAAATTGGAAAATTTCTCTTTTGTGACTTAAATCAGCAATAAATAAATTTCAAATATGAACAAAATTATTCAGGACAGCACATTGGTTAGGTGATATGACTAAAAGCTTCATTGTCTATGTAGGAGGTGGACAAGATACTAGCGTAGGCAGGAAAACATTTATTATGATAAGAGAATGTATTTCATGATTTTCTAAACATTACGGAAACTTTATCCTTCATATCATTCAAAAGAAATTTCATATTTTATTTACAAAAATTTTCTTTTCTGTTTAAACGGGTATGAAGGCTATATATATCTATATATATTATACTAATAGAATAAGCTACTAAGAAGAAAACGTATTATCTTTTTCCACGTATTATCTTTTTCCTTTTTTGCAGATTTGAAAAGATTATCAAAGGTTCTAATTCAAGGTTTGAATTACTTTAAAGTATCAATAAATTCAGGTTAACATATTTTATGTCGGTCACGCGCTACTATATATTCCGTGTTATCACCGAACCACAAGACACGTAGCAATATACTAAAATATTGGTTTTAAATGCATATTACTTAAATAAAAATAAAATAAATACAGATAGTTTTTACATTAGTTTCATTTTTTCTCTTTATATCTATTTTGACGCTCTAAGTTAAATAAAATTCAAAACTCAGCATTAACATCACTATGGCGTCATGTTAAACTTCATCAGATTAAGCATCTTTCATGGATAGTAAATCCTCACTAGATCTTATTTTTATCATAATACCCAATATTTTGTGATCAAATATATCGCACCATAGCTTGACGATAAATGTTCTTTTACATTGTTGCACGGATGTCCTGCTTGGATAACGCTGAATTTGTTGAATGTCGTTGTCTAATGTTTAAAACTGACTCATAGCTCTTTGAAGATAGAAGATTAGTTCCAATTTTCGCATAACCCCTTGAAAATCCCTTGAAAACTGAAGACTCTACGAACACTAGTACGTTGCAATGTCTACTATAGCGCACGTACGAGAACGTATATGGCAGAAAACTTCAGTTAGTAATCTGTTAAACAACAACAAAAAAAAGCATAAAAATCTCTGAAGTAGTTTTATTCAAAATGATATTTCTTTGAAAATCGATAAAATTCTACTAAAATAATTATAAAAACTAAACGCATTGAAACATTTTTGTTTAATAATAGTGTATTTCTAAAATTTGTAATTGGTACCAGCATAATTTATCTAATTATAAATTTATTAAAACTTAAATTTAGATACTAAATAAAACTAATTAATTATTTTTAAAAACCTTATCCAATATTTTCTATTTATACGAAATTTTTAATTTTGTAATCTTAAACATTTGTGAAATGCAGTGATCATTTCTTTACGCTGAGAAAACATATATCATTAATATTATTTAGTTTTTAATTCTAAAAATCTATGCACAAATAAAGTCAATCTACATGTTTTTTTATATTAAAGTAGAACAATAGAGATTGTTAACGTTTGCATTAACTGAACGTATTAAAGATTGTTAAGGCTAGCAACAATGTTGTCTTTAAATACAGTTATAAAAGCATCGTAAGCACGTAATCTTTGGGTATTACGTTTGGCTATATAATTTTTATTTCTAAAATTTGGAAAATTGAGTTTTTTTATGCATGTTGTTGAAAGGCTGTTTCTCTATTAAAATTTTGCATCTGTCAAATCTATTACGAGTTGTTTAATATTAATTCAGTTAATCTTATTTCGGAATGCTATAAATATTTTTTAATACAATATATTTGACTTTAAGACAGTCATCACTGATTTCGATTTTTGCAGTAGATTCAGCATTATTCTGTAAATACCCTATGGTAATAACATTGAAAGTCTGGTGCATTACAGCCACAGTTTCTGAGGGCTTTTTAAGGACAGTGAGCTACAATTGTGTGTAAGGAATGGCAAAGAAACTCCCACACAACCAGTTCTATGATGGTAAAGTGTATTGCTATAAGGGGCATGTCAATTTAACACTTTTAATTGTTAGTTAAGCTGAAAAGAATTAAACAAATAGCCTCTTTCTGAAAAACCAAAACAATATTTTTATATTATAAACTCGGTAATTAATAATTAGTAACAAGTTAAAAATATTAAAATCTACAATGAAATTACTTTTATGTTCCAAGTTATAAATAACTACAGTTGTTCTAATAGAAATAAAAACGTATAGTTTTAACTGAAAAAAAAAAAAAAAAGAATATTTATGCTATCTCACCAATTTCTGAATCAATTCAACAACAAATTCGTCTTAAATACAAACAATAAAGCAATAAATCCATTTTGCACATTTCTTCGCCTTGTGAGTGGAAGCAAAACAACAGCAACAAAATAAATTTCCAGCCTGAGTACAAGGTTTCATAAAACTTTAAAAAATTGTCATGCAATCCTAGCTCCTTGATTTTATGTATCACATATCGATTCACATTTCATAAAATTGATGAAATAAAAACATTTCATGGCAAACATTGTAAAAAAAATAAAAAGACAGAATCGTAAATGCAATGTAATCTTACGGTAAGTTTAGTGTCCAAAACTTTGGGAATTTATCGTTTTTCCTTTTTAATACCACTGAATAAACCTGCATTATAAAGTTAAAAGCCATTATTTTTCTCGTCGTAATGGAGCCAAATAGCTATCGCTACATTTAGTGCGTGCATGCACGGTTTGAGTGGAAGTGTTTTTTACTTATATGAGACAGGAAAAAGAATAGATCATGGTAGTTTTTATATATCATAGAAGCGGAATTAGCACATCAAAGCATGGCTTCCATAATAAAGTTGAAAAGTATTACATGGATTTCGAAACCTGAAGTAAACATTTTGAAAATAAATAAGATGTAGATGCCGTTATCATTTTATTATACATCCGGATATAAAGGTAAAAAAAAAAATGTTTTCTAAAAATTATCAAATATATAAGCCCAGTTGTTGCCCTGACTTTATTAGCACAAAAATTGCAGAAATACTATCATTATGTTAATTGTAAGGTTTAGCACTAAAAGTATTTCTTGTAATCAATTTGTAAATTTTTTTTTTTTTTAATCACTGAACTCATATAGATTTAATTAATAAATTTTATATCTCAGTGTAAAGAAAGAAACCTGAAAACACCATTTATGTATTTCAGTTTTTTTATGTATAAACATATTTTATCCATTTCCTAACTTAAATGAATAATGTTAAGTGATGATTAAAATGAACTTTCTCCAATAGGACTGATCTTTGTTATATTGATCATTGTTATATATTGCTTCAATTTTTTTTTTAATTTACTGTCTAACAAACAATTATCTGTTTACATTCTGAAATCTAAACTTAATGCTAAACTTAATACTCTACAGACATATCAGAGTAAATTAACATTTTTACTAAGATAATATAACTTTTATAATTAATTCGTATTAGTTATAATATGAGTAAAAACCTCAGATTGTAATTTTTTAAATTCGTGTTTTATGAGAATCCTGTGATGAGAAAACTACAATATGTTCAGAAATTCCCCCAAAATTTAAAAATCTTTTTTTTTCCCTTACATTTCTCTCTAAAAAAAATAAATAATAACAGTATCCACCAAATCATGTAAAAAGTTCGAACTCCTAAAGTGTTTTTTATTGTGCCGTTATTTTCCTTTCAAACGTTCCCCACACACAAACCATTAAAATTCTATTTCACTCCCAGAGTTCCCATTTTATCTTTGTTATGCGTGGCCCTTTGCCTTCTGTGTTATGCATTCCTGGGGTTGGCAGACATAGCAAAAAAAAAAAAAAAAAAAAAAATACAACAGTGGTCGGTCGCATTTGTATCAAGACTGATCTGTTATTTGATATTCAGCAATATTGTACCATTGTGTCCTTACAAATCCTTTTACGCTTTTTCCATTACATTCTCATTTCAATAAGATGAAATCGCATTGTGCAATTGATCCTCACTCGAATACAAACCCTGTGCTATGGAATTGATGGGGTGCGACATCTTATCTCACTGTTTTGATCTGCTACGAATTTTATTTTGTTTGGGTCTATATGAAATTCGATTGATTTTGGATTTTTTTCCTTTTATTTGTTTTCTATTGTTAATATTTAAAAGTAAGATTGTTTATTTTAATTTTTAAAGTGTTAAAAGTTGCTTACTTGTCTCAGTTAAATGTGGGCGGGAATCTTAAGTGAATCTTAAATTTAAATCCACCATTTAAATTTAAGATTCACTAGGTAGTTTAAAATACTACTCGTTGTTTAAATTATGTACATAGAAAAGTTAGTTGACTACATAGTTTTCAGTTTATTGTAAGTTTAGAAATTTTTTTTTTTAATTTCTGTATAGACATACCATAATTTGGTTTACTGTAATGCTGATTATGTTACCAGTTGAAAGCATTTTGTAATTTGAATTATAATAGTTAAATTTTTTTGCTTGGCAATTCATTTGATAGTTGAGAATGACGTTTGTTATTTAAATTTTCTTTATAGAACTTAGTTTATAATATTATATAGAACTTTGAATCTTCTATTATCTTCTTATATCTTCTATTTTATTTTATTTATTTTTGAAAGTTCTGAAAGAAATTCATTTATTCAACTTTTTATATTGACCACAGTGAAATTTACTTATATTGAAAATGTCAAGTTCAGGTTGAAATACTTACACTCGAAATTTGAATAGTATTAAAATTTAAATGCGGGAATTTCTCTTTGGTTAATTCATTTGTTGATAATATTGTTTGTTTATTTAAATTACGCATTTAAATTTGTTTATCTGATTTCTTATTTATACTTGCTTGATAAATATATTGGTTGCATTGAAATGTCTTTTATGAATATTTATCTACACTGGTTATTTCTTTAGAATATTAGACATATTATTTGTTTGTTCAAATTCTTTTGCATCCAAATTTTAAATATAGCAATGCAGTAAAATAATGTTACTTTTTCTTAAGCATGGAGATGGAAATCTTCAATTCAATCTGAACCTGCGAGTTTTTTACTATATATTTTCTCAATTAAAGCAGATTTTCTTATTTCCATATTTTTTTCTGATAAAAATTATTCAAGTCATACAAATTCTATTTTAATCACCATTATCATCATTAGCGCGACAGCCCAGAGTGGGCCAAGGCTTTCCTTTGAAGAGATTTCCATACATTCCTCTGGGTGACAAGGGTCCTCCAATTCTTAACCTTTAGTACAGCAAAATCTTTTTCAACTGCGTCTATCCATCGCAACTTGGGTCATCCTCTTCTTTTTTGTCCCTGTGGCTTTGCCAAAACGAGCATTTCTTGCAGGGTTTAAATCATTCATTCTAAACGCATGAGCAACCTAGTTGAATCTATTGATCTTAATAAATTTTATAATATCTGTCTTTATAGCATTTATACATTTCTGCGTGTGTACAATTTTATTTTTAAACATAATGTAAAAAAAAAATTTTTTTTTTCTATGAAAATAAAACATTAATTGATGAAATAAAGTTTTTTTTTTTTTTTTTTTCCCTGATAGTAATGATTTGTTATAAAAAATCTTAACTATTTCTAAAAACATTTGTTAATTAAATATTAATTAGTAATTAATTAAATTAAATACAATTTTGAAACTGTATTCACTTTTAATTTAAAAAAAACATTTTTTTTTGACATTGTTTTACATTTTCAAATGGCAAAGCACGTAAATTTTAATAATAAAATCTTTAATGTTTATTTAAAAAACTTCTTATAACATTTGAAACTATTTCTGACGCTTAGGATTAATTTTAGAATATAATTTTTAATTAAATATGCAATAAAGATTTTTTGGTATTTAATTAAATTAAATACAGTTTTGAATTTTTAATTCGTTTTGTATTTACAGTTTTAAATTAAAAATTCGAATTAATTTTGAAAAAACTGTATTGCTATAAATTGACTTTTTAATTAAATTATTTTGTTTTTGTTTTGACATATTCTTTTTTTATTTTCAAATGGCAATGCATGTAAATTTTGATAATAAAATCTGTAATGTACGTTTTTTCAAACTTTTATATGACAAATAAGTAAATCTATTTCTTTCGCTTTGTATTAATTTTAGAATATCAAATCTATTTTTTTAATGAAAAAAAAAAAAAAAAAAAATTTAGTGACATCTATATTCTCATTGAATATGTAAAAACTCACCGCAAGACATAAATTATTTTATAATTTGTTTATTAATCAAAATAAATAAATAAATATTTCTTATTTATTGCAAGTTAAAAAAACAACTTTAAATCACCCACAATGGTGTTGTTATGTTAAAAACTGATTCATTCTGATGAATATTTAGTTTTATTTCAGAATCTGTTTTAAAAATAGAAAAGTTTTTTTTATGCTAAGTAATTTTTTTTATGTGTTCTTTTATAAAAAGCATTGATTAAAAAATCCATTCAAAACAATGAAGAAGTTGCATGAATATTCATAAGTCTATTTTTTTAAAAGCTATAATTGAATTAAAAAAAAAAAAAAACTCTTGGAAATCACAATAAACTAAAGATGCTTTAAGAATAATAAGTCGCCATGATTTCGAACAAAAGGAAAGATTTGTTAAGTCGTGCGTTTTGTAAGAAACGTTCTTTGTGAATTATTGTATGCAGCAAAAGTTAAGAACAGTTAGTTCTTCATTAAAGAAAAAAAAGAAAAAAGAAATATTTGGCAAAGAAAACTATTCTAAAAGCCATAATCTCATTTACTATTGAACAAGAAATAGTTAAAATCTTAACAAGCATTTTGTTTTTTATTAAGTCTTTGTTATATAGTTCAAGCTTCAATAACCACACTATTCTATTTTAAATCTGTCGCTATTCGTAATTGAAGATTGTTTGAATTTTTAAGAGGAAATGTCGTGTGTTAATGATTTAAAAGGTTAATGAAAAAAATGTGTGTAGTAGTAAAAAAGAAGAAAAAAAATGACAGGAGGTCAATATCCAAATTTATGAAAGCGTGAAATATTATCATCAGCGCTTTTGAATAATTTAACGACTTAAATGATTATCGAACTAAAAAATAATTTATGAACGCATAAACTGCAACTTTACGACTGAAACTCTGCTGCCATTTTTTATACTGCTATACTAAATGATGAAATTAAGAATATTTTATAAAAGCTATTGCATTTTTTTTCTTTCGTAATTCAAAATAGAAAAAAATATTTTAAAAAAAAAAAAATCCAATACTAAGATAACTTGCTTCAAAATAAAAAATAAAAAAACTTTATTTAAAACTAAAAATTAATATATAATTTTTTAACTTTACAAAGTTAAAAAATTATATTAATTTTTGTTGTCAAAATTATATTAATTAGTAATTGAAAACTTGGTCTGTTTATTTTATAGTTTTAATAGCCATGTTTTTAGTAATTCTTTACGTTTGCTACTTATGATAAACCTTATTAAAAGAGAAACTTTATAGTTTACTTAGTTGAAAATTTTCTCTTATCCTTAAATTTAATTTTGAAATCTTAATTCCAAATGCATGAATATTTTTAGATGAAAATACGTAGTTCAAATTTCAAGCTATTTTGTGTATATATTTTTGTTTTTATTGATATCGCATTTTTTCCCCAATAAATTCAGTAATAATCATTTAAAGAATGATATTGCTTTGAAGATATCATATGAAGCTTAAAGAAAAAAAAAATTCTTGCACAACTACTATCTATTTTTCATTATGAATTTTGTTTTATCTTTTATTTGTGAATTATTGAAATAGTGAATTAACGATAAAGTGATCTTAAAAATAATTTGCATAAATCTTTTTACTAAAAATATTAATAGCTTAACTATGCATTTCTCAATGTTCAACCATTTAAAATAATAAATTCTATTATTATTTAAAATATAATTACATAATTAAAAATATTTCTTAAAATGTATAAATGTACACTAATCTATTTGAACTTTTTTTATAAATCAAAATTGAAACAATTAAAAGATAATTCATTTTATTTTAACTTATTAAACTAACTACTTGAGTAAGTACAATACTCATAACTATGACCGCTACAATAATAATAATAAATACAATAATGTCTGAATTCGTGACATACTATCGATTGTTTTATTGCTGTCTGGCACTTTTTCACTGTAAGGATACTACAAATTAAGTGTCTCGTCGTAGTAATTGAATCAAGCTGTTATTTAAAAAAAAAAAGTAGTACAAAAAGCTTTATATAATGGATAAAAATTATTGCTGTCGGAAATTCTCTATAAAAATGACAAAATGACGCATGTCTTGTTTACCAGTCTTGCGAAAAATAAACAAGATTTTGACTAGCAAACAGATAAAGATAAACATGTGTTTTCATCCTATCGCCTGTTTTCTTGTCATAATGACAAAGACTGATAAAAATGAAAACATTGCATTATTACATGAATTTAATCATTGTATGTATTGGTCCACGTCATAAACTTCTAAAATTATTTGTTTAATCAAATAACATTCATTGATGTGCGTAATAAGTAAAACTTTATATAAATGACATCCCATCAAGTAATCACGTTCTTCCTTGGACAACTAAAATCTTTTATATATATTCAATGGAATTGTTGAAGTTCACGAATTGCAATGGCGGCAAATCTCCAAGTGTTTCCAAGGAAACTTAAAATCGTGTCACGGCATAAACTCATCGTCAATTAGGAATTTCAGAAAAGATTTCCGCAAAAATTAAAAGAGCACACGCCCGTTCTCGTGTCGGGTAGCGGAAATTCTGGCACTGTTCGCTGTGTCAAGAACATGTCAACGCGCGAAATGAATTGTGGGAACGGAACAGCATGGTGCCATCATTCAACGATTTGACTTCTGTTCACTTAAATCCACTCGTTTTAGAAATTTCCTTTGTCGTTTGCGAAGGAAAGGGGGTTCCTTTTTGTGTGCTTGATTAACTGGATTTGTCAATGGAGCATGATTGTGCATCAATTTAAACAGCAGGTTTGAGGAAGGTTGAGTTTTGACTTTGAAAGACGTTGGTGTTTCCTTCTTATTTAGTTCTTCTTTGTCTCTCTGTATTTAAGAATTGTTGATTGGTATCTTTTAGAGCCTTGTTAGTGAAAAGGCTTTTCGATCACAATTTCGATATTCTAAAAATTTTATTCTAGTATTCTATTTTATTTGTGGAATTCGTCATGTTTAGTCAAATAACTTATTTTATATTATAAATTGTTGAATTCGAAATATGGAGGAAAAAAATTTACATAGTTAGTTGCCTGTTAATTTAATTTATCAATTTATTCTGTTAAAATTACTTTATCTTGTGTGAAAGTTACATGGTAGAAATAAATATTATTAAATTATTGTTATTGCATCTGTCAAATCTATTATGAGTTGTTTAATATTAATTCAACTAATTTTATTTCAGAATGGAATTCAACTAATTTATTTTTGTTAATATAAGATATTTGACATATATACTGTCCATTTTTGTAGCTGATTCAGCATTGTCGTAAATACACTATGGTAATAACATTAAGGGCCTGATGGCCGATTGACTAGCTCTCTGTGCCACATGTTTCGCTTTCGAGTCCCGACGGCGCCATGAATGTTTGTAGTGATTGGGAATCCACTTTAAACCGTAATATGACTGCAGAGCATTGGGTGTAGGGCTGACAACCCTACCCCGTAAAAAAGAAAACATCTCCTGCCTCGAAAACGTCTCCAATAGGCAGACGATCTTGGCCCATCATGGTGCTGTTACGACACTGAAGAAGAAGAATGTACCTTTTAAAATTGGATTAAATGATTAATTTTCATCAAATGTTTAAAATAAACTAGAATTAAACTAAATATTCGAATTTACCATGCAAATTTTCGTTAAGTAATATAAACCCAAAATGATTTAGATTTTTTTGTTGGGATTCTTAGCTTTTTTAAAAAAAGTTGTAGATATTCATATTGTCTTCTGTAGCAATAAGAATATTTTATGAAGCAAAAGTTCATTTTTCATTTTATAATCTCATCACAGAATTTTTTTAAAAAAAAAAAAATTGCATAAATGTAAAATGTGCTTCAATACCCGATTCTTAAAGATAATCTTGTGATCAAATTTGTGCTAGACAATATTAAATTGATTTATAACAATGCATTTGCAATTTGTCGATTACAATTGATCTCTTTAACTCGTATAATTTTTTTCGACATTAGCTCAAATGCAGTGTCAATTTAATCCTGAATTGCGAATTGCATACGCACTAGCAACAACTGCGTTAAAAAAATATTAATTTATATCTAATAAAGTATTGAGTTGGCATTTTCATTTACTGACTCTTTAATAAAACATGTCGGCTTTGGAGGAATCTGCATTCTCTTTTGTTCTATTTATGCGAAAATTTGCAAGAAATGTCTTGAAACTTTTGTTGTTAATATTTACTATGGAAGCATTTTTGCTTAAATAATTGAAATGCATTCGTAACTAGTCGAATTCTTTGACTGGGAAAAATATATTATATTTTATCTGATCTCCGATTAAAACTAATAATTCTCATACGAATTATACTATAAATAATAATAACATTTAGATTCTCACTAGAAATAGAAGATTATCTTACTTAAAAATGTTAGCCGAGTGATTAGCACTCTGGTCACTGTATGCCGAGTGACTGGCGCTTGGTGCCACAATTTTTCGGGTTCCAAGTCACAGCGGTGTCAGGGATGTTTCTAGTGTTTCGGAATCCACTTTAAACCGTAGATCTCAGTCTAATAAGTTGACTGTAGAACGTTGAGTTCAAGGCTGACAACCCTATCCCGTAAAAATAAAACCTGTCCTGTCTCGAAATTTGCCAGTGGGCAACTGGGCATAGCCCACCATTGGGTTGTTGCGCTAATGATGAAGATATATGATAAACAACATCAGTATTTACATTCGAAAATTTTTCATAATAAAATGTAATTTATACTTTATAATATATTTTATTATTATTTAATCAGCCTAGGAAAACGCACATGCATTTTTATTGTTTATTGTTTATTTGTTTTTAATTTAATTGAATTATTTTGATTTTCTTTACGCATTTAAAAATATTATTCTAAGAAAAAAATAAACAATAATAATAATAAATAATATTATTCTAAAAATATTATTCTGGATGTCAGTTAAGTAGCAAAAAGGGTTCATTTTGCTGGCAGAAAGATACCGTAACTTCCATTTTACTGGCAAAAGGGGTCTATGGCCTTCATCGTATTCTAACAAAAAAAAAGTTAAGAAACCCTGCTATAACGCATGTGTTCACTAAAGAATGACCTAACACCATTTTTTTTTAAATAATTACATTCCCATATTGTTGGTTTACAGGACTTAACAGAAAGTGTGATTTGTAGTTATTGCGATTTTCCAAAATTTTTAACAAAAGAAAGAAATTGAGGTCAGAATCAATTCTTACACTCGTGCTTAGTGGTTAAGAAAATTAAATTATTATCACTTCATAAAATCTTGTAGTGCCTTTTTTCCTTTAGAATGTCCTACATCGAATCTCATTTTACTATTTTTTGAAGAACATTTTAAAACCTAGAGGTCCTTACTTAGGTTACTTTTTCGATGCGTGGCTATTCAAATACCCGATGTTATCCGAGTTAGACAAGCCGACCGTAATATACTTTGTACTCGAATTTGAATAGAAGTCATTCTTTTTCAAGCAAACAACTCCCAGGAGGACCTTTTGAAATGTAGAACCAAATCGGAGAGAAATTTGTGACACGCAGAGGACCCAGAATAGGGTAGTTACTTGCAAATGCCTTTCTTTTTTTTTTTTCCCTTCTTCTTTTAATAGAACTATGCAATACTTTCAGTACATAAAAGAAATCTGAGACGAGGTATGCCAGAAAAAAATTCGATACAAAAATAAATTAATCTGGTTAAATTTAAAAAATAATTAATCATTATTTTTACTAGCATAACACAAAAGTAATTTAAAAAAAACTAGGTTATTATATTTCATTATTTATTGTCTAAAATAAGGATACATATTAATAAAAATCAAAAGATATATATATATATATAACAATTTATTTCAGAAAAAAGTAAAATATGAAAGAAAACTATTTCTCGTCTGCGAAAATACAATTTTACAACATGTTATTTACAAAATGTATTTTGTTTATAGTAAATGCTTAGTGTGAACTATTTTAAACAAAAAATAAAAGATAGTGTTGTTTTTGTTTCGTTAAAGCATTCTAAAAACCATGTTAATTTCTTTTTACAATTTTTTTACACCTGTATTAAAAATTACATGAATCCTAACCGAAGTAGACATTGTCAGGTCTTTTTAAAATATACAGAAACTTTATATATATATATATATATATATATATATATATATACTTAAAGAGGAAAAAAGAAACTGAAATTTTAATTTTACTGAGTAATTTTTTATTTTTTTGAGAGATTATTATGCAAGAAATTTATTTATTTACACTTATTATTTATTATTAAATATAAAAACTTATTAAAAATTGCTCAATAATCATTTAAATTCTATTGCTAAATGGATTTAAAAGTATAAAGATCTCTTCCTTTAAATATACAAATAACTATTCAAGCAGTTTTAAAACAGAACCGATATTTATACATTGCTCAGAAATATTCTTATCAAAGGCTGAAATTTTAAATCTCAAATCATTAAACACAATCTAACGTAATCGGATAACTTTAACAGCAATAAAACCTTCTCATTGATATACTGTCGTGTGGCTCTAATGCAACCTATAATGCAGTTAACAAGTAACTTCTCAATATATTACGAAGCCGAACATGCCAATAAAATTCTCAACTCAACGAATGGAAGCTGAAAATGGGGCTTGTGCATTTAATTTATTGGAAAACAATATTAATTATAATTACTAAACTTCTTTTAAAGTGAAATTTAAAGAAAAACAATTTGGGGGACAGTTTTCTGAATTACAACCAGGATATTTAAGCAGACTTCACTTTTTCGATGCATAATTATTTAAAATAATTGTTTAATTCATCATCACCATCATTGGTGTAACAGCTTCATGGTGGGCCAAAGCCATTTGCTTACTGGCAGATTTCGAGACAGGAGATGTTTTCTTTTTAAGACGTAGGGTTGTCATTTCTACGCCCAACAGTCATATTATATCGCGATCTACTGTTTAAAGTGGATTCCGAACCACTACAAACATCCATGGCACCGCCAGGACTCGAATTCGAAACCTGTGGCATCGAACGCCAGAGAGCTAGTCACTCGACCATCAGACCCCTTTTGTTTAATTAGATATTAAAAATGGAAAAGAATGAATTTGAAAGTTAGAATTGCATAATATTAGCGCTTAAAAATACGAAAATGTTATATTTGCAAGTGCAAATTATCAAAAAGTATATTGAACATTCCTTTCGAAGCTATTCTCATAGTAAACTACTTTATAAATATAAATATGGCGAAACATTAAAACTTTTAATGCATGAATTTAGCGACGAAAAGTTGTTTGTTCAAGAAACCACTTTAAAAATTATTTTTTACGATACTTATACTATAAAAAACTATATAATACATTGAAGTGACAAAAGTCATGGGATACCTCTTAATATCGTGTCGGCCCTCCTTTCGCCCGGCGAAGTGCAGCAACTCGACGTGGCATGGACTCAACAAGTCGTTGGAAGTCTTCTGCAGGAATATTGAGCCATGCTGTCTCGATAGACGTTCATAATTGTGAAAGCGTTGATGGTGCAGGATTTTGGGCACGAACAGACCTCTCGATGATGTCCCATAAATGCTCGATGGGGATTCATGTCGGGCGATCTAGGTGGCCAGATCATTCGTTGGAATTGTCCAGAATGTTCTTCAAACCAATCGCGAACAGTTGTGGCCCGGTGACATGACGCATTGTCATCCATAAAAATCCCATCGTTGCTCGGGTACATGAAGTCCATGAATGGCTGCAAGTGATCTCCAAGTAGCTGAACATAAGCATTTCCAGTCAATGTTCGGTCCAGTCGCACCAGAGGACCAAGTCCATGCCATGAAAAAACAGCCCACACCATTACGGAGCCACCACCAGCTTGAACAGTGCATTGCTGACAGTTTGGGTCCATGGCTTCGTGGGGTCTGCGCCACACTCGAACCCTACCATCAGCTCTTACCAACTGAAATCGTGACTCATCGGACCAGGCCACGTTTTTCCATTCATCTAGGGACCAACCGATATGCTCACGTGCCCACAAGAGTCGCTGCAAGCGATGTCGTTCTGTCAGTAAAGGCACTCGAGTCGGTCTTCTGCTGGAATAGCCCAAGAAAGCCAAATTTCTCCGCACAGTTCTAACAGACAAGCCCCTTGTACGTCCCACATTGATTTCTGAGGTTATTTGACGCAGTGTTGCTTGTCTGTTAGAATTTATGACTCTTTGCAGACGTCGCCGGTCTCGGTCGTTAAGTGCAGGCGGTCGACCACTGCGCTGTCCATGGTGGGATGTTATGCCTGAAATTTCATACTCTCGGCACACTCTTGACACAGTGAATCTGGGAATGTTGAATTCCCTAACGATTTCCGAAATGGCATGACCCATGCGTCTAGCTCCAACTAACATTCCGCGTTCTAAGTCTGTTAATTCCCGTCGTGCGGTCATCATCACGTCAAAACCTCTTCACATGAATAACTTGAACAGAAATGAAAGCTCTGCGAAAACACTGCGCATTTATACCTGTTCTACGCGATGCTACTGCCATCTGAAAATTTGCATATTGCTATGCCATGACTTTTGTCACTTCAGTGTATATACTATATAATATTACTATAAAAACAACCGTAGATTGAGTCCCTAAAGATATGCAATTAATTATTCCAACTATTTTAAAACAGTCATTTATATAATTTCCATCAAAACTTGGAAATATCTAAGTTAAGCCAATTTTATTTTTCAAATCATTATGGGAATTCATCCGAATGTAATTAGTATCATCCCTTGTAATAAAATCATAGCAAACATCTGTTCGAACTCGATTCATCTTTGGTGAGGCTTGTAAGTGACGTCACAATGTCCTATGAAAACAGAGATTCAAATAAATGTTTTAATTTAATGTATAAGACATTATATCTCTATGATGAGATAGGAAAAGGCATGTATTACATAATCGGGTCTTTTTGATAGAAATGTAGTAAATGAATTTTAGTTCGAGCTGGTTCATTGGAAGACAGTTTTTCATTTGCAATCATTTTAAGACGCTTGCGTCTGTCTGGTTCTTGATTTTCTGGTTCGACGGTTGATTTTTTGGATTCATTGAATAATTTCCTGAATTATAGCAATGGAATTTTTCTAATAATGATGATATTTAAACAGAATATAATTTTGCAATGTATAATTAGTTTCATTAAAATTAATTAATTAAAAGAAAATTCATTGATGCATTCATTGTTGAATTTTGAATTGATTAAAAAATTACAATTATTTTTATATTTTAAAAAATATTATTTTTATATATTAAAAAAAATGTTATTCAACAATTCTTTTGAAGAAAAAAATGCTTTATACATCATATTTAAATTCTAGAGTATTTCTTCTTCAAACTAATAGTTGAATAAAATAAATTTCTATAAGTATAATAGTGCGCTCAATAAATTATTTCTTAATTAAATTATTCAGTATACAAATTATCATAAACAACAAAATGTACTTATTTTGTTTGCAAAATATTATAATAAATTAAGTAATAAAATGCTACACAAATCAGTGCATGCCATCTAGATTCTATTATAATACAAAAAAGATTAATTCAATCCTTTTAAAACATCTTCCTACAAATACACAACTATTCAAATTATTTTAAAACGGCAATATTTATCTCCTCCATTACTCGGAAATACCGCCATCGAAAACGGAAACGAAATTTTAAATTTCAAATCCATTTCGGACATACAATCAAGTGCTTGTAGCGGTATCATTATCTGCAATAAAATCTATTCCCCCCATTGCAAATATATATGTCACGGACTTCAATGTCACCTCTGGTGCAGTTAGTAAGTAACCTCTCAATGTCCTGCGAAGCCAAAGATGCGAATGAAATTTTCAACCAAGCGAATGGGAGTTAAAAGGTTGGGGAATTGATTCACTAGTGTATCTAATGTCGTGGAAAGCAATAAACTGCAGACTCAATTTCTCACTAAAGGGAAGTCAATAAATTTGTATTCGGCGACAACTCGAAAAGACACTATGTCTCTATGATGAGATAGGGAAAGGCATGTATTACATTAGCGGGTTCTTTTTGGATACAAATGTAGCGAATGAATTTTACTTGGGAGTTGCTTCATTCAAAGACGGCTTTTTTATCTTCTTCTTTTCATTTGTAATCATTTTAAGGCGCGTCTGTCTGGTTTTTGATTTTCTGGTTCGATGGCCGAATCTTTTGGATTCATTGAATAATTTTGGGCCTCTTTAGTATTGTTTTTAGGGACATTGTTGCTAGTCGTGTTTGATGGTTTAATTTTGTTTCTATTGGAATGTATTCGTTTACTTGAATAGCGTGTGATTTTAATGGACTGCTTTATTACTTTTAATCATTTGATTGTTGGAGATCTAGACTTGAGAGATCATTAAAAGTTCTGCCAATATTATCTTGGTTTCTTTAAAAAAATAGTTTATTGCGTATTCTGATACGAATTTTATGTATTAAAAAAAATGCTATGTGATATTTGGTGTACGTATTTATTTACATATTTGGTTAATTGAAAGATTTTTTTTTTTCATTTGTAATCATTTTAAGTTGTTTTGGGGACATTGTTGCTGGTCTTGTTGGATGGTTTAATTTTATTATTTATTAGTGTATTCGTTTACTTGAATAGTGAGTAATTTTAATGGACTGCTTCGCATTAAATGCTGACTTTCATTACTTTTAACCATTTGATTGTTGGAAAACTAGACTCGAGAGATCATTAAAAGTTCAGCCTATATCACCAGCCATATATGGTGAACTTTTAATGATACTGGTTTCTTTAAAAATAGTTTATTGCTTATTCCAATACAAGTTTTAAATATTAAAAAAATATGATATATCCTCATAAATATATATCATGTAATATATCTTTATACATTTATATTTTTATGTATTTTATATTTTTATTTATATTTTTATGTATTTTATATTTTTATTTATATTTTTATGTTATTTTTATAGCTACATGATATATATTTTATTCTAAAAATTTGTAATTGGCAGTTTTTATTAAACATACGCATATGATTGATATTGTAGTAATATCATATCTTTGCATTTTGATTATTTTAATTATTATGTGATTGGTACACTGAAATATAAATAATTAATTGTCCTTTTTTCCCGTCGTGTTAGTAAATTGCAACTAATTATGCATAAATTAAGTGTATTAATGGAGAGATTATTATTATTATTTTAAATTTATGATAATGTATAAAAAGAGTAGATAAATTATCAAATTAAAAATAACTCACATATCTCACTAGTCACTTAAAAAGATATCTTGGTCGATCAATGATTAAAAAATAGAACCTGCTATTAATTGGTTTGTATTATTAACAAATGTTAATGAATATTTTGTAGAAACGATTTTTTTTCCTCCTTCTAATTTAACCCAATAACTTTTTTTAAGCAATATTGATAAATATTTCTGTATGCAATAAAATAAATATTTATTAATTGATTGAATATTAAAAATTTAAAATATATCTGTTTTCATTTAATAACTTAAATAAAACACTGCCCCGCATTAAAAATAATTTACGTCAAAATATTGTTACTTAATATTGTTACGTTTATGAAATAAAATTTCACTTTGTTTGCTAATATAAAAAAATCTACAGTATACAAATTACAGAATAAATAATTGATTAATAAGAAAGAATGCATAGTTCAAACATATTATCTTTGAATAAGTGGAAATATTTAACTTCGCCTACTTTTTGATTTTACTTTTTTTGCTGTGAAGGGATTATAAAATGATTAAGCTAACTTAGTTTAAGGATGATAATTGCTGATATGTAACAGATCGCGCAGTTTCGAACTACAATTCTAATTCTACAAACTACAATACAATTCCACTATCTAATTCCCTACCAATATCCCTAACGTCATCAATTTGTCACCAAGTACTTGTTAAATTGATTTTAAGAGAGAATAACAAGGCAGTATTGTATCGAATGTCTAACTGTTGTATGCTCCACCGTCATATCATCTACCGTGATGCATTTAGAGTCATAAGTGATGTCCATAATTCTGTCCTGATGTATACTAATGTTGAGGTCCTCACGCTTATCCCCAAGTTCTTTGTTAAATTAATGATAGATGAAAATAACTTATAACTTGAAAGTATTCTGTATAATATATATCTAACTGTCATATAATATAGGTATATAATGATATAGTGAATGTCTAGTTGATGCACATAATAGTTTAAGGAATATAAAGTTGGTATACATAATATTGTAGTGAATGTTATGTTAGTAAATATAATAGTGTAGTGAATGTCAAATTTGCATGTATATTGGCATATTGAATGTCTTAATTGTTATATGTAAGGTCGAGTGAATGTCTTAATTCCTGTATACTGAAGCATACAATTTTGTAATATAGTAATCAAATTTCTGGTATAATACAGTTGTATAATATAAAAGTTTAATATAATATAGTAATTTAATTTAAAATATATATAAATTTATAATACAGTTGTAATCAAATCTGTTGCCAAGTTTTAGGTTAAAGGGATAATGTATGAGAATATTTTTAAGAAACAAAAAGCATTGATAGAACAAATATTATTAATCAAACCAATAAACAATTCATATCGTGGATGACAGCAAAATTATTTTTGTACGAGATCTGCCTTTTGAATATATTGAAAATTATAATAATCATCTATAATAATAAGTTATATAATAATTAGTCATTTATAATATAATAATTATAAATGACTATATATAATATTATAGAATAGACTTTATATAATATTATAGTCATCATCTAATATAATAATTAGTCATTTATAATAATAATCTATATTGCTCTTTCTAAGCAAACATAGTGATGAGGTTGTAATACATTTAACAACTATTTCATTATTAAATATAATATTAATAATGGAATGTTTGTTAAATGTACTATATATTTTCTATGAAAACTTATTTGTTTGATCTTTAGCACAAGTTTTTGTTTTTATTATATATTTACTTATTTAAATCCTTATGGCTCAGGCTGAAAATCATCAATGAAACTTCGCGCCACATTTAAAACAATCATGTACACGTAATTTCACAAAATTGTTTTCTTTCTTTTTCAGTGCACTGAACCTCTTTGGAGATAAAAAGAAAAGTGTGTGTGTGTTTGGGGGGGAAAAAAGAATAAGAATGAATGATTCTTATTGTGATAAGTATTGATCGTGTTTATTGGCGACACATTTCTGTGCGATACATTTTATGGTGATACAATGGTTTTTTTTTATTTATCAGGAAATGTAGAGTTATGATTCTGTGAAGTAGAAAAAGGGGTATAAAACATCTCCCAATTATTTTTTTGTGAATGGTCTCTATACCCTTAATATTTCTTTTTTTTTTTTTTTTAAAGAATATATATATATATATACATTTCAAATTATATGCAAAGTGTCCAAGACATAAATTATCGAATTTGTTACGATTTGTGATAGTTTATTCAACGTTTGTTGACTTCTTTTGGTGAAAAACAATGATCAGTGAAAATCAATCAAAAATAAAAATGTCAGTAAGAAATTTTTTTTTTTTAAATAAGAAAATAATTAATTCTTTGAAATGTGACAAAACTGATTAATATATTTATCGTATTTAAAATAAAACATTTGATTTATAGAATATTTTAACTTAGGTTCTTGGATATTGTTTTTTAATGAGGAACGTGAAAAGTGGTGAAAATTATATGTTATTTAATAATATAATAAAATTAAACGTAAACAAAATGAATAAACATTTAAATATCTCGAAGTCCGTTTTATTACAATAACTTGTTATTTCCTATTAAAATAATAATGAAAACATTTATGTATTTTTTATACTGTTCAGTTAAAGGTTACTACCATTTAATCTTTTTTCTTTAAAATTTATATTAGCCATTCAAAATTAAAAATACACAGCATAAATCTCAATATAATTAGTAATAAATGCTTATTTCTTTGACTCATTTATAAATGAAATCACTTATATGCTTGATTACTCATTTATCTAATTTTATATTTAGTAGTTTTGGGTTATTGTGTTTTTAGGGGTAGCATGAAAATTGTTTAAAATTATGTGCTATTTAATAATTTAATAAAATAATAAAATTAAACTTAAACAAAATAAAATACACATTCGAGTATCTCAAAAGTTCGTTTAAATAGAGAACCATGTTATTTCACATTAAAATAACAAAGAAAACGTTTATGTATTCTTTATAATGATGTTCAGTTCATGGTTAGTACTATTTAGTCTTTTTTTTTTTTTTTTTTTTTTTTTTAAATATATATATATTAGCTGTTAAAAATAAAAATACGTAACACAAATCTCAATCTCAAAACAAATCTCTGTGTTTTTCTGCATAATCAGTTATAAATGCTTATTTTTTAGTCATTTATGGATGAAATCACTTACATGCTTGGTTACTCGTTTATCTCATTTTACATTTAGTAGTGAATTAATGATGCTAATTCATAAATGTGTTTTAATTCATAATTATACAATATTAAATTGTGATAGTAATATTTTTATACTATCACGATATACTATAAATATCAAAATATTTAGTTTCTTTAATTCAAACATTTTCATTTATAAAAATGTTGATGCAAGATTAAATTTATTTGATTTTATATGAAATTTATTTTCCCATTTATTTACTTATATCATCAGTTAATAAACTACTGATTACAATTATTAAAAGAGTTATTTTATGTGTTCTAACATTGTATATATAAATGCATTTGATAATAATATTAAAGTGATTAATTAGTATCTGTATTCCTGGAATGTATTAAAAATAATATTCTAAATATTTGAATTTAATAATGGAAAAATAATAACTAAATCTAATAATATTTGGTGTTATTGCAATTCTAACAATTTATTTGAATTAAATAAATTACTAGAATTTTATTAGTTATTATTCGCATACTTCATAAAGAAATTAAATTTTATGTTCTACAATTTTTTTTTTTTTTTTTTTAAATATCTCACTAAATATTCAGATTAAATATACGACTGAAAGTTTTATGCACGAGAAATATATATTGTACAAAATAAAACTTCAATCGAAGAATGAATCAAAATACAAGCGAGAGGAAAAATATATGTATTAATGCTTTTATAGACAGGGCTGTTTTCCTTTAAGAAGGATATGTAGCATTTTTAAAATTGCTAGTTAGAGAAACAATGTATCGATGTTTTTCGCTTACAATACAAAATAAAAAAAGAAATGCGTTCGAAACTATGTATATTTGTTCTTCAGCTGATGTTTTGTACAGATATACATAGTTTCGAAGGTATTTTTCACCACACCTAACAATCAGTTCCAATGCATAACAATTATTTTTCTACCAAACTTTCACAGAAACGAAGGCTAAAATTTGCAACGAATCACTGTGATCTTCTCCAAATAAAATTGAATGTAAAAGATATATATTTTATTGTAAACAATTGTGGCAAAGCTATTATTATACTGAAGGTGTTGACTTTAAAATTTTAAGATAATGAAATTTTTGTTTGGATTGTTCCCTTTTTAATATTATATAGATGATAGTTTCGATATTCACTGTTAGAAATTTGATGAATAGGATTCATTTGTTATATATTATAATGTAAAAAGATTATTTATTAATTGCTAAGAGCATTTTATTACATTTTATATATTTATATATTAATTAAATAGGTTGTATCATGGAACTAACCATGAAATGCCGACTATTTTCTCTCTCAAGTTTTATGTCCCAAAATATTAAAACATGTTACCATGCTTCCTCCTACCCACTGACAAAAGTGCTTTCTAACAAACTTCAATACCTTCTTCCTGACAAAGGCCTTCAGGAGAAATCGTCAGTTATCCTACAGACTTTCACCCGGAGAGAAAGTATATTTCGCGTATCTTGTGCGTAGCTGAGTATCAGATTTTCGGCGTAGAAGTGTAATACTTCCACGAATATATAATTATATGTCTTTAAATGTGTTAAGTATTGTATGTTTCTAATTGTATGTATATGGTGTTTCTACGTCTGTAAATAAAGCTGTGAGTTCTCCAACCTGTTCCTTAAGTATCTCAATCCAACCATACCTAGTTGCAATCTGGTTGAGCAACCTGCAGGCTACAAACATTTATTATTTGAATTCGTAAAATAATAGTTTCCTTATTGAAAATGCAACCTTTGTGTTGTTAAATACAGGTTTTCAAATTTGTTGGGATATTTTGATCACATCTTTTGGGACCATAAAGTCAAATCATGTTTTGCAGAGTCTCTACTGAGAATATTGAAAAATATTAAAAATGAATATTAAAAATATTAAAAATGAAATACAAAATGTATGAAATTCTTCTGTCAGCAACCTATCGTAACATTGATTTTTGAATAAGATTTGATTTTGGTTTGTACCAAAGACCAGAGTGCTAGTCAATTGGCCATCAGGCCGCGATGTTTGAGTACGAGCACTATATGATGCACTATAATGTATATGATTTTATTAGTTTTGAAATTAAAAAAATATTTCATTTAGTGTAACGTGCTTGGAGCAGCCTAAATAGAAGGGATCAGTTTGTAACCGTATTAGCAGTATCATAACCATATATGGAAATAATATATATGTATATAATCTTTAAGTTACCATATGACACGGTAAATTTCCGGTACATCGGTTTTGTAGAGATAGAAAAGATTTGTTCATTTGGAGATACATTTGTTCCAGATTACTGTGAGCACCAGAAATCTTAAACTCGCCAACTATTCTTCTATGATGAATGATGAGTTTGACCTTAGATCTGTAGAACTGTGCATCATCATTATCATCATTTGGTGTAGCAATATTTTTCATCTAAAATTAAAAATATTAGGTGGAAAGATTATTTTTCATATGATCATGCTACTATCATTGTTACCGTTAGAAAAAAAAAAAACATAATTATTACAAAAACATAATTAAGTCTTAGATTGTAATTCCTCTTTGTTAACAGTTGTATTTTAATGACTCTTTTCAGAACCTGTATATCTGAGAATTAAATCATATAAATAGTCTTGGTTCTGTTAATATTCATATCAGTCTTCAGGTAGAAGACTTTTAATCTCCTACTGGAATATTTTATTTAAGATAATTTACAGAACTTGGTGGTTCCACCGAAACAAACTATTTGAAAATCCATTTGCTACAGATGACAATTGCTTTTACTTCTGAGGAGAGTAATTTTGATTTTAAAGCGCAAAAAAAGTCAGGAATGACATTGACTTGACTTGTGGTTGCAAATTTTTTCCAATGCCCATGTCTTCTATTTACCCCATGACATTACCCACCCAAACTCATTAAGCAGGCAGGGCAGTTTTATGGTAGCAAACCATACTTAACATCAGCTGTTGCAACCGAGTTTTAAACCGCACACGAATGCCAACATGTGGCGCTTTATTTTCAAAGTGATATATTACCATATTTAAAGTTGGTATTTGGAAAACTGGAGTTGCTTCGGAATATAAATGTCATTTCTTTTAACTGCAGATACAATTTTCTGCACCCGGTATTTTTTTTTATGTATTTTTTTTTGCCCCCCTTTTACTTTTTGGTTACAGAAGGAGAGAAGTTATTATGTACAGTATTTCTCATTTTGGTGTTTTAAAGGTCACATTAACTTTTGTGTGTGCGTTTTTTTATTTATTTGAATTGCTACTGAAAGTTTTTATTAAATTTTTGATTTTAAAAATACTAGTAAAAAAAAAAAAAAACTTAACAAAATTTGTTTTAGTAACAAATGAAAAAAAAGTAAGTGGGAAATTATAATGGTAATTTACAATTGCTGCAAATATTTCATTAGTCAGACTTGGGAAATAACATGAATGGAGTAACAGGAGGCAGACGCTATAATATTAAATTGTCATTAAAATAACTCAAATATCGTTACTTTGTGGAAAGTCTTATTAACAGATAAATTAACTAAAGAACTATTGTATGAATACTAAAGAACGTATTGTAACTATGTTAGGTAATAAGGAACGTAATCAAACACAGTACCCATTCTATTTATTGATACTTAGTATTATTTATTATACTTAGTTATAATATAAAAAGGAAATTTAATAGTTACAGTTGTTTCATTTCATTTTAGAATATTGTATTCCTCTGTTTGTAATTATATAACGTTATGCGTACAGAAAAAAGCATATTAGCAGCAAAGATTGCGAGGGAATATTAGCTGTAGATGGGTATTTGCGCCGGATATTAACGTTTTATGTCGTAAAACGCCAGCTAATGTTAGTCGCTATCCAATTGTTTTCTTGTGTACTCGGGTCTCAGATTACTGGCAGAAGGCAGACGCTATAATATTAAATCGTTATTAAAATAACTCAAATACTGTTATTTTGTGGAAAGTCTTATTAACAGAGAAATTAAGCATATGAACGTAATAAAACACCATACTCATTATATTTATTGATACTTTAGTATTATGTAATATCATCGTCATCGTTGGCGCAACAGCCATATGGTGAACCAATGCCGTCTTTCTACTTGCAGATTTCGGAACATGATATGTTTTTTACGGAGTAGGTTTGTCAGTCCAACTCTCTACAGTTATATTAGACCGGCACTTACAGTTTAAAGTGGATTCTGAGCCAGGACATCAGACCATTATTTAGTATACTTAATTAAAATGCAGAAATGAAATTTAATAAGTAGAGTTGTTTAATTTCATTTTAAGATATTGTAATACTCTGCTCATAATTATTTAACATGAAGCATACAGAAAAAGATATATTAGCATCAGAGAATTGGGAGAAATATTAGCTGTAGTGGGGGTTTGTACCGGATATAACCAACTAATCTACAAACACCAGCTACACCAGCCACCCAGCTGATTTCTTGTGCCCTCAATCTCCAGATTGGTAGGAGTTCTGAGACGTTAGTTTTAAATATTCGGTGAAAATACATATTTACGCTCTTTTTTTTAATGTTCCTATGAAAAAGTATAAAGATTACTGCTAATTTGACTCGAATTAGTTTATAAGTGAAAGAATAAAATTCTTTTAGTATAAGTTGTAGCGCTCTGGCGCTCGGTTTGAGCCACCTGTGGTGCTTGGATGTTTGCAGTGGTTCAGAATCCACTTTAAGACGTAGGTCCCTGTCTAATATGACTGTAGAGCGTTAGGCGTAGGTCTAGCAACCCTACCTCGTAAATAATCTGTATTGCGGAGTCAAGTGAGACTTCTACCTACTGACATGCTCCATCACAAAAGAAGCTGCCTTATCCTCTTTTCCCTCCTTTCATGAGACTAGAGTTCCTAGACTTGGTCTAGATGTTGCTGTTCACTAAGTGGGATAAGAGACAACAACAACAATCTTTCAACCAAAAAAAAAAATATCAAGATTCACGTGTTATACAAACAATAAACAAACCCTGATAATAGAATAATAAAAATACTAACCAGCATTTTTCATGGTGTAATAAGAGAAAATCCTAAAACTCTCGCAGTATGTACTATTAATGAATATAAGACATTTCTATACTCTGTCACAATCTCAGTTAAACCTCTTTGTTTCTGAAAGCAGTAACTATAAGGCACGCTATCGATAGATTTGAACTTTCCTTACACTAACGCTATTTTGTTAAAATATTTTTACTGAAATGTTAATACATATTTTATCATTACTTCTTACACTCAACAAATGCTTAAATAAATATTTGAATGGTCAATGAAGGAGGAATCCTCCCTTGTGCAGTTATTTATCCATTGAATATAAATTTTTATCGAAATTTTATATAAATACAATCTTTTAGCAAGAAATATCTTTTAAAACCGTTATTCAATTTAAAAATATCATCATAGGCATGTTCTTTATCACTATATCCGTAAAATCTTCAGTTGCTTCAGAAATATTTAAAATATTTTACAAAAAATATTATAGCCTGAAACATCAATCATTTTCTGGTAAATATCTGTTTTGACGTGGAAGAAAACTAATAAAATGTAATCTTATTTCGTATGAATTGTTTCTTTTTAAGTATAATGACATATGCTCTGTGCCAAATCGTATTTTACTGACTGTTGTTTTTTGTTTTTTTAAGTTCTCAATTTATATACAACTTATTTTGTTTCGTAATGGAACACATTTCAAGAAATTTGATTTTTGTGTTTCGTAGAATTGATGCATTGAAATAGATTTTAAGCGAAAAGATTGAATTGCCAAAAATAAAAGTTACCATATATTTTTCATTTGAAAATTTCCAGGATTTGGAATTTACAGCATTTATTCGCGCAGAATAATTCGTTGTGTAACATCTTGGAAAATATTTTTATTAAAAATGTGTGAAAAAATGAAAAATTTGTGAAATATATTTATTGGAGGTATGATTTTTTTTGTATTTATGTTAATTTTTCCGTATGCAACTATTCTGTTGTTTTTTATTATTTAAAAATGAATTTGAAACTTATTTTCAAAATAAATATTTTTAGATTTACTTTCTTTGTGCTATGTTCACATATAAAAGTAGGTATACTCTTTATTAAGTTAATCTGCTTAAAAAGAATTTTATTGCTGCTCTAAAAGTTATATAAAGGTTGACTGTGTTTTGACTTAAAAAAAATTCTCAATATTACGTTAGTGGAAATCTATCACTCATCATTTCGTATGCCAGATAGTGAGCATTGTTATTATAAGCAATGCAAAATTTTTAAAAAAAATTACTTTCAAATATATCCAAACTATATTTCTTCGAATTATGATTATTTTTCTCATATTTATTTTTCGATTCTACTTTTCCTGGTTTGTGATATTTTTCTCGCATTTATATATGTATACATATATATATATATATATAAATCTTGGACACTCAAAACGTTATTGTAATCTTTTTAAAATGCATTAAAAATTCACTCGAATTCCTTTTTAAAAAAATATTTAAAAAATGTATAGATACTTTAAAATTTATCCAACAGTTTTTAAAATTGCATTCAGAATAAATCTCCAACTTTATAATAATCATTCTTTGATTATCCATTTTAGCTTTCAAAATAATTACATTTATTTTATTATTCTTTTTCTAAAAGTAAAAATTATTATTAAAGATTTTTGTTTCAGAAATAGCTTAGAAAACTTTTGTCGTATCTCACATAACTCTCTCTCTTTGCATTTTAGTTAAAACAATTCTTTTACAGTCTAATTGGAAGAGATTAAACATTTATTTTAACAAGAAAACATCAAACTGAAATTTTGATTATTTTTATACTATAATCATCATCTTTTAAACTTTTCTGTGAAATAAACACGAAGAACGATTTCGCAAATTTTACATAACAACAACAAGAGGAAAAAAAATATGTTTTTGCGCATTAATTTTAACGTTTCCATTGAAAATGCTATTAATGATTAGCAATAAAAATAATTAGGGATATTTCTTTTCATGTAATTATGTTGTCAACGGCGCGCTCACATATTCGAGATTATTCTATTTCGTCAAAAAATCCCTAATTGTGAGCAAAATTTCTTTTATAGGCGGACGGTGCTTTTCGTTTTAGTTCTTTTTTGCTTCTTTTCTTCAAAAGAAATCCGAATTTTTCTTCTTTTTTTTTTTTTTTCACTTGAAAAGATGAAAAAAGGATAAAAAAAAGTCGAAAAAATATGTAAAAGAGGAATGGACACTGAATCTTCTAGATCAAAAGGTATAATTCCCAATTTAGCTTAGAATTTGTTTCCTTTTCTTCGGAACAAATGGAACGCATAACGAAGATCGAACGTTTTTTTTTTTTTTTTTTTTTTTTTGGAACGAACTTAAAAAATTAATGAGGAACGCAAGGGGTATCGTTACCAATGTTCTTGACAGGTCTTCAGCGTAGCTTGTTAAGGTGATTCGAACCTTCAAATTTTGTCACTAACCTCTTCAACTAAATTTTAGTGGCTGTATTGTCCACATTCTATTCGTTCGAAAAAAGAATATTTTAAAAAGCTGAGTTGAGTAGTGTTATCGATCGGCTGAGTCTTTTTATCTAATTAGAAAAGAAATCGTCTGCGGAATTATTTATATTTGTGTTTTCCTTCCATTTATTGAAAGAAGAGGAGGCTTGTTTATTCCTTTTCAAGTGATGCCATTCTTCTAAAAAGCATCTTTTGAAATATTCTTTTTTTATTATTATTCTTTTTGTTAACCGCAATTCGGTTTAGATTCTTACCGTGAATCACCAAAAGGCTGTATAGTGATAACTTTTTTTTTTTTACCTTTTTATGATTGTTTTGAAAAAGAACATGAAAAATTTCCGTTTTGGTATTTGAAACTTCCCGTTTGATGTAATTATGAGTTTTTATCGTGATATTTAAAGTTGTACGGGCAGGTTTAAAAGAGGAATATTGTATAGAATGGTAGATTTTTTGGAAGTTGGTTTTCTTAAAAAAAAATTATTTTTTATTTGTGTTTTAACAAAAAGACCATTCACTAAAAAAAAATAATAATAATAATAAAAGGCAAGTTTAGTTCTTCTCAAATAATTCATAGATTATGTAAAATTATGCTTAAATATAATTTGAAAATGCTCTTAAAATGATTAAATAATTACTTCTTTTTATGTACTTCTAAAGAGGTTATTTTTGAAAAAATAAGCATATCAAATTTATAAAGTTACTTTAAAGTTGAATTTTGATAATTTAAGTTACCCAAAACTAGCTATTTTATCTGTACATATATATAACAATGTTTATATTAATTTAAAAGCAAAAAATTATTCAGTTTTGTATATTAATCGAAACAATATACGTTTTGTTAATTGACTTGTTATTTTAGTAAAATTTCAACTGTTGTTTTATGAGTTCCATAGTGAGGACAACATATAATACCATGAAAAGTTCTATAAGAATTCTGCAACAGTTTTTCTTATAGTTTGTTTATGATTTCCAGACTTAACTAACTTAATCAAGGGTGAACACCCAATTTTCATTTGAAACTTTTATACGAAAATTAATCGCGATCGATTTTTTACACTAAATTCCATTTGATATAGATACTATATTATTGTGATTTATAACTGGAATAATATTTTATGAATTTACATTCATAATTATTAAGCTTAAATTAAGTTAAAAATTTAGAACATCACGTTATTAAAATTAATAATATTTCATAATTAAAAGTATTTTTAACATTTAAAAAAATGTATATGAAAATTTATCATTGTTTTTTTTTTTTTGTGTATAGGGGGTTATATATGTGTTACGAAATGTTTGAAGCATTTATGTAAACAAAAATAAAAAATTTTCAATAAATCATTTAAATGAGAAGGATACACAATAATAAAATCACAATATTAAAATTAATAATATTTCATAATTACAAGCTTAAAACATTTTAAACAAAAAAAAAAAATGTTTATGAAAAGTTTCATGAACAATTTTTTGATGAAAATCATGAAAATGAAATTTATGAAAAATCTTTTGAATTTTGAATGAATTTTTTTTATCAAAATCATTTTTTTTTGTGTGTGTATAGGGGGTTATACATATGTAACGAAACGTTTGAAATGTAAAACAAATTAAAAAAAAAAAAGAATTTTCTACAATAAAGAATAAAACAATAAAAATAAAGACAAAAATAAAAAAATTTTCAATAAATAAATCTTTGAAATTAGAAGGATATTATATATTAAATATTTCTTATATGAACAGTTTATATTTAATAATGAACTTGATGCTTACCAATAATATAACCTACAGATACCAGAAAAGAATTGTGAAACTATATATTATTTCCCCATCATTTAAGTGGAACAAAAGCACCACTGTCTTAATCCTCCGAAACCCTATAATTATAACAATTACTCATAATGAATTAATTCCTCCTTTTAAATGCAAAACACAGATCTCAATCTCTTACCACTAATAATTAACAAGCACGATGCGCACAGAGTGCATGCTAATGCATATTATTGCAAACTTAACACTTAATTTGCACGTAGGGAAACGGCGTGGAAGAAGGGCTCGCGGTGTATTTATTTTCCTAAACGAGTACTACACCCGCTTGGATAATAGTTGGGTAATGGCCGTTCCATCGTGTTAGTCTAGCTGAAGGGCATAATTAGCCTTTTCGGCCTTTTTCAATGAAATCATCAGCTCATGGAGGGCTGAGACAATAAACTATCCCATGGGTCATGGGGATTGTTATTTTTTAACGCCTTTTTTTTCCAGGAAAGTTTTTTTTTTGCTTTGTTTGGGACTTCTGATTATTCTTTTTTCTTTCATGCCACCCGGAAGCTTATGTTTCATTAATATTGAATTAGTAGGATTTTGGACGAGGTTTTATTGCATTTTTTTTTATTAGAAAGTGGTGTATTTTTAGATTTCGTTTTTTGTATTGCGTGTTTTAAATATGCAAAATATTCATTTTTGTAAATAGAGTTACATGTGTGGAATCAGTTTTATTTCAAAAGTAATTAAGATGGAATTTTTTTTTTTCGGTTACATTACAGTTGTGTCAAATTTTTAAACAAAGCGGGTTTTTTTTTTCCTTTCTTTCTTTCTTATTTAAAATCACGAGAAACATAACTTTTAATATATGACTGTCAATTCATTTTGATCTACTCATATATCCTAAACATGCAATAACATAACAAAACATGCAATACAAAAAATAAAAGTCTAAAAATACATCACTTTCTAACTTTTTAACGCCTTTTTTTCCAGGAAAGATTTTTTTTTTTTTTTTTGGGACTTCTGATTATTTTTTTTTTTTTCATGCCACCCGGAAGCTTAAGTTTCATTAATATTGAATTAGTAGGATTTTGGTCGACGTTTTAATGCGGTTTTTTTATTTATTTGAAAGTGATGTATTTTTAGACTTCTTTTCTATTTTTTTTGTATTGCAAGTTTTTATATTGCATCTGTTTTAAAAATGCGAAATATTCATTTCTGTAAACAGAGATGCATGGATTTCTATAGAATCATTTTTATTTCGGAAGTAATTAAGAGGGAATTTTTTTTGGTTAAGTTTTAATTGTTTTAGATTTTTCCCCTTTCTTTCTTATTTTAAATTACGATAAAAAAAATTTTATAACAATACTATCTGTAATTGATATATATCCTACCAGTTCATTTTCATATGTATCGTCATTCATTTATTCCTTGCTATCATGTTGTTTATTTTATTAAACAGCTTCAAAAAGACGCTACAAAGAAATAAAATAATATTCAGCATCAAATTTCTTAATCTTGTTTTAAAAAAATTTACGATGATAATATAATATAAATAAATAAATGAATAAAAAGATGATAAATATTTCTTTTTTACTGTAATTTGTGTATTCGAAACATTATTTCTGGCATCTAATTTTTGCTTATAAATCTACATTAGAAGTCGCATCTTCTCTTATTAAATAAAAGTATTTAATTCACTATAGTGTGGCAAAAACTTTGGAAATAAATGAGATGGTAGTTTTTTCATAATAAATATCCCATCAAAAATAATAATGTTAATATTCTTATTTACAGATATAAAATTTTATAGTGACGTTTTTAGATATAAGCGGATTTTTATATTATCTTCAAAAACAATTAAATTTTGAAACTTTATCCAAATGGTTGATTATTTGAATTGTACTTTGCTTAACTGTAGAATCAATAATATATTAAAAAAATGAAAAAGAAAATAACCTCACTGACCATGTTAATGAAATTTGAATTTCTCTGTGTAAAATTTTTAAATGATTTTTCATGATTAAAAAAATATAATTTGAGCTAAGCGTGTGAAATATTTATGGTCACATTCAACCATTAGCATGCATCCATAAATTAAAATGCTGTCGATGTGAAATTTTACACAGTAGATACTCATAAGATAAACGTATCCAATCTTTAGAAATCAACTTATTCAAAAATAATTCTAAAAATAATTCTAAGATGATTATAAAAATAACTCATAAGATAAATTGGTCCAAGTCTTTAAAAATCAATTAATAATTCTAAAATAATTATAAAAATAATTCAAAAAATACAATTTGAGTTAAGTGTGTGAAATATTTATGGTCACCTGCAAATATTACACGTATCCATAAATTAAAATGATCTCGATGTGGAATTTTACATAGTAAGTACTCATAAGATAGATGTATCCAAGTCTTTAAAAATCACAGCTCATAACCTCTTCATAATCATAACAACAATAATGGCTACTTCCAGCATTTATGACTGGTGTTGCATATTTGCAAATAAATTGTCTGGCCCAAAAAATGGGAAGGCTCTCTAGCATCTTAATCTAATAACGAAAGAGCAATTTATTATTATTAGATTAAGTTACTAAAGCACCAACTTCCCAAGCTTTGATTAATACTTCTTAAAGGAAGAATTTGTTCTCCAATTTCGTAACAACGTGATAATCTTTCTACCAACACAGTATCTCACTATTATTCTTTACCGAATTTCTCCATGCCCCACCTGAGTTTTACCTCGAGGGGATGCCCGCACCCTTATGAAGAGACGGTCTTCCCGCCCATGAGTGGCCCCCATGGGTGAGGTATGGGCCCCTCGACCTGCGACCCCTAATTGGGTGTCCGGGGCATCAGTGTACATTTCAACCCTCTTATTATAACGGGAGGTCGGCAATTACGATTAAAGGCCTAATATTTGGAAATACCCTTCTTTTAAGGGGGTCGGCTCATTTTGCGAGGGTGTTGTTGCACGGATGTTATTACGGGAAGGTGGGAATGTTTTATTAAATTATAGTCTGCAGAGGATGTTTATGACCTTTTGCGGTGTACTACATCAAGTTCCGTTGGATGGTGGTGTGGGATTGGAGTTGGTGACCTGATGTAGTATCAAGTCTGTTTGTATTTGAGTTCCCTAAGCAACTGTTAATGTTTTGTATGAATAGCTAAAGCTTCTGTTTCAGAAAATGTTATTCAGAATGTATGAATTAGGTGGTCATGCTGGCATTTTCTTCTACTTTTTGCGTACTTAATTTTTGTTGCATTGCGTTCTGTCGAAAGCCACATTATATAAATTTATAACGTTTTCTCTTGATAAAAAAAACATAATCTTAATATTTGTTTTATTATAAATATAAATTTAAACATAACAAATATTAAGATTTTGTTTTAAGATTCTTGTAGTCTTAGTTATGCGGAATTAATGATTTTTTTTTCTTCCGATCTTGGTGTATGTAACTGATGTGATTTGTTTTCTATACGCCGTATTGTAGCTAAAAGAGCTTCAATTTTTATTCAGATTTGTGTAGTTATATAATTTTATACTCGGAATTCGAAATCTTTTACATCAGTTTTATAAATGCTGAATTCTTAATAATTAAAATCTGAACGATAGTTAGGTAAAACATACAGAATATTAAAAAAAACCCTGTATAATTATTATCATTTTAAGTCGGATTCCATTTAGTATATTTCCAAATTCACCACATCTTCATATCTTATTTTTGCTTTTAAATATATATTTATAAACAAAATATGAAAATGAAAGAACAATATGGTGACAAACATACGAAAACATTTTGAAATTTTGAATAGTTATATTTATTGCAATAATAAAAAAAAAAGATGGAGACAATTTTATCTCGAAACCTACGGTAAAATTGACGTAATAGGCAATATAATCTCATCATCATTGAAGCAGCAGTCCCATGGTGTTTCAAAGCTGTCTGAGTAGTGGCAATTTTTGAGACAGGAGATGTTTTCTTTTTACGGGTGTACGATTGTCAGCCGTACGCCTAACGCTCTACAATCATATTAGACCGGGACCTACGGTTTAAAGTGGGTTCCGAACCACTTGCATCGCCGGAACTCGAACCCGAAACCTGTGGCACCGAACGCCAGACTTCTAGTCACTCGATCATCAAATTGTAACTTAGCCGATTTTATTTAATGCACATAAATTGTTTCAAATGTATGTTATGTCTAACATACATAACATATATTGATTGTTGGTTAAATCATAGAAAATTTACCATTAATTGAAATTGAGCTGATTCGAGTTTCATTCATTTGTGACAATTTACTCTCACTTGTTATTAATTCGCAAAAATGCAGTTAAAAATTTCACTTTGTTGCTTTTTTTAATGTTTCCCCGACAGAAAAAAACTCAAAACGACGTTTCCTAAAATATATATAAAAAAAACCATTTATATTTTATTGCTTCTCGTTGCATGAAAATATCCGCAATCAGTGCACAAGCGGCAGCTAAGTGACAAAAATCAGTGCAAGTAAGACTTTTTTTCATTCTCATTTCCCCTTTTCTTTTTCACCCAAACATCCGTTATCGCCGCGCCTTTGACTCCAATTAGTTTCTAGAAATTATTGGGCGTTAAATAACCGGTGGTGTGTCTATGTACCGTTACAGCGCGAGCCCATTCGTCAGAGGCACGGGGTGTTCCACTGTAGGGTCGTAGATTACGAGGCTCTACTTTTCGGAATTGAAGAAAAGTGATATTTTTGGGTTTGTTTCGTGCAATTGTTGTTGTCGTCTGACGCCCTTACTTTCTTGTGGTTAGGGCAAAGGGGTGTGGGTGCTTTTTAATGTGAGTGGTTGTTTGTTGTGCTTAGTTAATATATAAAGTGGATATTGAGTTAAAATTAACGGGAACATATATTTTTTTCTTTATAAAGGGATATCTACTAATTTTAGGTAATAGTTTGTGTTTTTTAAAAAAATGCATGTTTCTTCAGTTTTTATTTATTAATGAAAAGAAAATGGCCACATGAAAATTTTATAAAATTATATGTTTTAGTGATTTTCAGATAAGAAGAAAATTTTTAAGAGGATTTCTTAAAATTTACTTTGGTAATTAACATTGCGCCTGATGGCTGAGTGGCTAGCTCTTTGGCACTCGGTACCACAAGTATCGGGTTCGAATCCCGGCAGTGGCATGGATGTTTGTATTAGTTCGGAATCCCCTTTAAACAGTAGGTCCCGGTCTATTATGACAGTAGAGCGTCACAAAGCACAATCAGACTTCTTCTCACCCGCATAATTCCCAAACTGTAAAGGGGCAACTCAGTTCTAGGTACAGTGGTGTGGTGTGGTGTAGTAATGGTAATTAACATTGCTTTAAATACTGCAAAATGTAACTTTTTTTTCTCTTGTCCACAATTTAATCATAAAATAAAAGATCTTTTCTGCGGGGCATTAGCGTCCGACAGGCATAAAATATGCTTAATAATTATGTAAAATTTCATGTGATTCAAATTATAGGTACGAAAGTATTTGAGAAATTCAATCAACGATTTTTTGGTTGAAACATTTTCAAAGTTCAATTCAAACACTTTTTGTGCGGTGTAACGCAGTTAGAAATAAATGAATAATCATGGAACACTTCTTTATATTGGCTACAGTTAATAAATACATTTCAATAAATGCATCCAAGGGGCCTGAATGGCCGAGTGGCTAGCGCTCTGGCTCTCGGTACCACAGGTTTCGGGTTCGAGTCCCGGCGGTGCCATGGTTGTTTGTAGTGGTTCGGAATCCACTTTAAAAAGTAGGTCCCGGTCTAATAAGATCGTAGAGCGTTGCGGGGGCATTGTTGCTCCGCGTCCGTGGCTTATCTTCAAGTGACACGCGCCCCCTGGGTAATGCAAAGTGAGTACGTCTGTGCAGTACTTGCCTTAAGGCATCCAACACCAAGGTGTCTGTGTTTGCCAGCTGCATTAGAAAGAAAGAAAAAAATAAATGCATCCAATACACTTTGTATTTCTTCCCACGTAAGTGTTTTGGTTAAACTCTCCCATTCATATATTTCTAATTCTTTGACTGCTCCCAAATATTCTTTGCTTATTTTATGGAATTCAGTAACTATTTTAAGTGAGCTTGTTTCTTGCTTCATGCAATGAGTTTACATACATGTAAGACGCATACGTTACTAGGGGCGGATTAGGTGCTAACGTGGGATTTTTATTTTTAGCGCCTTGCTTTTTTTTAAAAAAGGACCTTTTGGTAACCCGAAACTGAACTTGGTACAATAGGACAAGTTACCTAAAAATAGGACGGTCCTTTTCAAAACGGAACGTGTGGTCATATTAGTTATATTGTATGTACGGTTTTCATTGATATTTAATTTCGAAGATATTCATTACCATTTCTTTTATTTTAGTGCGGTAATAAAATACTAATAATAAATTAATAATTACTAATAAATTACTAGGACCTAATGGCAGAGTGACTAGTGTTCTGGAGCTCGGAACCATAGATTTTGGTTTCGAGTCCTGGAAGTGCCATAGATGTTGTAATGGTTCCAAATCCACTTTAAGCCGTAGGTCCCGGTCTAATTAATCTTCGTGAACAACAAATCACGGGGTTGAGCGTAGGACTAATATTCCTACCTCGTAAAAAGGAAATTCGCATGTTTATATATATTTATATCAGAAAAAACCGGACAGATCTCATCTTAGATACTAGCATCAGGATGGTCTGGCTGGTGGAAGCTGGCTGAGACAGCCTTGGCGGGTAGCTATAATGCTTGAGAAGAAGAATAAATTACGAAATTGCATTTTATAACTTGGAGAAATCACCTTTTACAATGCGTAATATTAGCGTCGGGGGTAGTTTTTATCGTAGCCCAGTGTTTGCGGGGAACTTTTCAGGGTTAAAAAAAATGTTAATGGAAGGGAATATATATTTAAGGATTAAAGCAAGAAATACGAACTTAGAATTTAGTGTTTATTCCCACAAAATATTTGCGTGTTATTATAATAATAATAATTAAGATTTTGGAGCATACATTGTTTATAAAAAAAAATTGTTCTATGCGAAAAAATCTGTGTTAAAATAATTTTTTTTTTTTTTTTTTTACTGTTAATTGCTTCACTTTTAATAGAATGCAGGTTAATTCTTATTTAAAAACTAATAATTAATTACATAGGTTTTATTTTTATTTTAATATTAATAGATTAAACCAATAATTCTTGTATATGGACAGGCTTTTAATATAACTACCCTTGAGAAATTAAGCACAACAGATTACTTTATGCAATGTTTATAGTAATTTTTTTTGTGACTAAGATAAAAAATTTTTTTCTTTGTTTTAAAGAATGTATTTTTTGTTGTAAAACTTCATTTTTTAACTTTTTTAATTTAATAATTTTTTTACGTTAAAACTAGGTATTAATTTTTCATTTTTAACGTTTTACCTTTTTAATATAAATGATTAACAATATAAAATCAAAGGTATATTAATTTCCAATATTAATATTTATTATTAATGCTGAGTAATTATTAATTTTATTATTTAATTAATTTAATCCAATATTAATATTTATTATTAATGCTGAATAATTATTAATTTTATTATTTAAAGAATTTTAATGACACTTAATAAAGGAAAATTAATAATCTTCATTATTAATGCTGAATAACTATTAATTTTATTATATTATGAATGTTAATGATGCCTATTGAAAGGTATATTAATAAGTAAATCCCTATCTCTTTACCTTACATAAAAGCATGGAACACACCTGAATTTAAACGACAGGTAAGACTTGTAACAGATATCTTGGGTCATTCCACTCCATCTTCTTTATAATTTTTTTTTCTTTTTGAAGTCACCACAAGAAGCTTCAATGGTTCACACAAAAGCCGGCTCAAAAAACGCCCAAGAATTCGCTACTGTTATTCGTGTAACGCGAAGTACCAGATTCTTCGCACAACAGATCATAAACATCCATTTAGACCCCGTATGGCACCGTACCACCTCTCTGATATAAATCAATCCCTTTTTACAAGTTCCCCACCCAGAAATAACATAATAAAAAATATTCGCGGGGTTTGCTTGTAACAGTGACATGATCCCCAACTGAGAGGGGTTTTTTTTTTTTTTTTGTTGTACTCTATAGGGCTACTGTACGTTTGTAACTTGTTGTTTGGAATGTTTTGATAAAAGTAACTGTTACTCTATATTGAGGAGTTCAATATAAGGTTTGACTTTCTTGTAGCTGAATTCTATTTCCAGTGGGTGGTATTTTTATTTATATATTTATTTGGTAAAGTATGGTTTGTTTGTTTACTTTAATGGAGGTCCTCTTGATTTAAAATGCGATCTTTTTCACACAAAAAAAAATAATAATAATAAGTAAGATCAATCGTAATTTTTAGGTTTGACATTTTTTTTATATTTCTAGCTAAATGTTAAAAAAATCAATATGTAAATTATTATAATTATTAAAATTATGTAAAAATTAAGTTTAGTTTCATTTTGAATTTTTGACAAAATAATACAATAGGCGTACAATAATGGTTTAGTAAATTATGTAAAATTTTCTTAAAAAATAAAGCAATTGTAGTTGTGAGTCGGTTGTTTGTGCAGCTGGATCTGGGTGTGATCGGGTTGAAGAACACACACTTTTAAGAATATATCTGTTTATTTTACATACACGTAAAAACACAACACAATTAAAGATAGACAATATTTTAACTCATTTAAAACATCTAATTATACATTTGTGAAAGGATTCCACTTCTAAGCTGCAAATAAAGTTACTCAGGTACACGCTGGATAACGAAATATACTTTCTCTCTGGATGAGAGTCTGTAGGCCAATTTATGCACAGGATGATGCTAAACTATGTCTTCTCTCGGGGTGAGAGACTGTAAGCTAAACGTCTCTAAGGCTCGTTCCCACCGAGGCACGTGTTTTTCGACCCCTTCACAGCGAAACGTCCTCTCTGGCGAGTTGAAAGTCTCCAAGCGACGGACTGCAAACCGGTTTCAGGCGACCGCGGCTAGTGATTGGTCAAATTTTTTCTTCATCTTCTCGCCTACAACGCAACCTGTTTTGTCGTACGTTCTCTGGCGAGAGTCTCGAAGCCAGCCGAGGATTTCTTCTGTACGACGCCAGGTTAGCTCTTGCAGTGCGTAGGAGGAAACATGGTTACAGAATCGAAATTTTATAATATTTAGCTTTTAAAATTAAAACCATGTTACAGAGGTTTCTTGTAATTGTTTCTTGGCAATTTTAAATGTGCAAGATGCCTCACGATAAGCAATAAATTTACAATGAAATGCTATAATTTCATTTCGAAAAATAAATGTATGGTGATCTTTCGACAATAATCATAACATATAAATAACAATTAAAAAATTTATTAAAACTACACCTTGGATTGTAAGATTGAACCACAAACCTTTTTGTTTATATTCACATTTTTTAAAATTTTTATTTATGCAATATATCTAAAATAAAAATCATAAGAAATAATAAAAATTTATTCTCGAGTTCTGTAAAAATTAACTTTGAATATATGGCAAATGTTTTTGTACTTAAAATGTCGATTTTCTATTATTCATTAAGTAATGAGATATTTTAAGAAATAAAACTTCTCAATGTATTGCTGTTTTTTCATTTTTAAAGATGTTTTTTACAACGTTGAATGAAGAAAATAAGACTTTTTATGATTAAAGATTTAATTTAATTAATTAACCAAACTTATTTTACTTAGATCGATTAGTATTACATCTATTTTTATATGTATAAGACCCCGCTTAAAATAACTTCAATTAGAATAACTAATTTAACTACCTGTTTGTTTAATTATTAATGATTGAACAAGTTTCCCAAAATGTTTGACTACATAGTTTTGAGAATCTTTGATGTTGATTTGAACTAATTTTCCTGGAATTCAAACTTATATCGGATTGCTTGTTTAAGTAAATCAGTACATAACATATATTATGTATGTCATGATTTTTTTTTTCTTTTGGGAGTTATAGCAATTTCCTGGTGAAATTCCCATATTACTTTATGGTGCAATATTTAATTCCTTGATTATTTCGTCAGTTTACCATATCTGGGGAACTATTTTTGAAAATATTTATTTCTTGAATTTTTAATGTAATTCAAATTATTTCATATCAACAATATTTGTATACAAAAAAAAATTCAAAAATAATTTTTGCTCAAGGCAACTAAATATTTTTGCAAATACCTATATATTATTAGTAAATAATTTTATCGATTAATAGTTGTGTATAGGGGCCTGATGGCCCAGTGACTAGCGCTGTGTCGCTCGATGCTACAGATTTCGGGTTCGAGACCCGGCAGTACCATGAATGTTTGTAGTGGTTCGAAATTTACTTTAAACCGTAGGTTCTGGCCTAATATGGCTGTAGAGGTTGGGTGTAGGACTGACAACTCTATCTCGTAAAAAGAAAACATCTCCCGTCTCGAAATCTGCTAGTGAATTTTATGCTTAAACTAATATACTTTACATTATCTACAAGTATAGTGGGCCTGATGGGCGAATGATTAGAAATCTAGTTCTATGTGCCACAGGTTTCTTGTTGGAATCCTGTTGGTGCAATGGATGTTTGTTATGGTTGGGAATTCACTTTAAATCGTAGACCAAATAGAGCTGTAGAGCGTTGGACTGACAACTCTACCCCGGACATAGAGCTGACAACCCTACACCATAAAAAGAAAATATCTCCTGTCCCGAAATCTGCTAGTAGGCTGATGGCCTTGGCCCACCATGGGGTTGTTGCGCCATTGATGATTATGATGAATAATAATATATTACTTATTACTCCAAAACACTACCCACTTATTTTATTTCCTGATATTTATTTTTTTTTCAAATGGCAGTTTTGATGAGGTGTATCTTATAAAATACATTACAAGATTTTAGCCCGATTTGTGGCTCAGTGGCAACGCGCGCCGCTAGTGAGCATTAGGGTGAATGTTCAATCCGCTGGCAGCTTTATTGTAGGCACTTTCATAAAACTTGGACGTGTTTAATGTTCAGCAACTTGCCTTATTAATTGGGCTACCTGGTGGAAGTTTTCCGTCTTTTCTCAAATACGATGCGGCCTGGTAGCCAAGTGACTAGCGCTCTGGTCTGTGGTATCCCAGGCTTCAGGTATGAATCCTGGCCGTGGCATGTATGTTTATTAGTGGTTTGGAATCCACTTTAAACGATGGGTCCCGGTCTGTTTAGCCCTTGTGTGTGCAAGATGACCGTAGAGCGACAAACCAAACCCAAACCATATGCAAATATGGGGTAGTTCCCTATAAAAGTCTTTCCGGAAGGCAGTCCATCCTTTTTTAACGTCACTAAGCCAGAATTCTACCTACGGGTGCTCCATCGCAACAGAAGCTGACCCCTTTCCCTCTTTCCAAGGGACCACACGGGTTTTTAGACTTGGTCTAGATGTTGCTGTCTACCAAGTGGAATAATAATAATAATAAAACAAAGAAACAAGATTTTAAGAGTTTTCAAATAATAAAATTTAAATTATTTGTATTCCGTGTTAGAACAGCACTGCTATATCTTTATTTTTTAATATTTTAACTCAAATACTTCAATAAATTTTTGATATTTATCGAATACTATGAATGCTGAAATAGTAAAAATAAAAAATAATAAACAATTTAATATCTGACTATTCTTTACCTTTTTTATCATGAATTTATTACCATTGAATTGTGAAACTATATTATTTAATTATTATTGCTTAGTGGAATAAATTAATTTTAACCAGTAGTTCAAAATGGTAATGCAAACATTATAACTAAAGCAAATATTACTGTCTGGTACAGAGAACTCGCTTTGAATGCATTGAACAATTTCCATACTATTATTCTTATTGACTTTTTGTTATAACTTGAATTGTTCTTATTGTTATACCATTTTTATTGTTCACAATATTGATGAAATACAACTAAACCAAATATTTTTGTTAAGTTTAAAGGTTTCATTGTCCAATATTTTTTCCAAACTTTGTTATAGCACGGAAATGTTAAAAATAATCGAATTTTAGTAAAATACAGTTTTTCATAAATGCATAAGTTATCGATAGTTTCTTCGATATATCTTTAAAATGTCATAATTAGTATAAATTTTTAATGTAAGTACTTATAATTTGTAGATGGCAAAATATTTTTTTAAATGGGATTTTATGGAAAGGAAGATAAAAATTCCTATAAAACTAAGTCAGCTCATAATTCTTGGAAATTTTATAATCTGAATAATATATGAGAAATATGACATTTCGTTCTTAAATATGTCATCATGTATTGCATTTTTTATAAATGTTTGCTAATGAAATTTATATGATAAATGATTTTACATCATTATTTAACTTTTATTTAATATGTTATCGTGGTTGTTTTGTTCTTGTTTTATTTTATATTGAAAGATTATCTGAAACCTTCAAACGTTATCAAACGTCTCATATTAGAAAATAAAAATATTTAACCAATATTTTGTGACACGAAAGCTTTAATACTAAACCATATTGCTTGCTTTTATTTAATATTTTAACTTTATATATTATATTTTATATCATCAGGGTTAACATATATTATGTATTATATTATCAAGTTGCATCTGAGCCGACTATACGTTAGGAAATTTATAAAACTTTTATCTTATTCTTTTAGTATTATTTGCATGATATTTGGTTCTCATTGAAAAATTCTAATATGCAATATTTTTCTTTGCATATTTTACTATTTTTCTTTCTTTACGGTTATACTATTGTACTTAACCCTTTTTATTCTTAATTCTTATCTCTTCTTCTCCCTTTTTATTCTTCAGACTTAATTCTTTTGCATCATGCATTAATTACTTTCATTTCCTGACAGGAGACATTTGATAACCTTTAACGATTTCAGATCATCTTTCAATATAAAAGAAAATAAAACAAAAACAAAACAAACACGATAGCACATTAAATCGCAGTTAAATAATGATGCAAAATTATTGATCAAATAAATTTCATTGACAAACATTTATGAAACATGTAATACAAGATTACATATTTAAGAACTAAAGTCAAATTTCTCATAATTATTCAGATAAAAAAAAAATTCCAAGAATTTGCAGAATTGACAAATATGTTTTTGATATACTTGGATATTACCAACCAAACATGTATTCTGATGTAATATTGTAGTTTAAAAAAAATAGCAAACTCATTTGTTATAATCAAATGAATTAAATGATTTCGATTTCACTCTACTCTAACTCCTCCTTTTCTATGTAATTAATTCCTCCAATTTTATATGTAAGCAACCTATCTAAGCTTTAAAATCAATGATTTTTACTTTCAATATTTCATTTTTTTTACATTTCTTCAAAAGTCAAATTGACTTTTGGGCAACAATTTAACACAAGAATTAAATTGACTATTTATTCACTTTGGCAAGACCTTGGTTCACTCTTTTAAGCATTACGGTCAACAGCATGGATTCGTAAAAGATGTAATATTCTAGCTTAAAATTAATATTAATGTTGTATAATATGGCATAATCTCCATAATTAAATGAGTTGAGTGGTGATTTTTGCTATTAAAAATCTGTAACCCTTCCTGATAATAATGTTAAATTAAAGAACTGCATGCAGTTACAATAGAAAGATCATAGATCTTCATGTCTCACAATGTTTGTTACAATTTTTTAATTAAAAATCTTGGCTCACTTTTTTTAAACATTACTGTCAATAGCATAGATTCGCAATAGATGTAACATTCTGGCTTAAAAATTATATTAACTCTGTATAATATGGCATAATCTCTATAATTAGATGAGTTGAATAGTGAATTTTGCTATTAAAAATCTGAAACTCTTCTTGATAATAATGGTAAATTAAAAAACTGCATGTAGTTACAATAGAAAGATCATAGATCTTCATGTCTCACAATTTTTGTTCCAATTTTTTAATTAAAAATCTGAAAACCCTGATAATAATGCTAAATTAAAGAACTACAGGCAGTTACAATGTAGCAAGATCATAGATCTTCATATCTCACAATTGTTACACTTTTTCTTGTAACTCTTCTTTGTGCCTGCTATCTTTTCTTAACCTGAAGAATGTCTGCTATGGTAAAAAAATCAGATTAAAAATATGTGATCATTCGTGCTGATGATAAATTAAAGTAATTGTCACAGTAGTTACCAAACCTCATGACCATAGATTTTTGCTTGTTATATCTCACAATTTTTCTTGCGTTTTTTCGAATTTCACATCCAAATTGATTGTATTCACTCTTTTAAACGTTACTGTCAATATAACATGGATTTTCAATAGATGTAATGTTCTAACTTAAAAATAATAGTAACTCTGTATAATTGTTGTAATTAAATAGTTGAGTGGAGATTTTTACTGTTAAAAATCTGTAACCCTTCCTGATAATAATGGTAAAAAGAACTGCATGTAGTTACAATATAGCAAGATCTTAGATCTTCAAGTCTCACAATTTTTGTTACACATTTTTTACTAAAAATTTGAAACCCTTCTTGATAATAATAGTAAATTAAAGAATTGCAATGTAGTTACAATATACCAAGATCACAGATCTTCATGTCTTACAATTTTCGTTACACTTTTTTTATTAAAAACTGAAACCCTTCCTTGATAATAATGGTAAATTAAAGAACTGCATGTAGTTACAATATAGGAAGATCATAGATCTTCATATCTCACAATCTATAAAGATTCATATCTCGCAGATCTTTCTAACTCTTTTTTATGTCTGCTGGCTTTTTTTTACCTGAAGAATGACTGAATGAATGGTAAAAAGATCCTCAGATTAAAAATATGTGGTCATTGGTGCTGATGATGATAAATTAAAGCAATTATTACAGTAGTTACCATGCCGCAAGACTATAGATTTCTACTTGCTATATCTCACAATTTTTTCTAGTATTTCTACCGAATCTCGCACCCAAATTGATATTCCATCGAGATTTATGGCAAAGAATTAGAACTGGCCATTTAGAACATCGGAAGAAGCATCGAAAACCATTCACCCACTAACCTATTGACACAAACCTCTCGGAGGACAAGAGTTCTTACAATCAATCAGAAAGCTCAGTCCGGCATTAACCTTATTCTAGTTAGGTCAATTAATCTAACCGGCGTTTTGTGATGGTTCTTTTCTTCCAATCCTATTCCATCTTGTTAGGGGTGGCAAAAAAGGATGGCTACCTCTCGGGACTTCATTAACTATTGATGCCATTTTTCTGGTTAAATAGTTATCATTAGAGTGATATGTCTATTAGCACTGATCGCTTTCGGCGATGGCTTAATAATTCAACATCTGGGTTCACTTTATTATCCGGATTAGAAAAAGATGAAAAAAAGAGGAATTTCTTGAGCCTTAAGGATTATTATTTTTTTTTTATCATTTATCTGGGAAAAGACCTATTATCTTTCCTACAACTGTAATAATTGTGTTTTATGATAAGTTTTCCAGAGTTCTGGATTGATTTATTCCTCATAATCCTCTGGGGACTCATAGACATTATATTGAGTAATTGTCGTGATTTTTTTCATAAAATAGTATCCAATTAATTATCTTACCGAAGCTGAAATAGATTCAGAAATAGTAATGCATGTTCGAATAGAAAAGCGCATTTATGATAATAACGATTATTTGGTTTTTAATAATAATAATAATAATAAATTATATTCACAGGAAAAATTAAATTGCCATATAATGCTTTTGTGTTTAGTAATCAATTTTTTAAAATCAATCAAATTATTATTATTTTTTAATTATCATACACTTATATTCTAGAACAGATAAATGCAAATCTTAAAAGTGAAAATGTTAAAACAGAATAAAACTAAAATAAATATTTTTTATTTCATTTTTTTATCTTTGAAAATTTTTGTTATATTAAATATTAGATTAATTAAATAGTAATCTAAATTTTGGATGTAGTTAGATAAACTTAATAAATAAAAAAAAACTGAAACTTATAATTATAAATAAATGTTATAAATATGTATTTTTAATTAATAACAAGTATAAGTATGTACTTAATATTAATTAAAAACTCTTGCTTGCGTTTTGATATTTTTTATATCATCTTCGGCAAATAATTGTTATTTGATAATAACAGCATAATTGTTATATTTGAACTAATTATTAAAACGAAGGTTTTATCTTTTGTCTTCTTGTATCTTTATATTTTTAGCAATTTGTTTTATCGTATCTTTATATTCATTCAATGAATATTAATAAAAAAGGGTCTTTTTTTTACCATTATCATATTATTAGTGAATTAATAATTGATTATCATTTTCTTGAATAAGACAAAATTGCTTACATGTAATTAATTTTCATTTCATAAGAATATCTTATGTGTTACATTGTAAAACATTTTTGATACTTAAAGTTTCAATATAAAAAAAAATGACTCTGGGTTATTTTTTTAAAGGTAAGTTTAAAAAAATTATTGAATTAAAACTTCTTGCATAATTAACATCAATTAATCAAGTATTTATTTTCAATTAAACAAAATTATTTGTTGCCATTGCAGATAAAATTAAATTCAGTAGTTTCTTTCGTTTTTTTTTTTTTCTTTGCAAAATAAATAAATAAAGCCCTTCTTTTTCAAATGCACATTGCAGGACAGTTCTTAGACATCAGACATAAAATAAACCCTCTCTACAAACCTATTCCATCCATAAAATATTTTTCCAGATACAGAAAACCACTTCTTATCAGAATAATAACAATTAACCGCAGCGATTCCAAATATTGAAAACAGTCTTTTCCAATAGAGGGCGCTGACAACTCAAGAGTGAGATATCGTATCTCTCTTGGTAAAAAATACCGATTTGGGCGATCTTCTTTTGCAGAAACATATCTTTGTTTCGTATTACTACACGGTTATAGGCAATAACATGGAAAACCCTTATAGAGGGGATGAAGATAGAGTTTTAGCGGTTTCTGGCAGTATTGGATTTTTGTGACCTGAAATTTACGAGATTTTTTTCTAGAAGGTAGCCTGTATTTTTTTGCAAAGTTGAGGTACCGTATTTTTCTCTATGGTACCCATGGGAGGTGTTATCTCTGAAAAAGAACTGGAGTGGCCTCGTATTATTTGTATATTTATCATAAACGTCGTAAAAATTTAGGTTAAAGAACAGATTTTTAGTTCGCTGTTTAACTTTATGTAGGCTGTTTAGAAAAATGTTCCACCAATTATGAGTGTAGTGTGTGTGTGAGTTTTTATTTTATTGATATTCTTAAGTGTTTTGGTTATTATTATTTTTTTTAAATAGTAGCTTGATATTATCGCTGTTTATTTTTAAAATTATGCTTTAAAGCAAAAAAATATGTATTGTTACAATCTTGCATCCATTTGAATGTTATAACGCAAATGCACCAATATTCATTCACTGATGTTTATTTTTTTTAAAAAATAAAATGAAATGGAATTTTCTGAAATTATTTTTCCATCCTTAATTGTTATAATGCAAATAACAAATATTGCATTGCAATTGTAGTTGCATTATACAATGCAAATACAAGTAATAACAATACAAGTAATAAAAATCCGTAATGGTAACACCGGTAAAGGTCCATAGAAATTATCCATATGCTCGTTAAGTTATAAAAGAAATATTTTCAAAAAAGTAGTTAACAATTAATTAATTTTGTAACACAGTAGCAATAATTATATATTTTTAATAATAGCTTTTAGCAGTAGTTTTAATTAACATTCTTTTTGTACAAATTATACTTAATATTTGTATTAATTTTTAAAAATTTTTCAATAATGCGACTCATTATTGTGGCTGTTTGGGCAATTTGAAATACTTATTATCATGTGGAAGCTTGACATTATCCTGATATAGGATTATTGATGACGCCATAAATGTGAAGCTAACATATAAAACTGAAATTGTAAAACATGAAGATCTGTTTACAGCAATTTAGAAATCATGAAATGATTGAAACAGCATTAAGTTTTTCAAAAAGCATGGACACATTTATGGCATTATGAACGTAACATTGTCAAAGGCACCCAAGAAGATAATGCAATTAGGTATTCCTTACTCTATGCTCAAAATTTAAAATTAATATTTAAAACTATTTATTTGTTAATGTAAATAGCATTTTAATCTGACAATATCAAAATTGGTTTATCTGAAAATATTCTTAACAATGTTTTAATCATCTAATAAATACAAGAACCAAAATTACCACAAACGAAAATGGATATAGTATATCTCATTTTCTTTAACTTTCCTTCTTTTTCCACCACTCTTACCACGCAAACAAATTAAAATAAACTATCAAGAACGCACACATCACAGGCAATTCATCATGAGGCATACGAGAACTACGAAATGATGCTTTTACCCATTAAATGCCCGGCTGAAATTCCTCAACCATCTCTTTCTTCGCTTACTCTAAACTTCACAACTTTCCACACACACACACATATTCATCCCATCCCCAAAATTTACACCAGCATTTCTTCAAGCTTCCATTCATAACACTGAAATTCTAATTCTCGTCTAAGCTGACGAAACGCAGCCTCTTCAATTGCTGGGTCTCCACTTAAAACCATTAGGCTCTTCCAGATGGCTGGGCTCTAAGCAACGTCGGGCTACATTGTTATAGACTCCAAGAACCTTTACCTTTAAATTAATTAATGGAGCCCTTCACCACTGCCGCAATTAACTATCAGCACACCATCATCACTCAAAAGTAGCGCGGCGCTATCTTATTATGGAGCACGTCGCTGTTTGGCATTCCTTGAGTAGAAGATGGTTGGCCACGCGAAATTGGTTCGGGGACTTGACCTGTTGTTTGCGTGTCCAAGTCATCAAATCGAAGTCTCTTCTTGAAGAATGGGCCCCATAAGAGTGTCGCGCAATTTGAAGATTCTAATCAACGTGCGAATCTTCCGAAATGATCAATGATCGATTTGTTGAATTTGTTGAATCAACTTCTGTCTTCAGTAGATTGCAATTCATCAATTATTAGTTTTCAACTTGGATAGTTAAAATTCGTAACTTTGAAATTCGTACAATATATGTCTAATCTAAAGTATTCGTCAACCATTCAAAGATGGCTATTCTGGTCTATTCTTCGTCATCAATGGCTATTCAGGCTACAAAAGTAGACACCTATAACTAATCATGGATAATCATCACCTGTAACTAATTTGGATTATTGGCTGAAATACAAAAGATTTTAATTCCATTTCCTTCTTCAGATTAAAATTAATTAATAAATTAAAATAAAATGAAAAAGGAAAGAAAACCTGCTGGAAATAGCATATTGTTGTAATGTAATAATACTGTTGACCAAAATAAAACCCATAATGTGGTGCTAAACGAGGTTCATCTTTCTCATTAGGAAAACTTTTTAATATTGTTCGTAATTTTTATTTTCAAATTATCTTTCATTATATTAATTTTCTGTATTCGACGAAAGAGTTATTATGGTTTATTTTAATCAATTTTATAATTTCAATCCTCAAGTTTCCTTTATTTGCAGCATATTTATTTACTATTTATTTGCATATTTATTTACTTAAATTTTTAATGTTATTCATAATTTTTTTAAATGTAGGTAATATGTACTATATTTTTAGATACATGAAAGATCACAATTTTTTAAATTACATCTTCCTATTTGTTTGCTTAAAGAAGGATAGATTGCCAGGGCGCGTGAATAATTTTTTTTTTTCGAAAAAGAGGGTGGTAGAATAAATAAGTTTGGAAACCACTGGTCTAATTGATTCTATTTGAAATGTTCTCCTAGTCTCGCCGTACAGTATGTGCAAGGTAGTCCGGTGGAAGATGAGGTTTCAATTCTCATTGATAGCAGGCACTTCAAAGCTCTGAGATTTACTGCTAAACAAATGATGGATTGAGAAACGTAATTCATCAATTACCAAAGAACCTTTTGGTGGATGATTGATAATTTAACAGTTCGCAAGCTAATGGCTTGGAATTTATCGGGGTTTTTTTTGCAATTTGATGTGTATATGGAGGCCAATTGCCTCTCAAAACTATCAACAAATGCATAGATCCACTCTTTTTTGACAAAGTGGAATCATCCCTTGAAACTACAGCTCTTCAAACGTCGATTTTTTTCATCGTGAACTTGTGAGCTTATATATCTAATTTTGATGTTTATCAAGTGGGATTTTGACTACATTGGGATTTATCTGTAGCGTTTGATTAATATGCTTAGGAGCACTTTTTTTTTTTTTTTTTTTGAACATTCGTGGACTTCGTGTACCACTTAGAATTATAGCATGAATAAGCCCGCTGATTGTGATAAGAAAATTTTTAGAGACAACTAAAAGTAATAACTACCTCACATATGAGTGTTGTATGGGAGAAAATCCAGAAAACTCTCACAAGTCATCGATGCGATACACTTTTAAGTATCACATTCACATCGAGTCACCTGAAAGTCACTGCTCCAAGCATTGTCTCCAATGGACGCTCTAACGAATTCGAACTGGAGTCCTCCCGCATAATTATTTAAAATTTAATAAATAATTATAAGCATTTAATAATAAATTATTTAAAATTTAATAAATAACTATTTAACATGTTTTATGACCAGATAAGGAAATAAAACATTTTAATATAGTATTTTTCCTTGCTGACTCGTTGTGAGTCTCGTGTTTCAATAATGTATGACATAAATACTTCACAGACATATGTTGAGGGCAGAATCTAGAAAACTCCCATCTTTTGGGAGAAGTTTTGGGAATAATTGCCTTATATTTCTGTGTTGTATGAAAGAAAATCTAAAGAAAATCTAAGAAACTTCCACTTTCTGGGAAAGGTTTTGTGAATAACTGTCCCATATTGGCATGTCGTATTGGAAAAAATCTAGAAAACTTTCACTCAAACTCTCATCGATGCGAAAGCTTTGCATTCGTTTTCTCACTTGGAATTTAGTCTCCTCGTTTCTGAAAGTAATGACTACAACGGATGCGACTAGTAAATTCACACCTAAGTCCACTGGGCAACGACTCGGGAAAGTTTTATATATATATGTAGATTATAATTTAATGTGTCAGTCGAGTGTTTTGTCAAATGAAGTTAAATAGTTTTAAATTGACAATTTGAATGCATACATTTTTTTGTTATGTTTTTATCGTATTAATTCTCTGCAATTTATTTTCTTATAGGTTGCTCTTCTTCCTGTTTGCCTGTCGAGTGACGAGGCACGTGACCAGAGCAAATTCTTCAATGACGAGAATGTAAGTATAAGGAATGAACATATTTTTCTTTTTTCTAGTTAGTATCAATTTCCTTATGAAAGAAAAATAATTTTTTTTTTTAATTCTTTACTGCAATAAAATTGTTTACCAAAAATTAAATATATGGGGTTTTTTTGTTGTTTATTTTCAAATAAGATGTATTAAAAAATAAAAATTTATGATTAAAAAAATTATCGAAATATTATTAGAATAAAATTTAAAAACTATGACTAACTTAATACGGATAAAAAAAGTTTTTGTTCAAATAAATGAAGCATAAATGAGTTCCAACAGTACGTTTTCTGTTATTTCTTTGGTTTAAAAAAATGCTAATTTTATTATCCAGTTTATTATATATCATACTAAATACAAATTAAAAAAATTGAAAATTTTTGATTTTTTTTTAAAAATAATTATAATAATACGAACTAAATTATTTGTTATTCCAGAATTATTTGCAATTTTTTTGGATTGAAATTTCATTTAAAATTTAGTTTCGGAATTACGATAAATATTATTTGTTATCGTAGTAGTTATCAATAATTGAACGATACTTATTGATAACTGAAGTAATATTTATGGTAGTAATTTCAGTAGATAATTATTATTAATTAAATTTTATATTGAATAGTACTATGCTATGCAATTTAAAAAATTTCAATCAATTGTTCATGTCATTTTTCATGAAAGAATATCTAAATAAATTTTATTTTATGATTTGTGATGTAATTGATACCTTGAATTATGTTGGATGTGTCTTAAATATTATATCAACTCCATACTTCAATCTATAATTTAATCATATATCAAATTAATATTTCAGTTATACTTCAATCCATAACAATAATATTTTATATTTCCTAAAATGCTTCTGTAGTTTTTAAATAAAATGAATATAAAAATACTGTCAACAGCAACTTGTATGAAAAACACTAATCAAAATAAATAAATAAATGTTAAAAATACAACACTATGCTGAATTCAGAAGAAGATTCTGTAATGCAAATTATATATGCATGAGTCTATAATACAAATTATATGTACATGCATTTATAATGAAAATTATACATCTATAATGCCAATTATGTATGAATGCATACGTTTATTATGAATATTATACATCTATAATGCAAATTAAGTATTTGGTTTTATTTCTAGTACTTTAATTAATTCACTCCTATAAATATTTTATGAAATAGAGTTGATAATGACAAAAGTTTGGATACAAAATCTAATGTAATGACAATATTGCAAGCATAATTACATACATGTAACTGCAATACGTCATTATATATATAATTGTAAGCATAATGTAATAAACGTGTTACTCTAATATACAGAAAAAAAATTACCTCTAATTAAATTTTTGTGCTCGTTATATACGTGAAGTTCTTTCAAATTAAAAAAGGCGTCATCAATTTTCAGAATTTTTTTTTTCCTTTATTCAAACCTCAAAGAGTTTGATGGCATTTTTTTTTTTAATTCTTTGGTTAACTACTCTTTCAGTATGAAGTAAAAAAAAAAATGACCGCATAAATATAATACCATTCATCATCAAACAACTTGAAACACTTTAAAGAAGCAGTAAGTATCAATTTTAAATCTTTTACGTGCTCCAAGTGTCTAGTAAGAACTGAAAAATAAAAATATGCGCTGATTAATTTTTTTTTTCTCATTAGGATTGAAATGTATATTATTAAGAGTTGGTAAGTGGGTTAAAATAAAAATCTCTAGGAATCGTTGAAAAAAATTATGGTTAAAATTAATTTTTTTCCCTTCTAAAAATCTTCAGATAAAAATTGGGAAATTTTTGACACCTGGTTATATTTAGGGGTTGTACACACATTGAGTTTTGGTTTCTCCATTCCAATTGGGAAAAATACTGTAATTTAGTTAGTTCAGAAAATTATAAAACAACTTCTTATAAAATTAATCGTTTTTGAATTGCGAATCGATTTGTTTTAATTTTACTTTAAAAAAATGAACAACAAACTTTATTTTGTTGTTGTTGGGTCTAATCCTCAATGTCTTGTAGTGCGGGACGGATATCCCATGAGTAAAGTACTCAAGGATTGGTGAAAAGGGGCAGCTTCTGTTGTCATGGAGCACCCGTAGGTAGAAGTCTGACTAGGCTCCGTGTCGCTAAAAGTGGGCAGTGCCTTCCGGGAGGACTTTTAGGGGGAAATACCCCGCATTTGTGTACAGTATAGAGAAAATCCGGGAAACTCCCACCAGGTAGTCCGACTAAAGAGGCCAGATGCTCTAACATCACAAACGACACCATCGAGGCTACTCGTTTATTGAAACCCTGCCTACAAAAAAGCCGCTAGCGGATTGAACCTCATCCGTAATTCTCAGTGGGCATGATAGCCGAGTGACTAGCGCTCTGGCGCTCGGTACCATAGGTTTCGGGTTCGAATCCCGGCTGTGCCATGGATGTTTGAAGTGGTTCGGAATCCACTTTAAACCGTAGCTCCCGGTCTAATATGCCCGTAGAGCGTCACAGAGCCCAATCAGACATCTCAACCAGATTTTTTTCCAAACTGTAAAGGGGAAACTCGGCTCTAAACACAGTGATGTGGTGTGGTGTAGTATTAGTAGTAGCCCTAATGCTCAGTATCGGAGCATATTATCACTGAGCCACGAGTCCGGAAAACATTACTTTAAAATAAATGATAGAGAAAGAGTAGAAATTGTATTTCTTTCAGATAAATTTAAATGATTTTAACGCGATGTGCTGTATTTTTCAACATTAATTATTGTCATTATTTAGATTCATGTATTCTGTAACTTTACATTATCTGTATAACAATTCAAGGTATGACTCATAAAGTAATTGGCAAAATGCATATGACATCAGTATACAAGCTATCATGAGAATACACATGATTACGTGATAGTCAAATCTTTTCACAAATTTTCAATGTGATTACCCTCCATTATTTGCAAATACCCCATTAGCAAATCAGTTATCTCTATCTATTCACATCGATCAAACTAAGTGCAGTGCTAATTCCTGATTTCTATTAAAGATATGTATGATTTGACTGCATATATATCCACAGGGCTGTGCATTTGCACATATCCGCAGTGCAAATGCGTATTATACACACACAGATTTGCACAGCGAAATGAGTTTCAGGAAACTACAGACAACATTTAGCGTTTTCAATGGCTTTGTACGTTTCCATCGGTAAAAAAAGATGATGAACAATCTCAAACTGCATCTCACTTTGGCGTAGCGCTGATTAGCGCTTGGTGCCCATAGATGGCACCTCTAGAACCATTTAATTATTCATTTGCAAAGTTGCTCAACTAATCTGCGTCCATCCTGTATTATACATATGCTTGAATATAAGATTAATTATTGTTGTATCAATATATTTTTTCAAAGATTACTTTTTCATCCTTTTGCTTTTGTGATATTCAAAAACATACATATAAACAAAAATACTAGGTAATGTTTCAAATAATGGAAATTATTGTGATATCTTTATCGGTAAAAAATAGAGAATTGTGTGCTTTTTTATCAGCTAGATTATCGTTGTGGATGGCATGTTAGTCTTCCAAATTTTGGTGTTTGGTTTTAAACTTGACATCCAATGGCAAACCCAAATTTGCTATTTCCAATGGAATAAGCACGATAATTCCGGAGGTTAAGGATCCTTTCCATTGTACTTAAAGATGAGATTAGGAGGAGATTGAAAGTCACCCAAATAGCAATGGTAAAATGAAGGCTCAATATAATAGGTTATTTCAAAGTATAATGTTCAAAATTCGCGTCATTTGAAAACAACCATTATTTTTCTATTCTAATCCTACTGAGCCTAATCAGATGTCAATGAATCGAAAACATTTATACGAAATTTTGATGCACCAACTGGAAAACTCTCTAGTGGTATCTTCTGGGGAGTTTTCTCCTTCCTCCTCGAATTCAATAGAGGGATTTACCGGTTTAAAGATTTTGTGTGTATAAAGAATAAAAGTATAAAGATGAATCCCCTAGTTGGCTCCGAAATGAATTCTTTTAGATCGCTGTCTTAGTTGGTCAACCACCAGGCAGGGCAATATATTATTCATTGTTACATTGTTCACACAAATTGTCCTACCTTTGGCATCTTTTCTTATTATTTACTTGGCACTACAGCCTGTTACAGGGCAAGGCAGTCTCAACTATCTTCCTCCAACATATCCAATTAAACGCCACAGTCCATCAACGATTGATTTTTAATGTCTTGAGACCTGTCTGTACCCAGTCTATTCATCTTGTATGAGGCCTACCTCTTTTCCCGGCACCCTTCACATTTGCGAAAGTCACCTTTTTAATAGGTATCATATTATCACATCTAAACATATCCCCAAGCCATCTGATGCGAAAAGATTTGAGGACTCTTATATTAGGTTGCTTATATCTTCTATAGATATCATGTCAATTAAAATCCCCATCTGCCATTCTCTCTAAGTGGACCAAAAATTTTCGAATTTTTTTTCTTTCAAAACTTACTTTTCTTCATCTGCTTTTGTTAATGGCCAGTATTTACTGCCATATATTATGTTAAGCCTGATGAGAGTAGTATAATATTTTGCATCTTAAATATATATATATATAATATAAAAAGCCATCTTGGGCCTAATGGCCGATTGGCTAGCGCTGTGACACTCGATACCACAGGTTTCATGTTCGGTGCTATGGATGTTTATAGTGGTTCGGAATCCACTTTAAAACGTAGGTACCGCTCTAATAGCGTTGTGGAGGTTACTTGCCTTCCGTAGCATATCTTCTAGCTACAAGCGTCCCCTGGGTAATGCTAAGTGAGTAACAGTGGCGCATCCCTTGCTTATGGCATAAAGACATTTTGCATAAAGGTACATGGCATTTTCTATAAATATCATATATATATATATATAAATTGTAAATGAGAAATAAAGTTGGAGGGGGGACTTTAACTTACTGATTAAAGTTAATGCAATCTCTTTTATCATCAATGTTTCTGTTATTGAGATTTGATTCATTTACATAAAGACTCGAGATCTCACAATAGCCTTACGAAACACAATAGGTGGAAGTTAGTAACGACGAATTATTCTGTATTCTGTATAACCCTTTGCTCATTAATGCAGTAGAGGGGAACTGCCACAAAGTTCCAGACGCCCCCGTGTGGACGAGCCCTTTTAAACACTCTTTCCAAATGTTGTAAAGACTTAAGAAACCCCCCATCGGACGGGTGCCGAGTCAGCAGTGAAAACATTTTCTAAGGGGCAGGGGGTGGGGTAAAAAGGGGGAGTTAGGATAAATCACAGGGAGTAAGCAGTTTTACTCCGGGATGGAGAGGGGATGAAATCATGAGGGGGGTTGGGGGATGCAGAAAGACTAACGCCTCGACGTACAGTACATTTTGCCGTGGAAACACCAGACGCCGGAATGTCCGGCCCGTCACGTGACTTTCCCGGATCGAAGTCCTGGAATTCGTTACTTCTTTGCTACCTTAGCGTGTCTTGATCGGCTCGATGAAAATTGGAAAAGTAAACTCAAGTAATTTTCTTTTTTGTTTTTTTTACTGCAAAAAGCAATTTTGTAATGTAAAAGGCTCCTTTGATTATAAAGACTGATGCTGACAGCCGTGTTATTCTAAAAAATAATAATAAATAAATAAATGCCAATGTTACTTTATTTTGTACAAATATTGACAATGGTTGTATGCACTATGCCGTGTTAATAGTACTAACGCTATGTTAGCAATTTGTATTAATGCAATGAAAATAATATCACTTTTAAATGCATCGCAAACTGATCACTTTTTGTTTCACTTCAACCTGTGGTAATTTTCATCTGGAATTAAAAATACGTATATTCTTTACTATAATACACTAATTATAGTTATTACACTAATTACGCAGCATTCATTTATTCATTCAGTAATAGTTATTACACTAATTACTCAGGATTCATTCATTCAGTAATAGTTATTACACTAATTACGCAGCATTCATTCATTCATTCATTCAGTAATATTTATTACACTAATTACGCCGCATGCAGCCATTCAGTAATAGTTATTACACTAATTGCGCAGTATTCATTTAGTAATAGTTATTATACTAATTAAGCAGCATTCATTCCGTAATAGTTATTACACTAATTACGCAGCATTCATTCATTCAGTCGGTAATAGTTGTTACACTAATTACGCAGCATTCATTCATTCAGTCAGTAATAGTTATTACACTAATTACGCTACATTCTTGCATACATCGTAAAATATCTCTCAATCCTTTTTGATTTTACATTTTATCTTTTTAGAATCATCAGTTATTGCACTAATTACGCAGCATTCATTTATTCATTCAATAATAGTTATTACACTAATTACGCAGCATTCATTTATTCATTAATTAATAGTTATTACACTAATTATGCAGTTTTCATTCATCTATAGTTATTACAGTAATTGCGCAGCATTCATGGATTCAGTAATAGTTATTACACTGAATACGCTGCATTCATTCATTCATTCAGTAAAGGTTATTACACTAATTATGCATTTATTCATTCAGTAATAGTTATTAAACTAATCACGCAGCATTCTTTCAGTAATAATTATTATACTAATTACGCAGTATTCATTCATTCAATCATAGCTATTACACTAATTACGCAGCATTCATTCAGTCAGTCATAGTTATTACACCAATTACGCAGCATTCATTCATTCAGTAATAGTTATTACATCAATTTCGCTACCTTCTTTCTTACATATATCCTAAAATATATCTCAATCCTTTTCTGATTTTACATTTTATTTTTTTAGATTCTCTTTTTTAATCCTAAGTTTCCCAGGATGAAAACTCGTTTGAAAAACAGAAAATCTCTACAAAAAATGGATTCAAAGAAAAAAAATTGGACAATTCACAGATCAATAAAGATAAAAAAAAATATAAGATACCGATATCATTGTTCTTTGGATTGCACTAAATATAAAATGTCCATTCATATTCAACTTGGGTTCAGTTGATATTTTAGATATTTGCCCTTTATTCTCACACCCGATATCATGTGTGACCATGCAGTAGCTGGAATGATATGTGAATACATTTCAACCCCTTTTTATTTCACTCTGTGATATTTCTGTATTCAACAAAAGATTTCCGAAATAAATTCTGATAAAAAGAACAAAACGGTGTCCTGACATATTCACTTGAATTTATTTGGAACATTCTCTGATGGTTCAAAATGTGTTTCATCTGCATTTTAATAGGTAGATACATAAATGAAAAAAAAATATATTCTAGCTTATGAATTTTTGATTGTTATTATTGAAACTTAAAATCTCTAATCTCTAAAGGAACCATCTGAAAACTGTCTTGCCGTCTAAAATGCATTTTAGATGTTAAGCTTAACTTGCCTGGTCGTAAAAAAGCAGGTGTTGACGAAACGGAAGTGACGTCATGAAGTTCACTCATGCGTATTCAAGTTTTCTTGTATGCTCTAAATTGCTATCTAGTATTTCATATTGTAGTTATTATTATTAAGCAGTAATAGCATGACAAGGGTTTTTTTACCAGTCTTTTGATGATTGCTATTTATATTTAAAACTAAAAGTGTTATTACACTTTGAACAGAAATTTTATCATTTAAACTTAATTATACTGCTACATTATTAATAAGTTTGTATAATATAAATAACAAATATAAAATAACTTTTGTTTCATTCACAAGTTGCTGCTATTCGGTTTCATTCCGAATGGGATTAATATATATATACTATTCATTAAGAAAAATTATTTAAATAAAATATATATATGCTTTTAAAAAGAGCATATAATTAACTGTCATATTAATTGAAGTATGATTGATCATATAATCACATAAATTTAAGTGCTTCAATTCCTTTAAATATTATATAACGTTTTCTATACATAAAATTACGAATTTTAATTAATTCATTCAGTGCTCTAAAACTGAATGTCAGCCTAATGGCCATTGGTAGCTCAGGCTTCAGGTTTGAATCCAGGTGGTGAATGAGTGCTTGTTAGTGGTTCGAAATCCATTTTGAACTGTAGGTTTCTGTCTAATTAATCTTAATGTGGAAAAAAAATGGCTGTACTAGAGCGGCAAACCAAACAAAAAATTAACGAATATAGAAGTCCTCGATTTGTGATAAAATTTCAATATCTCCGTTATAAATCGAGTCTGATGTAAATCAATAACTTTTTAAAATTTTTATTTATTTGGTTTAAGTTTAAATATATGATAAAAGTTTAAAAATAAATAAATTTATTTAACTCAAAACGCTATACATATATGAATGTACATTCAAATATTATCACATAAATAGTTAAATACACAAAAAATAGAGTTTATTAATTACAGTATATTTATATCACTTATAAATCACTTAAAAATAATTTCTAAAAATGGGTCCTTTGTAAAATTCCTTGTAAATAATATCGATTTTGAAATAATCTATGGACTAAGATTTCACATTTTTATATAAAAAAGTTATATTTTTTGTCCTTTTATTTAATTTTTAAATAAATATAAGAATAATAAAATCATGGTTCTAGTTAGAAAAACATATTTAGCAGTAGAGACAGAGAGAAAGACAAACTCCAACAACAGAAAAGTAGTTACAGAAATTACTTTAGATATTTTCCTCACAAAGAATAGTTATTTAAAGAATTATGTACATATATAAAACTTTTACTATCTGCATTGAAATCAGTAAAAAATATAAAATGCTACGACAGCAGAGAATAACTATATTCAAAGGAGGGGAAATGGAATATAAATTGATTTAATGAAAACATTGGTTATACTTTAACTTAAAATGTGCCTTTCCTACAAAGTAATCTTTGTACAGAAAAATAATATCTCAGAACTTCAAGCCATACTGAAATGTGTCAACAAACAAAACTCGTTAAAAGAAACAGAATAAATTTTGAAGACGATAAATCTTTAAATTTTATAGTTGTTTTTCTATATTCTATGTAATATAAAATATAAAAAGTTTTTTTTTCAAAGAAAAATCAAAATTGGAATGTACTCTTTCTATTCTTTTTTTTATTATTATTATTATAACTTCTTGGCGACTTAGAGGCACCAAAATAGTGGCAGTATAGTCTATTCTATACAAAAACTTTTATAAACTTTTTCACCTTAAAAAAAACTTCTAAACAATTACATGTACATTTTTTTTAATTTGTTTACATTCCTCTTTTCCTATCAATCATTGTTTTTTTTTTTTATAATGTAGTGGACTTCGCGGAAAAATACTATGGATTTTCTACATTATTGGCTTATAACGATTTACGTTCCAAGTCATTAAAATAGAAAGTACGTTACGTAGCCATTTTTTTTTTCTGTTGGGAAAAAAAAGTTGTTCTTGTAGCATTTTTCACACAGGAAGAGTTATGACATTTCTTTCCCATTAGAGAGGAATGTATATTCTTTGACAAGTACATAATAACAGCCTATCACTCAAATTTGACAGCACATAAGCAGTGTTGTGGATAATTCTATTACATGTAATTAGTGTTTTGTAATAATGAGAACAATCTGCCACTCAAATCTGATAGCAGATATTCAGTGTCATGTAAAATGAGACTCATGAAATTAGCGGTTGTCTGTGCGACCTCCACAGGTCAAAACAATTACAGATGGAATATGGACTACACCATGAGTTGTTGCATCGTTACTCGTGAAAGGCCATTGGCAGAGAAAGTGTCTATTCCAATGAAAAGTGAGGAAGGCTGACCCCCCTTCTAGACGGATTTCCATAAATGGAAGTTGTTTGGAGAAAAAAGAGTGCTCTGCTTCGAGTCGACAAAGAGTTTTGATTTACTCTTTTTCTCTGAAGTGTCTTAACAGGCCGGAGTTTCCGCCTGTTTTCAAAGTGAACCCCTTGTGATTTCGTGTATCACGCCGTTTGATAATTAAGGTATACCGCAGATCACGTATTTTAAATTCGTCGGGGACTCAAGAACTCTGAAAATCTTCGTTCTTGAAGTGAAGATTTGAATCTTTTGTGAATCAAATTTAAATCGTTAATTTTCATTTTTTTGTAAATAATAAATTGTATTGAAAAAAATAGAGTTCTATACTTATATAATGCTTGTAAATAAAAATTAAAGTGTTTCCGTGAACCAGAAAGTGGCCTCCTTCTTGAAGACGTTATAGGTGTAGTATAGGCCGAGACGATACTCTCTACAATGATGCATTTTTAAAATTAAATAAAAAATCGTAAAATCATGGATGTAGTTAAAAAAATTCAAATTTTTTTTTTAAAAAGTGCATAAATGTTATAACTGTAGAGTTATTTACAAATTTATATTTAACAACTCTTTCACAGATGCATAATCTACAGAATGATAATGATGACTATCTATAGTTCCATACAAAAAAAAAAAAAAAAAGAATATTTAAAAATTTCAAATATTTTTTGTTTGAAATGCATTTTAATTACAAATTAATATATTCTCAGAAAAGTGATATTTAAGAATTTGAAATCGTGCTGAACTACATTTACAAACTAAACTCGTTAGAGCAAATTATAAAAATGTTCATCTCTATTGAATTTCTAGTCATTCCTCTGAATTCCTTGCAATATACAATGCAGAATTTAAGATGGTTTTAAAGAAAATCAAAATATGCGATGCTTTATTCCACGCTTTTCTCCTTGGCAACATACTGGCGCCAAAGTAGTGGCAAAATCGTCTATTCTTATGCAAAAACTTCTACAACTATTTCACCTTAATTACAAATTCCTATGCGATTAAAAACAACAAAAGAAGAAAAAAAAACATTTCTTGTCGGCTCGTCACAGAACTCACTTTCTTATCAAAAAACCTCCCCTTAAGACAAGACAAGACAATTCAAGAGGAGAGGGAGGGATCAGCTTTCCTCACTTCTCTTGGGAATAGGCATTTCTCAACACGTGGGTCAATCACCAATCACGATGGAACAACTTATAGTATGGTATGGTTCATATTCAATCTGTAGTTGTTTCGATCTGTGAAGGTTGCACAGACATTCGCTAATTTCCTCATTATACATGATATCGAATATCTGCTATCAGATTTGAGTTACAGGTTCTCATTAGTACAAAACACTAATTGCATGTAACATAGCCACTCACAATAAAACACATCTGTTGCCAAATTTGAGTGATGGGTTTATTATATATTTTTCAAATTACATACCTCCCTCTCTCCTGGGAATGACACCAAAACTCTTCTCCTGACAAAAAAAAATATAATTCACAATATAATTCAAAATATAATAAATATAAATGACAATATAATTCAATACAAAAAAAATATTTAAAATTTTCAATTGCTATTTATTTCATATGGATCTTACCTACAAAGTAGTCTACTCGCAGAAAAAAAGATATTTAAGAACTTGGAATCATCTCGAAATATATTTTACAAACTAAACTCGTTTAACTAAATAGAGTAAATTATAAAAACGGTAATATCTATTGAATTTCTAGTTATTCTTCTGAATTCCTTGTAATATACAATGCAGAATTTAAGATGGTTTTAAAGAAAATCAAAATATGCGATGCTTTATTCCACGCTTTTCTCCTTGGCGACATCGTGGCGCCAAAGTAGTGGCAAAATCGCCTATTCTTATGCAAAAACTTCTACAGCTATTTCACCTTAAATACAAATTCCTATGCGATAAGCCGTGGATTTTTTAATTCGTTCGTTTCGCATTTTTTTTCTGGTCAATCACTGTTCTTCTACAATATTCTAGACTGGCGAAAAGAGACGTGTCGGATTTTCTATTTTGTTGATTTTGGAACGTAAATTAGCTATATTTTGAAGGCGTATCTTTTTTTTTTTTTTTTTTTTTTTTTTACTCCTGCATAAATTTGAAATGGGGAAAAATAAATTAACTAGGTATGCGGAGTAGTTTTATGAGATATTTTTATGGCTCTTTTCTTCTACAGATTCTTAAGGCTCAATGGTTTAGCATAAAAGAATGTAATACCGCTTTGTTATTATGAAGTTTAAAATTAAGCTAAATAAATGAATTTTCTGTTGATGTCTTCATGTTAATATTCTTGCTATCAATTCAAATTCCGATGCTACAATTTATAAAGTAGTTTAAAAATTGCTGTGTGAATACTTTTCATTTTGAACAAATAATCGATTTTAACATATAAAATTTGTAGTTTTTATTTATATATCATGCATTTATTCGAATCTTTTCATGTTTGTTACTACAAAACTAATTGCTACGTTTGCATTACAATTATTTTTAAAACTATTTCATGAAAAAATTTCTAAAACTTATATTAGTGTAAGCAGTGCTGTGAATATTTATATTACATGCAATTACTGTTTTATACTAATGAGAACAACCTGTCACTCAAATCTGATATCATATGATCTGTATCATGGATAATGAGACCCCATGAAATTAGCGATTGTCTGTTCGACCTTCACAGGTCGAAATAATTATTGATGTTATATGGATTTTATAAAAAGTTGTCCAAAACTTATATATATTTCATGAGGTCTCATTATTCATGACACAGATCCTCTGCTATCAGATTTGAATGGCAGGTTGTTCTTATTAGTACAAAACAGTAATTGCATGTAATATAAATATTCACAACACTGCTTACACTATTTTATATATATATATATATAATTGCAAATTTAAAAAATTTTAATCAGTGTTTTCAATTTTTTTACAGACATATTTAAAATTTAATGCTATAATTTTTATTTTTAACATATGAATTACCTTTTGATTTTTTTTAACCATTAATTTATTGCATGTTTAAGAAAACATTTTACATAAATGTTAGACTTTTGTGCATCATATAAATTTTAAATGAAATCTGACTCAATAATTTAATATTTGAAATTGCTTTTAATGCATTACATTTTTTTTTTTTTTCAAAAATTAACATTTCATACTTAACTTGTTATTTTAACTTTTTTCATAATGAAAGGTTCAAATTATAAATTAATTAAAGGGAAAATATAGTGTAACGAAAATAAATAAATAACTATAATATAAAAAATGTAAATCATTATTATTTTTATTTCAAGAATTTCTTTTTTAATATACGTTTCATCCAGTCGAAATATGAAAAAAGTAATTTTCACATTTCTTCGTAATTTCCATGAAAGTTAAATTTAACTAATTTTAGAATTTAATTAATTGAAATATTCATTCCCCAAGCAATATTACCTATACAACAAGTTTAAATTAAATTTTCTAACTAATTAAGTACAGAATAATTTTTTGAAAAATGAATAGTTATAGATAGTAATAAATAATTCATTCAAATTTCTTGTAAGTTTTATTTTCCATTTAATAATTTATTAGAATTATTTCTTTAAATTTTACTAAATATTAATTTTATCATTATAACATCAGTATATTAAAAAGTGGATAATTAGTTTAAGTGCTTTTTAAAAGAGCAAAATAATAATAATTAATAATATGAAAAATAACTTTGATAATATTAGTATTAATTTGTATTACGATTAATTTTAATTATAATTTTAATAGTAATAATTAAATTTAATATTCATTATGTAAATGAATTTTTTTTTAGAAAGTGTTCCTTCACTTTTTTTTAGTAATTATCTTTAAATTAATTCTAATAAAAGTGAAAAAATAATATAAAGAATATTTTTTAAATATAAAAATTTTGTAATAAAGAATAAAATTTGAAATCTAAAAGAAAAATTTTTAAACTTAACAGCTTTTTTTAACATTATTAATAGACTGCTATTTAACTTATCATAAAAAATTATGTAAGAAAATTTAAACATTAAATTTTTACGTAGATATTTTACAGAATATTATATTTTTTATGTTATTTTTCAAATTGTGTTTTTGTAAACAGAATATCTGTGATAAACCAGTAAAATTGAGTTTACATTTTTAAATAATTTTATAATAATAAAATTTAAAAGAAATTATTCCCTGTGAGATATTTTTTTAAAAAATAAAATGATTAACTCCACTATTTTTGTTTTGTAATCAATTAATTAAGATATTCGAAATTTAAAAAATATATTTAAAGACATTTTTTAAAATACGAAAGAATTATAAAAAAGGAGGGATTATTACTTGTAAAACTTTAAAATATCTAAAGATATAGAGACGCCTTTGCCTATTACATTACTGAAAAGTTATTCAAAAAAGGAAACGACGACAATACTTTAATTTATCTATCTATCTATATATATATATATATATATATATACACTATGTGGAAGAAAGTGACGGGACACCACACTATAACGACATAAACTCATATTTATTAAAATGCCTTTCATTCTTAGGAGGTAGTTTTTGGCTTAAATTCTGAAATGAAAAATTTTTAGGTTTAAACATTTCCACTAAATTAGCCATTGACAAAAAATTTTTAAATTGTTTATTCACGAAAACATTCCATAGTTCATTTGATTTTATTTTCTAATGGGGTGTATATATTTATGGCTGAATTTCCTAATATTACTAATATTTACTAAATATTATGTATTCGTATAATTATAGTCTAATAAACAAATAATCGAGTTTATAATTCATTTTCAGGGTTAGAGAATAATTGTATTTAAAATTCAACAAATACTTATTCGTTGCATGAAATTTCCGATAAAAAACAAGTAATATAAAATAAAAAAAAAAAAAATTAAAGTCAATTCCTACTCTTTTTTCACTATATTGCAGAAAAGTCCTTTACAAATAACGTTGAAATTTTCCTCTTACACCTGGCGCCATCTATTATGAGATACATGCCACTTAAATCAGGAAAAAAAACAGGCCCAAAATTAATTAATCCAAAACTTTAATGAATGAATTAATATTTGAAAAAACGGTATTAACATCCAGTGTCAACGCCAAGTTCAAAAACGTAAATTTTGAACTTGAGTGGAAATCGTATTTTATTAACGATTGAAAATTTGAACAAGATATATATAGGGAGAGTGTGAACTAATAGAAGAAATTGAATAAACGAAAGTCACGAGCTTTTTTGATAATGAAATCTCTTTAATTCTTGGAAGAAAAGATCTCGTGCTTTAATTTCACACTGTTCAATTTCTTCCTTCTGAACGGGATTTTTTTTAATATAAATATTTACAACTGTTTAACATGCTAACTTTGATGCTCGATTTAATTTTATTAAAATTTGTAATAAAAATATTAACCATTGTGTATAATTACAATTTAGATTAAAATTTCTAAATTATTAAACGATAATATACAAATAAAATATGACAATATACTTTTATAAATTTATCATTTAATAATTTAGAATACTTAAGTTAAATTGTAATAATATTTGAGTACACAGTGGTTAATATTATTATTATAAATTTAATAGAATTAAATGGAGCATAAAGCCAGCCTGTTAAATTGTTGTAAATATAATAAAGAAATAATTTTCTAAAGGAAGAAAATTAATAGTGATGAATTAAAGCACGAGAAGGAAAATAAAATAAAAATCCCAACAAGCATTTCCTGATTAAATTGCACTGCTTTTATATATTTATTAATATATTTTATTATATTAATATGTTTTTATTCTCTAAATTAAAATTAATAAAGTTTAACCAGTAAATTTTAATAGTTTTAAATATTACTTTTTGTAATTTTGTACATTTCGAAACCGAAGAATCATAATATCATAAATCATACCAATTCATAAGTCAACCAATTAAATTTGAGATTACAATGCAGCTCATCTTTGAAATTACGTCCAAAATCTGATTTTTATTTTCTGTCACCAAAATACCCATATTTATGGCCAACCATTTCGTATGCTGTCTAGACCGCCAGTTGTATCGTACTCTTTATAATAAAACAAATAAGCTCACCTTATAATAGCATTTTCACTGCTCTACAGCACTTACTTGCAGAGAAAACAACAAATACTCATCCACTATCATGAAATCGCCGATTAAGAACAAGAAATCCTACAAAATAAAAAAAATTTTGGTGTCGGGTCCTACTCTTGTATTATACTATATTAAAAGTCATAAAGTTTCTTTTAATAAATTAACGTTTTTATACGTTTATTAATATGTTTCATTATATTGATATGTTTTTTTAATTCTTTATATAAAAATTAATAAAGTTTATCCAGTAAAATTTTAACAATTGTAAATTTTATTTTTTGAAATTTTCTACATTTCAAAACAAGAGAATCATATTATCATGAGTTAACCAATTAAATTTCGGATTACAACACAGCTTATCTTTGAAATTACATCCAAAATCTAGAGATCATATTTTCTGTCACCAAAATATCCACTAATAATTACTGGGCTGTATGCTGTCTAGACCGCCAGTTGTAATCGCACTCTTTATAATAAGCGAAAGGTGAGCTCAATTTCACACTGTTCAGATCGCTTCCTGCTGAACAGCAGTTTTGCAATATAAATATTTACAACTGTTTAACATCCGCTTTGATCAGAAGTCGCCGGCATTATAAAATTTGAAGATCTTGTGTCATAAACAATTTTTGGTTAAAATCTTAGGAATGTATTATATGAAGGAGACATGCTCGTGAATAATTTTCTTATATAAATTTATCATTTAACAATTTAGAAAACATAAGTTAAATTGTAATTATATTTGAATACACAATGTTTAGTATTTTTATTACAAATTTTAAATTAAATCGAGCATCAAAGCTAGCATGTTAAATTGTTGTAAATATAAAAAAGACATCACGTTTACTAAAGGAAGAAATTGAATGGTAAGAAATTAAAGCATGAGAAAGAAAAGAGAATAAAAATCATAGCAAGCATTTCCTGAATAAATTAAACAGGTCTTATGTTTATTAATATATTTTATTATATTAATGTTTTTTATTCTTTAAATAAAAATTAATGAAGGTTAACAAGTGAATTTTAATGATTTTAAATATTATTTTTTGAAATTTTGTACATTTCGAAACCGAAGAATTATAATATCATAAGACATCCAATTAAATTTCAGATTAATATTTGAAATCAACCAATTAAATTTGAGATTACAACGCAGCTCATCTTTGGAATTACGTCCAAAATCTAGGGATCATTTTCTGTCACCAAAATACCCACTAATAATTACCGGCCAACCATGCTATATGCTGTCTAGACCGCCAGTTGTAATCGCACTCTTTATAATAAGCGGAAGGTGAGCTCACCTCTACAGATCGCTTCACTGCTCTACAGCACTTACTTGCAGAGAAAACACATTACCTCATCCGCTATCAGAAGTCGCCGGCATTAAGAACGAAGATCCTACATCATAAACACTCCTTTCGGTGTCGGGTCCTAGGAATGTATTATATAAAATTAAAAATCATACCAAGCATTTCTTGAATAAATTAAACAGATTTTAGATGTTTATTTGTATATTTTATTATATTAATATGTTTTTTAATTCTTTAAATAAAAATTAATAAAGGTTAACCAGTATATTTTCACAATTTTAAGCTTTTTTTTGAAATTTTGACATATTTCGAAATGGAAGAATAAGAATCATGTCATTAGAGCACCCAATTAAATTTCAGTTTCTTGAAGAGACTTTAGATTAATCTTGAAGACTAATCTTTGAAATTACATCCAAAATCTAGAGATCATATTTTCTGTCACCAAAACACCCACTAATAATTACTGGGCAATCGTGCTATATGCTGTCTGGACCGCCAGTTGTAATCGCACCATTTATAATAGAAAGGTGAGTTCACCTCTACAGATCGCTTCCCTGCACTACAGCACTTACTTGCAAAGAAAACACATTACCTCATCCGCTATCAGAAGTCGGCCGGCATTAAGAACGAAGATCCTGCATCATAAACACTCCTTTTGGTGTCGGGTCCTAGGAATGTATTACATAAAATTAATACTCATAACAAGCATTTTTTGAATAAATTAAACAGTTTTTATACGTTTACTAATATATTTTATTACATTAATATGTTTTTTTTATTTTTAAATAAAAATTAATAAAGTTTTAATCTGTAAGTTTTATTTTTTGAAATTTTGTACATTTCAAAACAAGAGAATCATATGATATTATGATTATCTTGTTTTGAAATGTACAAAATCAACCGATTAACCAAGAAGTCAACCAATTAAATTTCAGATTACTACACGGATTTCTTTTAAATTACGCCCAATTTCTAAGGACCATATTTTCTGTCTAATAGTTACCGGGCAAGCTATACTGTATGTCTAGACCGCCAGTTGTAATCGCGCTCTTTATAATAAGCGAAAGGTGAGTTCACCTTTACAGATCGCTTCACTGCACTATAGCAGTAACTTGCAGAGAAAACACATTATCTCATCCGCTATCAGAAGTCGCCGGCATTAAGAACGGAGATCCTACATCATAAACACTCCTTTCGTTGTCGGGTCCTAGGAATGTATTATATGAGAGAGACATGAAGGTGGTTGTAAAATCTTCGCTTTCGGTGGGGGGTGTTAACCTGCCGTAAAAATCGGTCCGTAAATTGAACGGAGGAAGATGTTGCTTCAATAAAGGGTTGGCCCGTAATCTTCCTCTTCTCTGGATATATTAATGTTCGGATAAAATGTCGAGAGGGGTGATTGCGTGAGGGATGAAGTGAAGTGAAGTTTGTGTATTGGAAAGGTGAAGGGAAAAAAGTCGTTGTCAAGGACAAGAGAAGTAAGGGTTTGACATACTGTACTTGTCACGGGATAAAAGTTTCATGGGTTTTTAAGTAAGGCAATACGGCATGTTGGTGAATATTGATAAGCAGAGTGATAAAATCTTTTATCTTGAAATATATGATGGTTTCTTAATCCTTTGGTGTGTTTTGTAGAATTATCATGGTGTGAGATAGGTGTCATGGTGTGTAGTGTAAAGTTAATATTGGATTATAAAATGTGTTTTGGTATTGAAACAATTTAAGTTTTCATTTTAAAAAATTGTTTTCTGACGTTGATTATGTTTATAGCTGTATAAAAATCTAATTAAGAAAAAAAAATGTATTAATTGAAAAAAATTCAAAAAATTGTAAAGATATTTGTTTACTACAAGCATTTCCATTGCACTATATGTCGTGCCTTTATAAATTTCTAAAAAATTCAAGTTATTTCTAAGTCTTACAAGTATTTTTGTAATCAAATGCATTTTATCGCTTAGCGAATATGTGAATATAGCGTATAGCGAATTATGAACCCATGCAACAACACGAATTCCAATTACAGTATATAGTTTTATTAATCTTTAATGAACAAATATTTTGTTCAAATCTTAATTTTTTGTTGCTGAGTAAATGAAATAAATAATGCTGATAATGAAATTCGGTTATAGATTTGTAAAGAAAATTAAAATGTTTAAATCATACTAAAAAGAGCGAAGAATAATTTAAAAACATTTTAATAATTTGTGTAGCATGTTTGATGTGCAAGAGATAAAAAAAATTGTTGCAAACCTGATCATATTTTTTAGGTTATATTAAAATTATTCAATTTCTTTTTTCAAAGTAACAGTTGAAATGATTATATAAATTTTTTTTTTTTTTTAATTGTGTCTGCCTTAGATTCCATTTTCAATGTTTAAATATTTTCAATATTAGTAATTAAAAAAAAAACACTTTACATCATTTAATATAAATGTACTTATTATTACTACCGTAATAATTGAAAAGTTAAAAATTTTAAATTACTCCAAACATCATTAATTAGATATGATTCACGTGTATTTTTCAATGAATAAGAATTACAAGAAAGCAAGATTACTGTGTGATGTTTATTCTGAGATAATGATACTGTTACAAAGAGAACACGCTACAATTATATTTGAATTATGCAATAAATTATTATGAATCTTACAGCAATACTAATTCTGATATTAATTGTTATCAATCTTTCATCAGTACTGATTCAAATCCAAATTGTTATGTATATTCTATTTCGGAAATTACCCTACTGATTTCGATATTAGCTAAAATATAAAGTATTCTAATATTAGTTAAAATATAAAGCTTTGTTGTTGTTGTCGTTTCCCTGAAGAGAAAAAAAAATCAAATATCGTAGTGCTCCCGAATAATATTGGCTCTGTTGATTACCAGCTCGGAATATAAATCCTCTTCCGAGGATGGTCCCGACAATGCATGGCGATTGCAACAGCTGGGCAATCAAAGACATGATGAGGAGTAAGCTCGACATCAAGGCAGTTGACACATTTTTTATATTTTTTAAAGCCATTAGCAGAAATTTTCATATTTTTTTGGTGCTTCATTCTTAATGTGAGAGTAGTTGCTGCTTTTCTGTCGACATATATAAAACTTTTAAATATTTTATTTAATGGCACTAAAAATGCATTATATCAATTTGCGCGGCCACACGTATTAGTGCAATAAATAAGAATTGCAAGAACACAATATTACATTGTGATCTTTATACTGAGATGGTGTTATTTTTACTTAACGTACTTTATATTTAAATTATTCAAAGAATTGTTGTGGATCTTTTATCAGTATTAATTTTGAACTAAATTGTTATGGATCTTTCATCATTATTGATTCCAATTCAAATTG